>JASCZW010000133.1:0-102758 GCA_034211315.2 Aedes japonicus
GATAATCAACTTGGCAGAAGACACCATAGTGCTTCAGAGTAATTAATTTTGTCGTGAAAAAAGGCTTTCTCTCTCTCTCTCTCTCTCTCTCTCTCTCTTTCTCTCTCTGTTCTATGAATAGGACAGCACTTGTACCATAGAGGTAACTCTAAGATCGGATGGTCCATAATAAATAATATTTCTGGATCAACAATAGAAAAGGGCCTATCAACATTTGTTACTGTTTGGAGTAACTAATAGCTGATGAAGATTAAAGAACTTATTAACAATCAGTTCCTTCTCAGTGTGAAAGGCTTAAATGTTAACTCGTGGCAATTAATCAACAATCCAGCGTGAGTTCGGATATGAAGTAATGTGCTTCCTCGAAAGCTAGAATTGAGGTGTCTATGTTTATTCTAAGGTTTGCTTATATATACTAGTTCTGAGTCGTATGAGATGGGTAAATTACGTGTAACATCTTTAGAAAACGTTCAGGTAAATCGCCTTGCAGAAGCTTTGACGAGAAATTTATTTTGTTATTTTCCATTCCTTTTATTCCTTCTTAAAGGATCCAACCCTTATGCTTGTAAAAGCCCGAACCGCTGTTTTTGTTTTATTTTTTATGGAGGACGAAAGATAATTAGTCCTACTTGGTCTGAGACGTTGTTTTCAGTTTTGATCCTAAAACATCACCCGAACAAAACATATGTCGGGTAATAACAACGTTGAAAGCAAACTGCTTCTGACCCTATTTCACTCATAAAGCGATGGGCCACCCACGCAAACCAATACCATCACCATGTAGGAGAAAGTTTCCTCTACACGATGATTTTGTAGGTTTGCGTGTGTAATAACGGCTACCGAAAAAGGGAAGTGTTTGTTTACAAATGTTGATGGGCCCTTTTCTATTGTTGATCCAGATTTCATGTTTGGCTCATATGACATTTCCGTGTCGGCAAGAAATCTTGTTGTGCTTTATGACTGGCCCACAATTGATACGTTGGAAATGCGTTTGCGTCAACTTGACAGATTTACCATAGGTTTTCTGTCAAATTTACGTCAAACGTATCTCTTTAGGATTAGGCGATATACACTGAGAATAATTCCATAATTGTACCGACAATTAAACCATGGTCAAGATGACTGTTGCATATAATGGTTACAATAAACATGAAAACGGTCGAAATTACTACATTAATGGTGTTCTTGACTATGGTCATAATTACAAGGACTATTCAGACATTATACTGCCGGTGGACGCATTGAATGCCCATTTAACAAATAATCAATTTCGGAAAAATGCCCAGTCGATTTGTCCCACTTGATAATTGGACGCATATTTATCCCACTAGAACAAAAACTGCTCCTAGTCGGACAATTATGCGTCCATATTTCAGGAGGAAAAATATCACCTTTCGTATCTACGATTTTCCTAGAACTAACAACACCTATTTAAATTATATTTGAAAAGTGTATTTCCAACTCTCCTGCCAGGCAAGCGTACAGTCATCTCGGTGACGCAATTGCCGAGTTACTATTATCATCAGTCGAAGCAGACCGTAAAAATAGTTGATTCAACATTTACCATAACGTTGGAATAGTCCTCATTACCATGATCATAGTCAAGGATGCCCTGAACGTGATGGATTGGTTCATTTTCATAGTTGTTGTAACCGATTATATGCAATAAGGTACGATACTGAGACCATGAAGCATTATATTATAGCACTTATTCAACCCAAAATCAACATTGGTTATGCGAGATTGCATCAATTCAACAGTTGTCAAGTAATGAAGCGTTAGATTAGCTTAGGAATCTAGTGATGCATTACCAATGCAATAATGCTAGTTTAGCAATGTCTTATGGCATTACAATAAATATAGCATTCGTTCGATCTTAGTGGGGCCCTTTTCAGCTTTAATCCAACATCAATGATGCACTAGAAGTAATGCATATGCCCTATATATGCATGCATTACAGCCTCGTGGTTTCTTGTGTAGTCACTTATTCCCCAATAACTGTTAAATTGATTATCAAATATTTCTTTGTGTAGAACGATTTCCACTTAAAAATACTACCAAACAAGATCGATCAGATATTACCCAGTGTTCGGTAAAACTCAAGTCCTCAAAAGTCAGTCTCCTAATCGAATTCATTGAGGCCAAAATATGCGTTGAGTTCTCATGACGATGATGATGATGATGATGATGATAATGATGATTATAATGATGATGATGATGATGATGTGAACTACCATCTAATATAGCAAGACAACCGTCTATAGCACTGGAATGTTTTAAGTAAACGATTTGATCAAGGATGAACTGTGGTAACTGTTTCATCATGTTCTTGTATGAAGGGCCAAACACATGTTGTGAGCCCGATAGCAGATACACTTACGCTTAACCAAAAGCTACAGGGGTCTAGAGAGAACCTCTTTCCAGAAACAAGTTCGCATAAACTACATCAAAACCGAGCCCTCGCTTAGTAAAAAGTTCCATTAGATGGGGAAAAGAGTCCGGCCGCTTTTCACGAAGTGTTAACAACAGGAAGTTGGCAGCTCCACTTTTCCAATCCAAATCGCTTCAATCGGGTGCTTTGATGGTCTCTCGTTTCATCCCAACATATGGCGTTATAAAAACATAAGAAAAATTCAGAGAAATAAGTAATTTTTTCTTACTTTTCGATCCTTACGAATGACGTGCGGCAGAAGCATAGCGTGCAACGCTACAACGCTAGCGTAGTAACGGTACCCCTTACGTAGTTCACTTGACATGCCAAATATCATCGCGGCACTGCTAGCATGTCGAAATATCACCCGCGTCCAGACCCGATTTGCTTTTGCGTGCTTATACTTTGGCGACCTTTCAAGTGACGGTTGCGGAAATTTACACAGTCAATTCAAGCTTGAATGGCTGTGCATTGATTTTGAAATTATCCTACAGGGTGCGGCAGAAAATAATGCGAAAATGTTCAAACTTGAGTATTGGGTTACTTCGTGTAGCTAGTGACTAATTTCTGTCGAAAGTGTATTTGTTTATGTTTACTTTCAGGTGCTGCATCCAAACATTCTATTTGTTTTATTGCAAATTCGTCAAAATTTTCGGGAAAGAAGTGACCACCAGTTTGTTGCTCGCCCAGAAGAAGCCGAATAAGATTGCCAAGGTGGTAGGGTGCCATTTGGCAACAGTTCACCGCGCTTTGCTTGCACGCCGAATATGATCAAATCGGTCCGTGCAAAAATTGCTCGCAACCCGGTGCGTTCCATAAGAAAACTTGCAAAGGAAGCCAATATTTCGGAGAAATCCATGCGGAGAACCATCAAAGAAGACCTGCATGCATCTTCCAGAGCCAGAGTGAAACGTCACTTGATTACGGACCGGGTCAAGGAACTCCGAGTGACTCGTTCCAAGAGATTGCTTTCCTTGTTGAAGAAGGAAAAAATGATAATCCTGTTCTCCGACGAAAAGCTTTTCAGCATCGATGCTGTGGCCAACAACCGCACGGACCGGTTCATTTCACCGTAGAAAATGGAGAACGTTCCGGAAAAAGTGAAATTCAAATTTCAAACAAAACATCCGGCTGGTGTTTGGCTGTGTTTGGCCTTGGTGGCGTCCAACGGTTTGAAAATGCCGCCTGTTTTGATTGAAGCTGGAGTTAAAATCAACACCGAAGTGTATATCAGTATTTTAAAGGACCAAGTGCCTCCCTGGGTGAAGTCCAACTTTTCCGAGTACCAAAACGTTGTCCTACAGCAGGATGGAGCGCCGTGTCACACGTCCAATCGAACCCAACAATGGTTGAACGATAGCATGAAGTTTTGGCCGAAGGATTTATGGCCCCCTAGCTGTCCAGATCTTAATCCGTTGGATTATTCGATTTGGGCATATGAGCCTGCAAAACATCACACCCTAATGTGAATACCCTGAAGTCAACCATATCACGCACATGGCTTCCAATGTCGGAGGACTACCTCCGAAAGTATGCTCTGGCTTCCGGCGATGGCTCGAGAATGTTATTGATAAAAATGGAGGACACATTGAATAAATTTGTCTAAAAGGACTTTATAAAGATAACTGCACTCAAAAATGTTGATATTATTGCTTGAATTAGTAGAAAATGGGATTTGAAAGAAATAGAACATGTTTTCTACTTTTCAGAGCACATGTTTTACTTTCAGATAAAAAAAAAGTTTTACAGGAAAAACAGAGATTAGTTCTATAGAATACAGGTAACATTGTGGAATCTATTTATAAGAGAAGCCGGAAATGGCAACGGAGTGTTTATTTATTAATCTTTGTTCTAAAAAGGTGCATCGATCCACAGCTTGTCGCAAAGGGAAAGGAATGCATCCTGGCCATCGCCGATTTAGGCTAAATTTCTACCGAATCAGAATACTACCTGGATACCTAGTAAACTCATCAACGGAGAGCCAGCGTTACTACGGCGTTCCATCGAAGCTTTTGAACGCTTCCCGAAAGCTAGACGTCGAAAAGATCTTTTGCAAGGGCTTCCATTAAGTGCAATCGACGTTGGTAAGTACTCGGGAGCGTGTACAGGCACGGCCGTCATGCAAGACGTATTGATTTTCATGTTCCTGGATAGGAACTTCGACATGTCGCAGCTGATGGGCGACATGGTGAGCATGTTCAATTAGCGTAAGCTAACCAATCGCGTCCAGCAACGCCTGTTCGAGCTGATAGCAATGGAATTCCCGGAATGCGCGGGCGATGCGGTTCTGGTCACCGTGATGAGTGTTGCCAAGGATCAACTGCTGGAGAAGAGCTACCCATCGTTCAATTCGTTAGAATGTTTGGGTTGGTATAGAAGTCAATTCGTTTTGAATAGAATAAAAATAAAAGCTCAACTATAGCAGCCTAGGGTTTTATTTATATTTTAATATTTTGCAATTTTCATTAAAACCACATTTTTTAACAATGATTAAAACGAACCCAGAATCAAACATATTGTGGGTTTAACCAAATTTGAGTTTTGACCCGGTTACCCAATGTTGAGTAGTTCCAATTTTTATGATTCAGGGTGACCTTTACTCAATTTTGTGTAAATCCGAAAAAGCGTGTACGTAGGCTAACCGACGCGTACGGTGTCAATTGCTGTCATTTGTTGTTTGTTTACCGTGCACGATGAAGGAGTACCGTTGTAGAAAAGTTGTTTGCAGAGGTTACCCAAGTAACTACGAGGCTGTAATAGTATGCAATATAGGGCATGTGTATAAGGTCTAGTGCATCATAAAACTGGATTAAAGCTGAAAGGACCCCACTAAAGATCGAACTAATACTATATATTTTGTAATGCCATAAGACATTGCTAAAGAAGCATTATTGCATTGGTAATCCATCACTACATTCTTAAGCTTATCTAACGATTCATTACTTGACAACTGTTGAATTGATGCGATCCTGCATTACCGATGTAGATTTTGGATTAAATAAGTGCAATAATATAATGCTTGTGGTTACTTGGGTAGCGACCCGGCGACATAAATATTCCGTCAGTTGAAATCCCACGGGGTAAAGCGGAATTTCATCTATACCACCATCCATCGGTACCGGGAGACCAGCTAATATGTCATAAAGTCCCAGGTAACCAATAAGCATTAGCATATGCAGTAAATCAACCTTGAATCTGCATTTCAGATGCTACAAGTATCATATTAGCATTATATCAGTATCATGAATGCTATATGTTGTAAAGCTACATTTCAAATGCTGTTTAAATGCTTGTAGCCTGTAATAAGCACTTCGAATGCAAAATAGCATTAATGAAGCATTATCATAGCATTGCAGTAAAGCAGCCGTATATTGGGCCAAAAATTGGCATTTATGTTGCATTTATGGCGACTTAAATGCTTGGTAGGCTGCCGTAAAGACGCTTTGGAACGGCTTATTGGTTACCTGGGGTTACTCAATCAACATTGCTACAATATACATTTACTCAGAAAAGAATATCTTGTTTTCTCATCTTTTTTAACACATTTTTAAGGTTGAAGGATTCACCATCAATTTCCGTTCATCATCAAAAACTCGAAAGCAGTTTTTTCGTTCAAAATCAAAACATAGCTCGTAAAAATGTATTCACTGTACAGCTCGCCAAGCGGAACACAGTGAATACATTTTCATTCCCAGAATTTAAATATCAAACGAAAATACTGCTTTAGATTTTTCTATGATGAAGCATTCAACCTTAAAGTGTATTCGAACTTATTGAACTGCTGAACTATACAGTTGCATGTACGGAAACGTCGTTAAGATTATAGACACTGTATATGGACCGGACAACAATTGTCTTATGCAGCCAAACGACCTGTCAAAAATGCAGCCAAACGGACTGTCAACTTTTGATTCACTTTATAGGAGCAAGTATTGTGATCAAGTATTGTTTTGACAAAAGCCAATTATGAACAAGTAAGGGATTTTCTACTTCAATATTCAGTAAATGTAAGTATTTTCGGTGTATTATTTATTGCCGTTTGGATTACTAAAAATGATAGACACTGTAAAGGGAACAGCATCCTGGACTTTTCGAGTCTTTCCGTTCATATCTAAGTAGAGATCACTAGCAAGAAAATGTAACTGGATATATTGTGACAATTAGTAATGGAGAAAACACATTATAGTATTTTGTATTTACACTGCACAGCCTTTGACTTCCTAGAATCTGAAAATCTGCAGAAAGGCCGCAGAATGCAAGCCATTGCGGCCTAATATTATCTTTCTTTGGAAACCGGAAGAAACCTACAGAATTCACTTCACATCGAGAGTAATTGCCACAATTTCGCTCCAAATAATTAATTTTTTTACACGGGACTTTTCGCTATGATTTTAAATGAATATCTTCAAACGGAATCAAAACAAACTACCATCATCTAAACCGAATCTTTTTTTAGGCAAAAGGCTGTTTACTTCAAGTTTGTACAAATACAAGTGGTGCCAGATCAATTGCTCAAATTTATGACATTTTTCAGGGGTGGCAGATTGTATGATTTTGCGTTGTCCGGTCTATATACAGTGTCTATGGTTAAGATCACATGATTTTAGACGTCTAATGACGACACCTGCGCGTAAACATTAAGTTTACCCATGTATTTAGCATGATTTAATCTACATTGGCTGGTAATGTTGTGAAGTGCTAGAAAATCGACTTTTTATATCAATGTCGCTTACTGCCAGCAAACTTCAGAATTTCTCGCCGACTGGAAACGTCTAAAAGTTATAGGGTCCGTGAAATATTATATTTCAAACTAAGTAGCTTTGGAGAGATTGGGACAGGAGATCAGTTTAAATCCCGAGTGGGATTTAAATGGAACCATTCGGTCATAGAGTTATTTCTATGCTTGTTTCGTGCAGTGTGGCAAGAATGTCAAACTTGTAATGTTTGTAGTTTCTCAGATTTATGCCTTCGAAAAATCTGCTGTCAGTTGTATTTACATAAAGAACCAACAGATGATGTTTGGGACTAACATACATCCTCAATGTGTAAAAACTTGTGACCTATTATAAAGCAATACCGGCGCCGGCCGTGCCCGAATGCAGAACAAGTAGGGCATCGGAAGGAACGTTCTGACGTGATACTCCCTCTGAAGGAAGCCGAACGAACAAACCATTGATTTTAAAGCCGGTAACGAACTACCCCAGGTAGCTTAAAATCACCTGCATAAAGTATCAAATAAAAAAACTGATTTTAAACATAAAAAATGTCAAACAAGCGTTGCATATTATTGCAGGCCAGCTTGCTGTCACTTTGCATAAACGTCACTTTGTAAACTTCATGCCAGTTTGTAAAAATTTTTTTTTTTGATTTTTGTTTGGTTTGCCAATCGGGAAAGAAATAGTTGAGATCTAAAAAAATATGTTTGGGCTAGTAAGAACACCTGTCATCGAATAAAGATGGGAAAACACAGCTTTTTTTCTTTTTAATTAACCCCCTATTGCCATTGCCCTACTGAGTTATAACGAGAGTCAATGTGACTTCTGTCACTTGGTGAAGTGGGAAAAATCACCTGCAGTTACGTGACTCTTCTGGGCAAGTCAAATAGAGAATCACGTCACTGTAAGTGACATTTCTGATTTCAACAAGTGACAAAAGTCACTTCGACTATCGGAATAACCCCCACAATGATTCCACTTAAAAACTTCCCACCCAAAGCCTACTAACAGTGTGCTGTGGTGAGAGGTGATTATCGCTCTCTAGGATTCTGGTTCCACAAAATGCAAGCTTTCAGTCAACCGCTTTTGCCATAGAAAGCTCCTTCTAGAGCTTGCTAAAATGTACATAAGCTTGTATATAGAGCAAACTGAAACACATGGCTGTGACGTCATTCAGTGCGCGTGTACAAGCACATCCCTTAGCTCTTTTATGACGAACTCATTTTCATAAAGCGAATCGCTTATCGCATTCGGGAGATCTGAGCGCCGTCGTTGCCGTCAGCCGGACATTATTGGCGGTCATCGAGCAAAAGTAAGCAGCAGGTGGCAGAACCTGGCGCGGACCACGACATCAAAACGAATGATAAATGATTTTCTTCACGGTGGTGGCTTCGTGGTACCTAAATACATAGGATACTTATCTTGAACTGCCAAGAAGGAAGTCGGTCACTTTTTGGGTGGAAATGATGGTAGCATTTTGTCAGTGGGTGGTTTTTTCTTCTTCTTTTGCGGTCCATCAGCGTCCCCACTTGACAAATCGGATAATTGAATTTTGAAAGGACGTCATTTTGAGGGGAGGTGAAAACCCATTTTTGCATCATAACGAAAACGAGCAACAAGCGAGTGGTGAAGCGATGCCGTTGCCCACGAATTCAAGGACCTCGAAAACACTTCATGAAGTGGGAAGAAGGTTGTCGAAATGAACGCGGCTTTTGTTTTACATAAATTACATACCGGCGGCGAGGTACAATTTCCGCGCGCACTCTGATAATGATGACTGGCGCTCGTAGGGTAGTTCGGTTGAGTAAGTGTACAAATACGTGTTTAGATCATTGTGAAGAGCCTGGGAAGAACTAGCGGCTCTTTTTGAGCACCTCGGACAGTTTTCTATGTTGTTTTATTGATGCGAAATCTAAAATAACGTAGCACCAGGGTCGTCTTTACGAAGGCAACTATTTAGCTTCCTGAAATGGAATCCAATTTGCCACAAATAGCATTTGGATTGGATTTGGATTGGATTGAATGGTTTAATTGAATTTAGTTGGATTGGTTTGGATTGGATTTGGATTGGATTTGGATTGGATTTGGATTGGATTTGGATTGGTTGATTGGTTGGATTGGATTTGGATTGGATTTGGATTGGATTTGGATTGGATTTGGATTGGATTTGGATTGGATTTGGATTGGATTTGGATTGGATTTGGATTGGATTTGGATTGGATTTGGATTGGTTTGGATTGGATTTGGATTGGATTTGGATTGGATTTGGATTGGATTTGGATTGGATTTGGATTGGTTGGATTGGTTGGATTGGTTGGATTGGATTTGGATTGGATTTGGATTGGATTTGGATTGGTTGGATTAGTTGGATTGGATTTGGATTGGATTTGGATTGGTTGGATTGGATTGTTGGATTGGTTGGATTGGATTTGGATTGGTTGGATTAGTTGGATTGGATTTGGATTGGTTGGATTGGATTTGGATTGGTTTGGATTGGTTGGATTGGATTTGGATTGGATTTGGAATGGGTTTTAATTTGAATTTGGATTGGGATTGGATTTGGATTGGATTTGGATTGGTTGGATTGGATTTGGATTGGTTGGATTGGATTTGGATTGGATTTGGATTGGATTTGGATTGGATTTGGATTGGTTGGATTGGATTTGGATTGGATTTGGATTGGTTGGATTGGATTTGGATTGGATTTGGATTGGATTTGGATTGGATTTGGATTGGATTTGGATTGGATTTGGATTGGTTGGATTGGATTTGGATTGGATTTGGATTGGTTTGGATTGGATTTGGATTGGATTTGGATTGGATTTGGATTGGTTGGATTGGATTTGGATTGGATTTGGATTGGATTTGGATTGGATTTGGATTGGATTTGGATTGGTTGGATTGGATTTGGATTGGTTTGGATTTGATTGGATTGGATTTGGATTGATTTGGATTGGATTTGATTGATTTGGATTGGTTTGGATTGATGATTTGGATTGGATCTGGATTAGATTTGGATTGGATTTGATTGGATTTGGATTGGATTTGATTGGATTTGGATTGGATTTGGATTGGATTTGACGATCGAGACTTGGATTGGATTTGGATTGATCTGGATTGGATTTGGATTGGATTGGATTGGATTTGGATTGGATTTGGATTGGATTGGATTGGATTTGGATTGGATTTGATTGGATTGGATTGGATTTGGATTGATTTGGATTGGATTTGGATTGATTTGGATTGGATTTGGATTGGATTTGGATTGGATTTGGATTGGATTTGGATTGGATTTGGATTGGATTTGGATTGGATTTGGATTGGATTTGATTGGATTTGGATTGGATTTGGATTGGATTTGGATTGGATTTGGATTGGATTTGGATTGGATTTGGATTGGATTTGGATTGGATTTGGATTGGATTTGGATTGGATTTGGATTGAAATCGATGAAAAGATTCTCAAATTCATACACACCCTTTGTGACTTAATTTCGTCAGATAGACTACTTGGAAAGAAATACTAACCGGTATTGTGGAAATACACTGTAAAGCAGTGCTTCGAAGATTAAAGGGTGTCCACGGTAAAATTGCATCATGGAATTGAGTTCCAGGTTTCCCTTACGACAGCTTCTATTCCGGAAATTGTTGCAAACTGTCTTCCATCTTTGTGAACAACTCGAGCCAGGATGCTCCACAAGATTTCGATGGGATTTAGGTCTGGATCACGGACTGGTCAGTTCAGAATCTCCATTTTTTCTACAGGTACCATTTTTGCATTAGTATGATTGTATGGCAAGTACAATCATACCTTATGTCCAGTGAGTCGAGAAATTTTCCTTAACGAAAAATTCCTAGACCAGATCGGGAATGGAACCCAGCCACGTCCAGCTTGGTGTTTTTTGTAGCTGCGCCTTTACCGACTGATCTAAGGGAGGACCCTGTAGAGAATTACACATTGGGTAGGTTAGGAGTGTTTTTTTGTTGTTGTATGTTTATCGGTGTCAGTTTTCCGAAAAGTGGAAAAAATGACGGCACCCGAAAAGCACCGCCGCGAATTGATTTTGCGCAAGCACCTGGAAAATCGGAAGATCGGAAAACAACTAGGATTCGTGTTACTACGAAACTCTGAGCATCGAACTGAAGGAGAAATGCGGTCAGAATGAATATTCTTTTAGGGATTAGGATCACAAGCGTGTCGTGAAAGCTTTTAAGCGGAATCCCAATCGGTCAGGGATGTGGCCAAAAAGTTGAATCTGTCCAAGTCTTTCATTCAGGAAGCCAAGGACCGGGAGGAACTGCTTACGTACAAAGTGTAGAAATCTCCAAATCGTGACGAAAGGCAAAATACTGAAGCTGACGTAGCCTCAATTTCTCATTATGATGATGAGACTTACGTTGAGGCGGACTTCCGGCAGCTTCCGAGGCTACTGTTCTTCACCGCCCAGCACAAGTTTGATGTTCCGGAGGAAGTAAGGATGCCGAAACTTTCAAGGATCTGGCAAGCGATCTGCTCATGTGGCAAACGAAGTCCACCGTTCGTGACTACCGGGACTGGAAACGGGGAGATCTATCTCAAGGAGTGTCTACAGAAGCGTCTGCTTCATCTGTTGAAGCAACACGAGGGCCCTACGATCTTCCGGCCGGATCTAGCTTCGTGCCACTATTTAAATCTTGTCCTGGAGTGGTACGGAACCATGGTACGAAAGCGACTCCACTTAAGGACATGAACCCGCCTAACGCACCGGAACTAAGGCCCAACGAAAAATACTGGGCCATTATGAAGCAGGCACTACGGAAGCATCCCAAGGAGGTCAAATTCTTAGGAAGACATGAAGAAAAAGTAGGTTTCTGTACAGAAAAAGCTGCAGCCAAATGTTGTACAGAACCTAATGAGTGGAGTTAAGCGTAAGGTGCGAGTGTACGGTTATGGTATTGAAGTTGAATGATATAATAAATATGCCAAAAGCTTACTCTTAGGATATATTTTATAGTCTGAGAGTTTGAAAAGGATCGGTCAACTAGGTAATTTTCTATAGCGTTTTTTTCGTGATGCAATTTGATGTGGGACACCCTCTAGGAGCGTTTCCATGTCTCGAAACTGCGGCCCAAACCGTAAGTGTTGCAACTCCAAAATTTTGGCATTTTTCCTCAAATCATGCCATAAATATGTCGATTCGTCAGGGCCGTCTAAAAGTTAAATTTCTGTTCGTCGCAATAAATTACATTATCCCATTATTTTGTTCAGGGTATGTGTTTTTAAAGATTCGCTCTCTTGGCCTTTTTTGGTGTACTTCAAGTCTCCACGTCCCTGCAGAATCTGATCTACACGCTTGTGGATTATTGGTATAGCCAGTTTTCCTCTGGCCATTTAGTTGAACCGATGCAACCAGCTCGATCTAACTCAATTTTAAACCCGTGTTTAGTGTGCACAAAGAGCTTCCTTTCCCAAAAATGACAGTTTCACAAGATAGCAACAACACAGGAAAGCTCACTGTGGCTGTATGGGAGCGTGCGTTTAAACGAATTTCCATTGGTTTGAATGGCATCTAATTCAAATCATGTTATTAAAAAATAAAACTAAACAATTGATAGATTTCCAAGCAAGAGAGTATTAAATTATTTTCGATCTACTTATTGATTACTTTATACAACAATGGCGATTCTTTGAAGCGAATTCCACTGTGTTCTCGTCATTCTCTTTTTAATGTCAACGTTTACAATATAGGCAGCATCCCAAGTAGCACCGAAAACATAAATAGAAAGGTTTAAGGACGAGCTACAATGGGGAGCGCAACGGCACGTTGCGGCAGCTTTTGACAGTTAATCCATATATTTTATGTCAAAAGCTGCCGCAACGCGCTGTTGCGCTCCCCACTGTAGCTGGGCCTTTATAATTTCCATGTGTCATGCAGCAGATCTATAAAAGCTCAATTTTACTCGTTTATTCAAGGATATGTATGTTTCATGCAATTCGAGTCTAAATTTACTTATATGACATTTTGTTTTTTCAGATATGTGTTTAATGTTTTGAAGACTTATTTGTTTACGTCTGACATTTTGTTTGTAAATTATGTTGTATATATGTAGCAACACAAGTCTTCCGTACTTCAGGAACAAAACATATTCAAGAAATGTCTAATGCCAACAGAACTTGTCATGTGTGTTTTGTTCATGACGTATTGGATCTCGACTGACCGTTCCTGTACTCTTAAGTAGGACTAATAACTTTCAAATATGTATTTATAATACATCTATTTTTACAGCTGAAACATTCAAAAACCTAATTTAGAGCTGGTAGTAGGTCACTATTTTGGGTCTAGTCACATAAAAGGCACGATTTGCATCCAAAAGTCACTAAAGTCACTATTTTTTGGGAAATGGTCAACAAAGTCACTATTTTCGCACCGCCGATTGTAAAAAGTAAAAAAAAATCACTTTTATCAATTGTAAAATTGATCTGTATAAAAGTCGAAAAATATATACCAAAAACGTGTTTATAACATCCCACGTGTAAATCTGATTGAATAAAGTGAAAAATATTGTGGTAATCGTAGTACTATTAACTTGAAATCAGTTCCGTATTAATATTTTTCTATAGCATAGATGGGTTTTGTTTAATTTTCTTGAAGTCGTTTTCCATGTCACAAGTCTGAATAAAAGCTGCCGCAAAATAACGCGTCCTGCGTCACGTCATGTCGGTTGTCAACGCCAGCTTTCAGTGCTAAAACGCCTTCATGACGTTCATGAAGCTTTGGCCAACCATCAATGGGATACTATGATTTGAAATTGGTTCACTGTAGTAGAACCCCTTTATCCGAAGTACACCTAGCAATACATTCTTGCGCTTTTCGGTAACAGAAGCTTTGTTTTTGTTTTGATTCGCTGTGTTATTTTGACAGAATATTTAAGGTGTGTTCGTGTGAGTTGCGTTATTACGGGCGAATCATTTAGGTTGGGACCGATGTGCTGGTACTGGCTGAGCCAAAAATTAAATGCATTTTCTTGATGACTATTCAGCCGCTGCTTTGACCGCACCATATAGCGTCAATGATGCGTCAGCGTTAGTCGTTTATTTTACTCTAAATTTGCGATGCGTTAGTGAGTTCTTTCAAGTTACTTTAATTTAATTCATTTTAGTTACACTATATTATTTATTTGTAATAATTTAATTGGTTTTATTGATAATTAGAAAGTATAATTTTCCAGCCTTTTCATTACAATTTTTCATATTTCTATACATATGTACACAGTGAACCACATGACGAATCTTGTAAAACCGTTCATCCAGTATAGAGTTACTTCGTGACATACAAAACACCAATTCATTTTTATTTATGTAGATTTTCACTCCCGCTCAATGTTCTCAAATGTAGTACGTAGTAAAATTTATCTTGTCTTCTGATGATAATGATGATGAAATACTACCATCTATTCTAGCAAGGAAACTTTTCATAGCTGTGGAATAATCTGAAAAACGATTTGATCAGGATTCTATTGTTGCCGGTGATCATCAAGCTCCTGTATGAAGGGCCAAAAACGTTTGGACGGGCCCTTAACCAGAGCCACCTACGCGGAACCCGCGAATATAGGGAACAGAATCTCCTTCCAAAAGCAAGTTCACACTGACAGCACTACAATCGAGCCCTCGATTGACCCTCGAATAAACCCAATAGATGGGGTCGAAGAGCCCGCCCTTGTTCCGCGAACTGTTAACAATAGGGAGGAGGCAGTGCTCCCTATCCAAATCGTTTCACTTGGGTGCTCTGATGGTCCCTCCCTTTTCCCGTTATATATTATATCATGGATATTTAGTATAGTCTGTAGTTTATTTGTTTATTTTTTTATTATTGTTTTTTTTATTGGTTTAGTACATTTCTGAAACACATATTCTTCGTTTATGATACAGAAGATTTTATAAATTCGTAATGCATCAATTATTTAAGTTTATTCTGAATTAACTTGACTGCTGTTAAACCGAATTTGTTTTTGGAAAACTTGTTCGACAGAATTTTATCTAAAATACTAATAAAGTTAATAAAGTATAAGAGCTGTTTTCTTATTCAAAGAGAAGAACCACTTATACATCTAATGTACACTGATCTGCAAAGGTTGGTGCGAATTATGTTCGGTTGAGTTTATTAGCCCAAATTTGAGAGGACATTTTGAACAATATTGAGAACTTGCTAGCGGCGGAAAAAAGTTTTTGTTGGTGTTGACGCAATGGCTACGTTGAGGGAGATCGACGAACTCAACTTTTTCAACAATGCATAAAGATTACGTTGCTGCTGGTAAGCACATATTCCAGAACCCAGGTTTGCAGAACCCGTTTCTAAAATATTGCCAATGCCTCAACACACCAGTCGTTGCATTCAGTGAAAGTTCCAAAAAATAAAAAATACCTTAAATACCCTCAGGTGACTAAGGTAGTGCAAACAGCTTTAGCTGCATCACATAAGAACGGCTCGAAAAAGGAATTGAAAAGCAAGATATAAGATATGCTAGAAGTAATTCTAGCAATGGCCATGCTAGTAGGCGTATCAACCGTGCGTAGATAACATGCTTCGCAAAAAACGAGCTGCGAATCAAGTGCAGGAGCTCGTGTGGAAAAAAATGTCGCTTGATTACAGACTTCTTAGTGACAACATTCAAAGTGACACTGCGCCGCATAATTATTCATACTTGCAAAAGGGGGTGTTCACTTATTGATTTTTACTGCACTGAAAATTTATTTTCGTAAATTAGCTGTCACTCGTTTCGTAAACATGGATTTTTTACATACAGTCACCGCCAGAAAAAAGTGCCCACCTACCTCAGTTTCTCCTTTTTGTGCAGTAAACTGTAAAATAAGTGAAAGATTCTAAGTTTTGTTGTATTGATGGCATATTTATTATCTTCTTTTCTTGTTTGGTACAAACAGAAAACACTTGTCCTGCAAATTCAATTTTTTCTTCAAGAATGATCAAACTATAGTAGAAATTATGCAAATAAAGTGCCCACTTCTTATTTTCATTAAAAAAAACAAGTTGTAGATCCAGTCTGTTAAGTGATCAGTAGTTGATGTGTCCTCCCCTGGCCTTCAACAGTTTTTGCAAACGTTTCTGCATACTCTCCACCAGATTCTTCCGGTGTTGTGGGTCAAGATCTTCCCAGGCGTTCTCAAGAGCTTGAAAATGGTTATGTTTGTTAGTAACTCCTGTCTTATCAACTCGTAAATCCAAAATGGCCCACCAATTCTCTATTGGGTTCAGATCTGGACTCTGTGTGGGCCATTCCATAGGTTTAATACGGCAGGAAGGAACGCAAGAATGCCTTTGACTTCTTCGCGGTATGTTTTGGGTCATTATCTTGCTGGAACACAAATTTGTTGACTTTGCTAATAAAAGGCAACTTCTTACAAAACCTGCTCTTCATACCGTGTTCAGCGATCCTTCTGCGTAGAGTACTGCCCGAGATCGGTTGTTGAATCACTTCCTTGATCTCCCTGAGGGTTTTTCCCGGATTTTTCTTAATTTCTCGAATGATTCTCGCATCTGTTCGGGAATCTGTTCTACGTTTTTTCCCCTTCCTGGGCGATCAGCAGGTTTTGTACTTTGTACACATTTTCGGATCTGCAAGGGAATAGTTTTGCTTGCCACCGTATTATCCATGGTTATTTAGATAACTCGCACTGAATCTTTCTGACCGAAAACTGAAACCCGTAAGAAGATCAACAAACACTTGGAAGCGTCAAAAAAATTGAATACGAGGGGCGTTTGGATGTAAAAATTACATACACATATTTAATATATATTCAATTGGGCACTTTATTTTTACACACCAAATTTACACCACGTATGGTTCAAAAAATAATTTTGCAAAAATACACATGCAGCTTTAAAATAATAATATTATCATGCTTAGAAAAATATATGAATACGATATAATGAGTCTTTCAATGACGTCAGAGATGAAGCGTGTTCATGAGAAAAGTGGGCATTTTATTTTGGCAGTGACTGTAGAACTAAAGTCTCGTAAATTGTATGGAACATTCATACTGCTTGTCATCTCACAAAATGCTATCATTGCTATCTTCTTTGTACAATACACAAAATGAATTTTGTGAAGACCAGCCAATCGTTGCTTCGCTTCGGTCGTACTCATAAAGATTTGTGTTCCTGCTGGGATGATGGGAAGCATTAATTTATTCCAAAATATAAATGAAAGCGCTATCAAGTGTTAGAACCTGATGCACAATAATCAAGTTACTTCTTACTAGTGATCCTCACTAGTGATCCTTACTAGAGATATGCGGGAATTCAATCCGGCGGTTCGGCAACGGTGTTCGTTTTGTTTATAAAAGCTGCTAACACTTCCGCAGAGTAAAATATTACAGCTTTGTGCGTGACTTCGTCGTTGTCAGCTTTTATTGTTTACATTTATAACGTACAAGTAATTTGTTTTTTATATATTTAAAAAAACTATCAACTATGAAGTGTATTGCAAAGTTTTGTAAAAACCGCGGAGGTGTTAAATCATCGAATTGCGTTAACATAAGCTACGTCTTGAATATTGTTGGTGTAAACCAATGTATCGCCGTATATGTACATTACAAAATCGAAACAAAACTGGAAGCGGGATGGCCGGAAACTGTCGTACGGACGACTAGTAACTTTCCGAATACTCTGATGATTATTATTGCATTCTTGACTGAGTATGTAGGTGGTGATTCCTAATGTAGACTTCAGACTTGGCGATTTCATAATTGAACGGCTATGAGGGAATCTGCGATCCAAATAAACAGACAGAATTAGACACTGGCGCAGAATTCTCTTCAAAATACTGACAACACGGCACCAGTGAAATGACTTGACTAAAATGAAAAATGGCCTTCTGTACAAATTCCGTCAAATTTTCATCTCAGCAACACAAGCAACATTATCGAGCACAGATAATAATAAAATATTATGTTATTATTACACCACGAGTTCAGAAGAATACGGATGATTCATTTTTGGTTTTTGAAGCGTAATAAATATAAACCATTTATTTTAACTCCATTTCAATACTTAGCAATCGAAACATTTCAGCAAACAGTAAGCATGCTCGTTTGGCTCAGATTTTGACAGTTCTCGCTGCTCGATTGGCTCAAACATGGCCGCTTCCGCATATCTCTGTACTCTGAGGATCACTACTTCTTACGAGCCAACATGGCCTAAAGGGCGAACACGAAATTATTGCGTGAATGTGTCAGGGCATTTTCGATTCAACGAAAATGGAGGCGAACCAACGCGAGTCGAGAGAACAAATTCTTTCCAAACACCTGGAATTTCCTGACCTGTCGCACTGGCAGTTGGGAAAAATGTTGAACATTCACCATTCAACCGTCTCCAGAGTGTTGAAGCGGTTCCAGGAGCGGTTGACGTTGGACCACGGCAAAGGAGCTGGAAGAAAACCAGGACCGGAGAACAAAAAGACGAAGGGAAAGGTGAAGCGGATGATTAAAGCAAATCCCAACGTCTCAAGCCGTGATTTGGCTAAAAAGATCGGCATGTCGCAGAGCTACGTCCAGAATGCAAAGAAGAGAGCTGGACTACATACATACAAGGTACAGAACTTCCCAAACCGCGATGAGCGGCAACAATCGACGGCTAAAACTCGGGCACGGAAGCTCTACGAGAAGATGCTGACAAAATATGGCTGCTGTGTGATGGACGACGAAACGTATATAAAAGCCGATTTTAAGCAAATTCCGGGGTTGGAGTTTTTCACCGGCAAGAGCAAGTTGTATGTGGACGACAAATTTAAGAAGAAGAAAATGTCGAAGTTCGCCTCCAAATATCTCATTTGGCAGGCCATCTGCTCTTGCGGACTGAGGAGTGAGCCTTTCGTGACAAAGGGCACAGTAAATGGCGAGATCTACAAATCTGAGTGCCTCGAAAAGCGCCTTTTGCCGTTCTTGCAGCAGCACGACGAAGCTCCGCTATTTTGGCCAAATTGTCATCATGCCACTATTCTGAAAGTGTCCTGGAGTGGTATGAGGCCAATTCTGTCCATTTTGTTCCAAAGGACATGAATCCGCCAAACTGTCCGGAGCAAACGGCAATTTTGACAGTTGCTGAAAATGACTTCGATTTGTCCAATTAGAATCGGCTTGGATCTAGCTTGTTTTCTTTCCGACAAGCAGGAATACTTAGATCGGGCTTTGCCGTTTTCCGTTGCCGTTATCATTGTGTGTGGGCCATTACTTGGGATGGAACGCTAAATGTAGAAATAATTTTTTATCAAGGCTTCAATAGCAAGGTGTATGCTGTGTTGCGAAAAATGTTAGTTGCGTGTTGAACATTTAAAAACAAAACGTAAAGTAAAGGTAGAAATAATGCTATTTCATGTTTTAAGGAGTGTATCGAATATAAGCTATCCACATACATTTACGTTGTACGCATGTATTTGTGATGGTTTTTTATGCTCTGCTGTGTGCATGCTGTGCGTTTAACTGTCAGCTTTCTTTTGTTTACTTGTTTGTGCAGTTCAAATTCTGCGTTTTCAAAATGTCGCGTATTGAAAAGGAAGTGAAAATTAAGGTTCTGAACACATGGCTAAGTGAGAAGGGTACTACTATGCGAAAATTGGCGAAGCAGTTTGGAATTCATCATGCGAGTGTTAAAACCATCATTAATAAGTTTGGGGAACACTATTCTTTGGATGAGCTACCAGGAAGAGGCAGAAAACCCGGTTCTTCCAACCCGAAACTGGAGCAGAAAGTGGTATCTCTAATCATGAAGAACAAATCAATGTCAATACGTGATTTGGCCAAAAAAGCAGGAACGAGTGTCGGAATGATCCAGCGTATCAAGAGGCGAAACCACCTGAAGACCTACAAGAAGCAGAAAATCTCGAAACAAAATGCAGAACAGAAGAAGCGAGCAGCAACAAGGGCCCGGAAATTGTATTCGCGTCTTTTGCAACGTCCGGATGCATGCGTTTTGATGGACGATGAGACCTATGTAAAATAGGACTCAAAAACCCTTCCAGGTCCACAATACTTTACTGCCGTCGTTGGGAAGGATGTGAGCGATGCGGACAGGTCGATTCAAGTGGAGAAATTCGATCGAAAGGTACTGGTATGGCAAGCAATATGTTCCTGTGGTTTGAAGTCAACCATTTTTTACACTACCGGAACTATAAATGCGGAAATCTATCGATCTGAGTGTCTCCAGAAGAGATTGTTGCCTTTATATAAGAAGCATAGTACACCTCCACTGTTTTGGCCGGATTTAGCGTCGGCTCACTATGCCAAAACCACTCTCAATTGGCTTGCGGAAAAGGGTATAGATTTCGTTTAGAAAAATATCAATCCACCAAATTGCCCTCAGCTTCGACCCATCGAACGTTACTGGGCAATCGTGAAGAGGGTCTTCGAGAAGACTGGTAAGGCAGCTGGGAACATGCAGGAGTTCAAAAAAATTTGGGCTCAAGCGTCCAAAAAATGCGATGCAGCACTTGTCCGGAACTTGATGAAGAGCATTCGATCCAAAGTTCGAAAATTCGTGAACGAATAACTTAAATTTCATCCGGTCTTCATTATGTTCAAGTTTAACCTCGTACAATAAAGGATCCATTTTTTGTATGAATATCGGTTTTCAACATAATTTCAAAGAAAGCTTGTGGATAGCTTATTTGCGATACACTCCTTATTTAAAGTTGAAAATACGCAACCTTTCCAAAAGTTTCCTGAAAGCAAACTCTGTGTAGAACCGTTAACTTTAGATTGCCGTTATGTTTTCAAAGTTCAATGGGAATGCTTAGGTACGTATAAAGCTAACTTGGTATTCATGGAAGGTATAGCCAACTTTTCTTGCACCCACTGCAAGGGTTGGTTTGATTAAAGTTAATGACAAGATAGCAAAGGAGCTCTACACGGACTGTCGAAAGGTCATACGGAGGCTAGCATGCATAAGCAATGATTGAGATTTGTTATGCATGCAATTCCGCTCTGAAAAATAAAACGGACAATTTGGCCTGGTCTAGATCATTGTGTTGTACCTGTCAGTGCTGGAAAGCTTTACTCAAGATCTATAAGGAGAAAAGAATGAGTCCATTTTACAAAGCATGCTACCATTATTAATTGTTGAAAGGCCTGCTTACCTCCCATCTTTTGAATGTTATTTTTAGATTCGTAAAATGTCACGCCACTTCCAACTGTTTGCAAACGTGCGAAAGCACATCTTTTTTTTCGATTTCCTCGAATCGCGTCTATTTTTCGCGCCAGCAAGGAGAAACACCCGTCATCAGTCATCAGTTCAGTCAGCCCCGTCAGTTTCAAATGAGTCACGCTAGTTTCAAATTAAGGCAGATTGTCTTCGGTGGGAAATTTATAATTTTCCAGACAAAGGATCCGATGAAACCGATGTGATATGCGATGACGTTCATTGCAAGTGTCGTGATTTGTGTTGGTTTTAGGTGGTTATTATCTTTCTGTGTAAGGAAAGAATAGTGTGAAAGGTAACTTTTTTAAAAAAAATTTCATCATCCCGAGAGGTGTTGATGTTTAACGACGTTAACGAGCCGAGCTCATGCAGCACGGAAGGTCAACACAAGTGTCAGCGCCGGAATTGCAGTTGTTTGTAATTATTTTCGTTTGTGTGGAAGGCGAAGGTTGCTTTCGGCTCTTGCTGGTATTTTTGAAGGATAATTAACAATTTCCTGAGGAAAAATTCTTGTCCTTCTGTGTCTCAAAATGTCATTATTCATTGGGCATCCTTTCACAATGTATCGAGGTTAAATTGACACTTGAGTGTTGTCTTTTCTAGACTACTACTACTTTGCCTTCTTTGACGATTAACTGTTATGTTCATTCAGATTAGTGAAATATTTCCCATCATTAAATACAAAAACTTCCAGTTTACT
Source organism: Aedes japonicus (assembly GCA_034211315.2). Taxonomy (NCBI): domain Eukaryota; kingdom Metazoa; phylum Arthropoda; class Insecta; order Diptera; family Culicidae; genus Aedes; species Aedes japonicus. Next base: position 22,035 of record JASCZW010000133.1, read on the forward strand.
GATCATTTCATTCCTTAATTAAAACCACCGTTACAACTATCTGAAAGCTGAAACTCAAACCTACACTAACTACTTCCCAAACTCAACTAGTATTGTTAAGATTAGGTAAACTTGGCAAGCTCTTTATGCCAGTTGATAGCTAGGAATAAGCAAAGCACAATCGGTGGCAAAGCTTCGGAAGAATGAGCGAGCGCATTAAGGTTACGGGCAACGGTTTTCAGAGGTTCCGTTTATTTGGGCATTATTTCACCATCAGTGTATACCGGTCGGTGATGTGATACTAAAACTCACCGAGCGTGCGAACGTCCAAATACACTAGTTGCGTGCTGGGAGGGCATAAATAGAAGACCCTTAAAACTTCATCATATACCGGGAGATTCAGTTACTCCTTAACAGAGCCGCCCGAGCCATGCCACCTATTCAAAATATACAAGAAAGAAGAACCTACGTGTGAGGATGGCATTATCAGCTTTGCTTGCCGCGTCAATTCACTCACTCACCCTCGGAGCTGGTTTAGTGTTCTCAAGTCACTAATTTCACCTACTTCTTTGTTCTGCTTCTACGAGCACACCAAGTTCACTTCCAAAAGCGTTGAAGACACATTCCACGGAGGTCGGTATCGAATCGGCAAAGGTTAGGTTCGGGCATGAAAATCCACATAGTCCACACCGCCCACCGTAGATGGCGAAACGATGATAGAGCCTTGATTTTGGTTTCCTCACCCTTTTTGCTGCCATCCAAATGAGGTAGTTATAGAGCAAACAGTGAATTAGTGTGCAGCGTGCTTAATTTGGCTATGGTATTTTCCACCTGGCATTGGTTATCTTTTTAGGTGAAGCTACGAGGGAACAGAGCGTGCTGCTGTCTTGGATGGGCGGTCTAACAGGGAGAATCCTCCCGGTCAGTACGAGGAGAATCCTCCATGGTGCTTAACAAGTAGAATGTTACGGGTGACACGTAAAGGTTAAACTGTTAATTAGGGTGATGGATGATATGCTAGTAAGGTTTGAAGGGTTGCATGATTTCTCCTCGAAAGTATACCTATGTAAGAAGTCAGTTTGTGTTTTAATATTTGCATAGTTTGGATGAACGTCCCACTTCTATCAAGTGAATCAAAGGTTTTAAGCAAGACTTGCTGGACTTGGTTGGGTCATTGGATTTCTGAATAGGTTTGAAATGGTTTCTTGTTACTAAACAAGTTGAAGATATTATTTAAACAGAATTTGAAGATTACTTGAACTGTCATCTGCTCTAGAATCACTCTGTGACTTATAAACTTTTTTCCCATCCGCGATATACCTGATAATGTGTGCAAGAAAATCCGTATTTTTTATAGCAGTTTTACTGGGTTTCCGAAATAAAGGAACAAACGTACAACTTGACTCATGATCATACCCAGGTAACCAATATGCATTGAATAAAGGATGTACAGGGTGCGGCAGAAAATAATGCGAAAATGTTCAAATTTGAGTATTGGGTTAATTCGTGCAGCTTGTGACTAATCTATGTCGGTAGTGTATTTGTTTATGTTCACTTTCAAGTGCTGCATCCAAACATTCTATTTGTTTTATTAAAAATATGCCAAAATGTTCGCGAAAGAACTGATCACCAGTTCGTTGCTCGCCCAGAAGAAGCCGAAAGAGATTGCCAAGGTGGTAGGGTGCCATTTGGCAACAGTTTACCGCATAAAAAAGTCCCTGCATGATCGTCCTAGGCAGCGGAAGCCGGGAAGCGGACGTCTGCGCTTTGCACGCACGCCGAACGTGATCAAATCGGTCCGTGCGAAAATAGCTCGCAACCCGGTGCGTTCCATCAGAAAACTTGCAAAGGAAGCCAATATTTCGGAGAAATCCATGCGGAGAATCATCAAAGAAGACCTGCATGCATCTTCCAGAGCCAGAGTGAAACGCCACTTGATTACGGTCAAGGAACTACGAGTGACTCGTTTCAACAGATTGCTTTCCTTGTTGAAGAAGGAAAAAATGGTAATCCTGTTCTCCGATGTCATGATGTTTTACTTGGTGGCGTCCAACGGTTTGAAAATGCCGCCTTTTTTCATTGATGCTGAAGTTAAAATCAATATCGAAGTGTATTTCGGTATTTTAAAGGACCAAGTGCTTCCCTGGGTGAAGGCCAACTTCTCTGAGGACCAAAACGTTGTCCTACAGCTAGATGGAGTGCCATGTCACACGTTAAATCGAACCCAACAATGGTTGAACGATAACATGAAGTGTTGGCCAAAGAATTTGTGGCCCCTAGCAGTCCAGATCTTAATCCGTTGGATTATTCGATTTGGGCATATGTTGAAGCACGAGCCTGCAAAACATCTCACCCTAGTTTGAAAACCCTGAAGTCAACCTTAACACGCACATGACAGTCAATGTCGGAAGACTACGTCCGAAAGGCATGCTCTGGCTTCCGGTGTTGGCTCGAGGATGTTTTTAATAAAAATCGAGGACACATTGAATAAATTTGTTTAAAAGGACTTTATAAAGATAACTGCACTCGAAAATGTTGATATTATCGCTTGAATTAGTTGAAAATGTAATTTGAAAGAAATAGAACAAACTTTCTACCGCACCCTGTAAGTAGCCCTACATGCGTCTTAACGACAAGCGATATTATGCATATAAGCATTATATTCGCCTTAAATGCTAGTCAAAAGTAGGGTTTGGCTCGCTATACGGCTAATTTAATCCTGAACCCCACCAAAAGAAGACATCTATCAGTTAATCAGTAAATCAGCCGAAAGCTTACAAATTTGATTCAGCTCTACAAATTCCATTGTGTTGCTTCCGTGATTCCTCTGAAAGTGTTTGTTACGATTTCAGTAAGGCTGATTTCAGCGGAATGAACGATTTCTTAGGACTTGTTGACTGGGATGAGATCCTCGATGCTTCTGACGTCAACCTCGCTGCATCGACAATGTCTGGTGTACTGCTATGTGCCATCGATCAGTTTGTTCCAGTGAGGATGAAACATCAATCACCTAAACCAGCTTGGTCGAATTCCGCTCTCAAGCGCCTAAAAAGAGTGAAGCAGGCAGCTCTTAGACGACACAGCAAATATCGCACCGATTCTACAAAATCGTGATACGTGAAAGCGAACGCTGAGTACAAGCAATTAAACGATCATCTTTATAACGCTTATCAAGACCGTCTACAAAACAACTTTAAGTCCAACCCGAAAAATTTTTGGCGTCACGTCAATGATCAGCGAAAGGAAGTCGGTTTGCCCTCCAAGATGACGGATGGTGTGCTTGAAGCTGATTGCGTCGCCGGTATTGCCGATATTTTCCGTTCCCAATTCAGCAACGTTTTCTCCGACGAGCTGCTCGACCCGCAGGATATCGCGCTCGCCACCAGTAATGTGCCCCGTCTTCCTGCCTCCGGAATGCATTACGCCATCACCAATGACATGGTTATTGCAGCTGGCAAGGAATTGAAGTCCTCAACGGGATGTGGTCCGGACGGTATTCCATCGCTTGTACTGAAACGGTGCGTAGAATTGCTTGCGTCTCCGTTAGCAAAGTTGTTCAATGTTTCTTTGTCCACTGGCATATTTCCGAACTGTTGGAAACAGTCATATGTTTTCCCAGTGTTTAAGAAAGGTTGCAAGACACTGGTCTCAAATTACCGGGGCATAGCTGCATTAAGTGCAGTATCCAAATTGTTTGAGATAATAATTCTTCGGAAGCTAGTGCAGAGCTACGCGCACTATATTTCACCGGATCAGCATGGATTTATTCCCAAACGTTCGACATCCACTAATTTGACGTGATTCACCTCTTTCTTGGTCAAGCAGCTTGAAAACGGTAATCAAGTAGATGCTATTTACACGGATCTTTCCGCTGCGTTCGATAAAATGAACCACCAGATAGCAATAGCCAAGTTTGATAAATTAGGAATGAGCAACAACTTGCTTATCTGGCTGCGATCCTACCTGACCAATCGTAGTATGTCCGTCAGAATCGGTGATCACGTTTCGTCACCATTTCCAGTTTGGCTGGCGTGCCCCAAGGCAGCCACCTTGGGCCGTTTTTGTTCCTGCTTTACATGAACGATGTCAATCTCATCCTCAAATGCCTAAAACTTTCATACGCTGATGATTTGAAGCTGTTCTACGCGATAAAGCATCCACTAGACGCCGTTTTTCTACAACAACAGCTGGGTTCGTTCGCTGAATGGTGTCGCATCAACCGGATGACATTGAATGTGTCCAAGTGCTCGGTGATTTCATTTGGCCGTAAACGTGAACTCTACCAATTCAGTTATGCTTTGGCAGGGCTTGAGCTGCAGCGCGAAACGACGGTTAAGGACTTGGGGATTTTCATCGATTCCAAAGTGACTTTTAAAGACCACGTAGCATACGTCGTGTCTAAGGCGTCATCACAGTTAGGGTTCCTGTTCCGTTTTGCCAAAAAATTTAAGGATGTTTACTGCTTGAAATCGCTTTACTGCGCAATCGTCCGCCCTATTCTGGAATATTGTTCTGTTGTCTGGTCTCCCTATTACCAGAATGGAATCCAGCGTGTTGAGGCCATCCAGCGGAAATTCATTCGATTTGCCCTACGTCATCTCAGCTGGAGAGACCCGTTCAATCTACCCAGCTATAGCAGTCGGTGCCAGCTCATCAACCTGCATCTACTTGATGGAAGGCGTAACGTGGCAAAAGCCTGTTTTATTGGCGATTTCCTGCAAGGCAACATTGATTGTTCTTCACTGCTCAGCATGTTAGACATCAACATACGCCGCCGTAATCTACGCGCACATTCGTTCCTGAGCCTTCCAGCGGCAAGAACCAACTATGGACTCCATGAGCCAATGCGCAGCATGAGTCGTCTTTTTAATAGTTGTTACCTAGTATTTGATTTTAATGTACGTAGAGAAACAAATAAGTGTAGTTTTTGACGTGTTTTTTGTCAGTTTGTTTAATTTTGTGATTTTAGTTTTAAGATGCCGGTCATTGGGGCAAATATTTTACCTGTTGACTTTAATAAACAATAAATAAATAAAGCTCTCTGAAAAATGCAACAAATTACCTAATATTGTCCATGCAACTAATTATAAAAATGACAAATCGATTTTCTTTGAATCAATTCTTCCGCAGTCGATTTGTTCTCGTATCGATTTTTTTCGATTTTGAGAATTGATTTAGCAGGAACTGACAACACTGATCAAAGCTATGAAGTGAGGAAAAATGGATCGCGAAGCACAATGCGCCCGCGTGCCGCAGTTTTAAAGCTCGAACTAAGGTTTGAAGGATCGAAAGTGGAAGTGTTGCAAAGGACACAAGATCGAACTGCTCGGACAGGCTTTCATTCAAATCTGTATTGTTCTATCAAGTGCACGAGCTTATGTATGTGAACAAAACGTTTAGCCCATTAGGCTTTTTGGCGTTTAATCACCTTTTCCTTTCTAGCATATGGAGAACGTCCACTAATTACGTCACGCAAAAAGTGACTTTTTATACACCCCTCCCCCTCTCTTCTCACGTTTTTGTATGGACCATCAAAGTTTTTTGTATGGATCGTCACGTTTTCCAAAACCCCCGCTACCCCCTACCGCGTGACATAATTAATGGACCTTCCCATGATGGTGGTGATGAGGAGGAATGATGGTTTGTTTTCCTCCAAAAGATGTTCATTCTTTCTTGCTCTCGTTTGATGTAAATGGCGCTAAAGTGTGCGTGCGTTCAAGGTCACTAAGCCTAATACCGTTTACGTTAATATATAACTCTCAATCAACAACTGTCATCATGTGCGTAATGCCTTGTTCAGACTACAGACTTTTAACATAATACAATGGTGTTTTGAAAAGTATCTACAAGGAAAATTTCATCAAGATAGCCTTGTATCATGTTACAACGCTGTAGTATAAACAAAGCATAATACACTATTGAGTATTCTTACTTTTTCGCTCCACTGCTAACACCACCCATCTTCCCAACCAACTGATGTAAATTATGTAATTAAATGAAACCACCTGAGTTATTAAAGTCACCTTGTGGGTGTTAGGATTGGCAACATCGTCGGAACCCTCTCCGTTCGACCAGAGTGACCGAACCCGCCAAGTGATGAGCTGTCACCCATACGTATGCGTGCGTGGTTCGTTTTTGTTCTTAAACATTCGAGTTTAAAAAAGGCCGGCCATATTGGTTTTAGAAGTTTTCGTCTTTTAGTAGAGGGTTTTTTTTGGTGAAATAAGGTCAAAGTGAGGCTAAAAAGTGGTTCCTGTTGTGAAATTGTAGGAGAAGCACAGGACAGTAACCGGATCGCGGGAGGATTCTGGAGTCTACGTCTCCGGTGGGAAAACCTGTGCCGGTGCAGACGGAAGAGAAAGGCATCAGTCAAAAAAACATTAAATGTTGTGAGAATCGAAATAGTGCGAAAAACTTGAAATAACTAGAGAAAAATAAAGTCCTAAAGAGATAAATTTAAGTTAGTCTAGTGTTTAAGGAAGAAGATAAATCTAGTTGTAAGAAACCGAAAATGTTGAAATTGTCGTCAAGGTCGAGACCAACGGAAATGGTGACACCACGAGATTCCAGCAGCATCCAGACGAGAATCCAAAGCCAGCTCATCCGAGTGACTGGAGCAAGGAATTTAACCGGTCAACCGAAGACACAAGCGGGGCGGAGGAAATAGCAGAGTTGTATGAAAAACGAAAGCTATGTGCGAGAACTAATGGAGAAAGGAGACGAAACAACCCCGGCGAGACAGCTGTGGAACTTGGTAAAAGGGGAGTCACAAGAAAAGTCTTGAAATTTCACACGACGAAGGCAAGGAGTTCATGGAGTACTATTTTAACATTAAATGCAAGCCGGTCCATCTACCTCATGCGTCGACGGACAGTCTACTGGAAGGATACGAATCAATTATCAAAGGTACGGAATTCTAGCGGTATTTCATTTGGAATAATAAAGCAACTCAACCTAGGCATGCAGGACAAAATTTGGGAAATGCTCAGCCGAATCTTTTCCTCGGAGAAAATTCCTGACCAATGGAGAGTAACTAAAATACGCCCCATTCCAAAAAAGGATAGAAACTATCAACAACCGAGTGATAGACGGCCAATAGCGCTTCTCAACGTAGAAATAAAGCTAATAAACGGAGTGATTAAAAACAGGCTGGCGGAAATTGCGGACATCGAGGGGCTGATCCCAAACCTTTTTTTCGGATTCCGGAAAAACAGGTCAGCATCTACCTGTGTAGCCTACGTAGTAAACAGAATACACGAAGCGAAAGAGGAACAGCAGAACGTAATAGTCACTTTCATAGATGTCAGCATGGCATACGATTCCGTCGATACGTCAACACTATTAGGAATCTTGGCGAAGATGGGAGTTCCGCAAAAGCTAGTCTCATGGCTATTCGAGTATCTGAGAAGTTGAACGTTGGTGATGGACACTGACGAAGATCCAGTCACAGCAGAAGTTTTAGAGGGGCTACCGCAGGGTGACCCTTATCCCCAATTCTGTTTAATCTGTACACGGCGGCGCTCCACGAACTGACAAACGAGAAAAGCGAACTAGTTCAATTTGCGGACGATTTTTCTGTCATCGTAACAGCGGACTCCTTGGAACAAGCACGTACGAAAGACTGGAAGAGCTTAATCTGAGCGTCTGCCCCAGTAAATCAGCGGCAGTTCCATTTTCCAGAAAGAACACAGACCATCTAAGGGTGGTTGAGAAAAACGACAAAATTACAGTTGTTAACACCCACCAATACCTAGGATACACATTGGACAGAGATCTGAGACACCGTAAACACATTGAAAACGTTAGAAACAAAGCGGAAAAGAAAATAGAACTGATGAAGCTGCTTTCGAAGAAATCGGGACGATCAAACCTGGAGACTTTGGTCAAGATAGGGAACGCTATCATCAGAAGCAGGATGGAGTACGGAGCGGCTATATACGGGAATGTAGCAAGTTTGACACGCAATGGGTTACTTGCGCAACACTCCCATACATGTGGTGATGGCAGACAAGGAGTTGGCACTACGAAAACGAATGCGCTACGTCCCGAAGCTGGAGATGGATAGGGTGGTATTCCCTACACTGGGAGAACCAACCTTCAAAAAAGAAAGTAACAGTCAAGCCGTCTGACAATGCTTATTCCAAGAGACAGTTCAAATTAAGTATAAGGATTTTCACAGGATCTTCACGAACGGGTCAAAAACCACAGGAGGCACAGCTTTTGCGGTGCTGAACAAAACAGAAGGATCCAGCTTAGCTGAGAACATCAACAACAACTTCACCATAACCAATGCAGAACTTCTTGCTATACTGAAGGCCATTGAGCAGGTTAAATCAAACGGATATAAAAAGTCAGCAATCTCACCGATTCACGCAGTGCGTGCGAAATGTTAATGAATGAAAAGAATCTGGAGACGAACTACTTGGTTTGGGAAATCTTCAAGGAACTACAAGAAGCGGATCACATCAAAATTAAAGTGCAATGGACTCCGAGCCACATGAGAATCGACGGGAATGAGAAGGTGGACAAGCTAGCCTTCGAAAAAAGCAAAGAGAGGCAATCCTACTTCAATGGATTTACCCTAGATGATGCTATTTTGGTGAGTAATCGAGAAACATGGGAAGACTGGACAAGACACTTTAAAGAAAAGTCTAAAGCTGTCTAAAGGAAGATGGTTCAAAGACGTTAAACTAAATCCAGATGAAATCAGAACGATAAGTCGACTGAGAAGTGGACACATGCTAACGAAAAACAGACTAGCCACTTGGGGCTGGGAAAGTGACGACCTGTGCAAATGGTGTGAAGAGGTCGAAGACATAAAACATTTACTTTACGACTGTCCACGATTCAATGTAATCAGAAGCTATTTTAAAGTCCTCGAATACATGAAGCCGTTGGAAGTGATACTCGATGAGAAATGTGAAGAAGAATTGAAACAAGTGAAGAATTTGCTCAAGGAAGCTAAAATTCGGATATAAGTAAAGACAACATGAACGAAGAAAACCACTTAATTCACACCCTACACGGAGAAAATAGGAAATGCTGAAAAGCATATTATATATCCCTTTCTACGCTTTATTCCTTTTAAATCACTGCAATGCATAAAAAGTATGCATTGAACCAATATATTTTATGCGTTGCAATGCATTTTAGATAATTATTACTTTCCGTGCATACCGTTACCGGCGTTTTATACTTTAGGAGCTTAGACGACTTGTGCAAATTTAATATTCTTTGTCTCCTGAAAGCGCGTGCATTTAGTGGTAGTTTCTCAGAAGGTTACTAGTAGTTTTGTGATGCAAAAATTGCTTTTTGGGAGAAATACTGGAAAGATTGTTGTTACGTCGTTGTTGTTGTAAATCGAATTAATTGAAAAATGTTTGTTAAAACCAAAAGTATTTAGTTGTTTTTCAATCGTTAGTTAGATTCTAAAGAACACATATGGACAAACCAAATGAGCCGGCGAAATCGCTGAAACGAATACTGATTATTAAATTGTAAATGGACAAACATGATTACGTCCATAAAGTTGTGGATCACCTGTTTTTTTACACTCTACTGTCTGCCATTAGAAAAATTAGAAGAAAAATCAGTAATCTCTATTTAATTCCAACTACCTTTGCTTATCTTCGACAGATACGCGATCCCGCAGAAATGGTGTTTGTCTCAAATCCGGCCGAAAAAAAACGCAGAGGTGCGCAGCGAGCACGATATTGGATGTGTCGGAGCCCTCAACCGGGTTTCGCGGTGAAACATAGCTACGCAGGTACGTTTCTAATGTGACGTTGAACCAGCACAAGTCAAGCTGAACAATGCATTAGGTCCTAAGTAACATTAAGAGACTCTCTTCGTCGACTTTTTCTTTGCGTTTCTACGGCTATGTGAAAACACGTTCAAGTATTTTCAGTACACAGTACAGTAATAAGGAGTGTATCGAATATAAGCTATTCACATACATCTGCGTTGTACGCATGTATTTGTGATGGTTTTTTATGCTCTGAACACTGCATGCTGTGCGTTTGACTGTCAGCTTTCTTTTGTTTACTTGTTTGTGCGGTTCAAATTCTGCGTTTTCAAAATGTCGCGTATTGAAAAAGAAGTGAAAATTAAGGTTCTGAACACATGGCTAAGTAAGAAGGGTATTACTATGAGCAAATTGGCGAAGCGGTTTGGAATTCATCATGCGAGTGTTAAAACCATCATTAATAAGTTTGGGGAACACTATTCTTTGGATGAACTACCAGGAAGAGCCAGAAAACCCGGTTCTTCCAACCCGAAACTGGAGCAGAAAGTGGTATCTCTAATCATGAAGAACAAATCAATGTCAATACGTGATTTGGCCAAAAAGCAGGAACGAGTGTCGGAATGATCCAGCGTATCAAGAGGCGAAACCACATGAAGACCTACAAGAAGCAGAAAATCTCGAAACAAAGTGCAGAACAGAAGAAGCGAGCAGCAACAAGGGCCCGGAAATTGTATTCGCGTCTTTTGCAGTGTCCGGATGCATGCGTTTTGATGGACGATGAGACCTATGTAAAGGAGGACTCAAAAACCCTTCCAGGTCCACAATACTTTACTGCCGTCGATTCAAGTGGAGAAATTTGGTCGAAAGGTACTGGTATGGCAAGCAGTATGTTCCTGTGGTTTGAAGTCAACCATTTTTTAAACTACCAGAACTATAAATGCGGAAATCTATCGATCTGAGTGTCTCCAGAAGAGATTGTTGCCTTTATATAAGAAGCATAGTACACCTCCACTGTTTTGGCCGGATTAAGCGTCGGCTCACTATGCCAAAACCACTCTCAATTGAAATCAATCGAAATCTATACAAGAAAAGGGTATAGATTTCGTTGAGAAAAATATCAATCCATCAAATTGCCCTCAGCTTCGACCCATCGAACGTTACTGGGCAATCGTGAAGAGGGTCTTCAAGAAGACTGGTAAAGGGTGTATTCGATAAAAATGGCACACAGAAAATCTTCTGTAACTTTTGAATCGTATGAGTAAAATACCTAGAAATTTGAGTAGATTTTATCCATAGTGTATTATCTACATCTGCCAAGTTTCATAGTTATACATTCAGTAGTTCCAGTCATGTCGTCGAAACAAGAAATTGTCCGTGAGAAAATTTTGTGCACTCACAATCAAAATCCAGGGGCGTCCCACCGGTGGATTGCTAAAAGGCTTGGAATTGCAAATACAACTGTGTCTCGTGTAATACGAACCTTCAAGGAGCGTCTGAGTGTCCAAAGGAAGGAAAAGAGTGGTCGTAAAAGTGGTCCAATGGACAGTAAAATGGCCAGGAAAGTCGTACAACAATTCAAGAACCGTCCAAACATGTCAATTCGAGATGTCGCTAAAAAGTCTAAGGTGTCAGTCAGTTTTGTGCAGAAAACCATGAAGCGTGCTGGGTTACATGTTTACAAAGTGCAAAAAGCCCCAAACCGGAATGAAAAGCAAAACATCACTGCGAAAACCCGCGCCCGGAAACTTTACACGAAGCACTCACCAAATCCGGATGCATCGTGATGGATGACGAAACATACGTCAAGGCTGACTTCCGTCAACTTCCTGGGCAAGAATATTTCGTTGCCAAGTCGAAATTCGATGTTCCGGAGGATGTTTGAAAGAAGAAACTATCGAAATTTGCAAAGAAGTTTCTAATCTGGCAGGCGATTTGCGGATGTGGTAAAATAAGTGCTCCCTTCATCACTTCCGAAACAACCGAGCCAACGGAGTCAATTTTGTGCCAAAGGATATGAACCCACCAAATTCACCGGAACTTCGTCCAATTGAAAAGTTCGGGGCAATTATGAAAACGGACCTTCGCAAACATCACAAAACTATTAAAAAAAGGCCTAGAATTGAAGAAAATTTGGGTAAAAACAACAAAAACACTGGGGAAATCGGTTGTACAAAATTTGATGGGTAGAGTGAAAGGGAAGGTGCGGGCATTCGGGATGGGAGACGAAATTGAATAAAACAAATGTTGTAAATCAAAACTCGTTAGTACTTCTTCATTCCCTGAAAATTTCAAGAAAATCCGATAATCAGTTTAATTTTGATGAGTATATATGTGTGTGCCATTTTTATCGAATACACCCTTTAAGGCAGCTGGAAACATGAGTTCAAAAAAATTTGGGCTCAAGCGTCCCAAAAATGCGATGCAACACTTTTCCGGAACTTGATGAAGAGCATTCGATCCAAAGTTCGAAAATTCATGAAGGAATAACTTAAATTTCATCCGGTCTTCCATTATGTTCAAGTTTAACCTCGTACAATAAAGGATCCATTTTTTGTATGAATATCGGTTTTCAACATAATTTGAAACAAAGTTTGTGGATAGCTTATTTTCGATACACTTCTTATAAAGTTAAAATTACGGATCCAATACGTCAAAAACATCAGCTATTACAAACTATTAACGAAAGAGAAAGTCGACGAAGAGAATCTCTCAATGTTACTTAGAACCTAATGAATTGTTTAGTTTGAAGTAAGTAAGCAAAGGTGACCTTTGAAGAATTGTACCTAAATGCTAACAAGCTACACACTAAGATTTTTTTACAGAAATCTGTAAAGTTCTACCGAATTCTCAACAGCTGAACGTTCGGTAATCCGATTTTACGGATTTCGGTAAAATTTTACCGAAATCCGGTAATTTTTTTACAGATATCTGTAAAATTCCTTTTTCTTGAATCCTAGAGGGTTTGAGCTGTTTAGTGGAATACCTGTAACTAGAAATTAGAAGAAGAATTAGTATCTTCCATTTAATTCCAACTAAAGGGTGATACGGTCAAAATTTGGTCAAGGGAAAACGCTTGTAAATCGGTGAAATCGTTTATTTAAAAAATCAAACTAAATTTCTTTTTCAAGTTCAATTAGTATAAAATTCAGGAAAAATATTCAGTTAGGCTTCCGCTTTTCCAAATCCGAATTGCCGGGCCTTACGCTTGACCCCTGCCATCAGATTTTGTACAGCCACCTTGTCCACCTTCTTCGCCGCAGAAAGCCAGTTTGCCTTGAACTGCTGCTCGTCCTTAGCAGTTTTTTTGGTCTTCTTTAGGTTCCGCTTGACAACAGCCTGCAGTATTTCAATTGGGCGGAGCTCTGGCGTGTTGGGAGGGTTCTTGTCCTTGGGAACCACCTGCACGTTGTTGGCGGCGTACCACTCCATGGCCTTTTTACCGTAATGGCAAGATGCCAAACCGGCCAAAACAGTACGGAACAACCGTGTTTCTTCAGGAAAGGCAGCAGACGTTTATTCAAACACTCTTTCACGTAAATTTCTTGGTTGACAGTCCCGGAAGCTATGAAAATGCTGCTTTTCAAGCCACAGGTACAGATGGCTTGCCAAACCAGATATTTCTTTGCGAACTTTGACAGTTTCGTGTGCTTGAAAATATCTGCTACCTTTCCCTTCCTTTTGCCGTATAAAACTCCTGTCCCGGAAGCTGCTTGTAGTCGGCTTTGACGTAGGTTTCGTCGTCCATTACCACGCAGTCAAACTTCGTCAGCATCGTCGTGTACAGCCTCCGGGATCGCGCTTTGGCCGTCGTATTTTGTTTATCATCGCGATTTGGAGTCACTACCTTCTTGTAAGTCGATAGTCCGGCTCGTTTTTTGCCTCGATGCACGGTTGTAGACGATACACCCAGCTTATTTGCGGCATCTCGGAGAGATAGGTTAGGGTTTCGCTTGAAACTACCGGCAACTCTCTTCGTCGTCTCAGCGGCTTCCGGTTTTCGATTTCCCCGATCCAGACTTCCTGGCTGTCGACAAACGTTCCTCAAACACTTTAATTACATTTGTAACGGTTGATTTGGCAACTTTTAGCGATTTTGCCAACTTTGCGTGCGAGTAGCTCAGATTTTCGCGATGCGCGAGCAAAATTTTGATACGCTGCTCTTCTTGCTTGGACGGCATTTTGACAACTGAAGAGTGAATTCCAAAATCAAAATAGGAGCAACATTCTACACACACACACCTTCAAAATGAGGGGTGTTCAGGTTTTTTAAATGCAAAATTGAAAGAAATACGTCAAGTTGATATTGACCAAATTTTGACCGTATCGCCTTTACCTTTGCTTATCTTCGACAGATAGCGTATTCGTCTACAACGTCAGACTTCTTCAGTGTCTCGTACTAATAACTCGACTAGTCGAGTTATTAGCATGAGTACACCGAAGAAGTCTGCACATTGTAGACGAAATACGCGTATCTGTCGAAGATAAGCAAAGGTAGTTGGAATTAAATGGAAGATACTAATTCTTCTTCTAATTTCTCCTTTTTCTTGCCGATCTCTCAATTTTCAATGTGCAAGCCACTGCACCAACATATTGGCATATGCAAAAGGGGGTTTTCGGCAAAGTCAAAAACTAACGATTGTCATGGCAATGCATGACCTTACACACTAGATTTTACCGAAATCTGTAAAGTTCTACCGAATTTCAACAGCTGAACGTTCGGTAATCCAATTTTACTGGATTTCGGGAAATTTACCGAAATCCGGTAAATTTTTTACAGATGTCTGTGAAATTTCACCGAAATCCGTAAAATCGGATTACCGAACGTTCAGCTGTTGAGAATTCGGTAAAACTTTACAGATTTCTGTAAAAAATCTAAGTGTGTACTGTTATATAAGGAAGCCGTAAAGCTCTCCGGGGTGGTAGTATTGAAACTGTTCGCAAAATGATGAATAGTATCAACAAACCTGTATGCCGGTACAACACAATTTTTTTTTGCAGATTTTGTTTCTTTGAAAACTTGTACCTCTCTACCTGGTGTTCATAGAGAAGCAAAGGCTATTAAACTGCTATACCTGTCCCCATAAAATCGAACCGCCACCCCAAAACAAGCATAACGATGAACTCCGAAAAAGGTGGCGCATTGGTGTATAAACAAGTTACATACACTATCTCCACGTTGCCAATGGGATGGGCAATGTTGATGGGCGGAAGGGCAACGCAATCAAAAAAACATTGGAAACATGAAAAATCGACAAAACTTTCGTGCAAGTCTCCGGAAAGCGAGGATTCCTCTGCCTGGAGTGGTTGCAGAAAAAGGTTTATGATCCCAACAAAACAATGAATAGAAATGAACGAAGAGAGCATTGAGTGACATTGACAGGTTCGAAATAAACATTTATGGGGGGGAGGAGAGTGGGGGTGTTTCCATTTCGGAATCGGTTGAACTATTTGGTATTTGTTTGTTTTACACTTGAGCTGGAAGGTGTGTGTAAATGTGTGTGATGATGTCCTGGAAGTAGCATTAGGAACAGATGTCAAGGCCAACGTAATATTGACTGGTACTTGTTCAAACTTTCTGGAGCGATCTATCGTAATAATGAAGCGTATATTCTAATTTTAGATGTTTGAGGTATGAAATATTGCTCGCAATTCCAGTGGATAAAAACATTCAGTGGCAAACATATTCATGTGGGGCACCATCCGTCTCCATTGCATCGTGGTGAAACCATCCAACGATACATGAAAATTTGAAAAGCTTCCCCCACAGTAATCCCCCAAATAAGGAGATGTATGCTACCTGTTTCATAAGTGCCTAGGTGTTTCAAAAGCTAATTAATTCAGCTGAATTGGTTCGTATTCGTAAGACGGCAGTATCAACATTGCGTCAAAGCATTGTGTCGATGCATCGATTGCATGAGCAGCGAAACGAATGACAATCAAAGCTTGAGGTTGATTTGCTGCAACAATGCTGTTTCAATTTAGCAGCTCGCAAGGCAGAACATCATAATAGCTCTACATACAAATTGAAACAATGTTCCAACCGAGTCTTCGGCTTACCATGAGGCATACACCAAAAGAGAGAGAGAGAGCAGCAGCAGCAAGGAGAATCACGTTGCACGGTAAGGACCTCGGCGAAGAAAGGTCTCCTGGCTAGCACACACTGACCTGGGGGGGGTTCGTTCTTTCATTCGTTCGTTTGTTCGTTAAAACGAAGAGCGCGAAACATGGTTTGAAACACGCAAACTTTTGCCTACCAGGCGGGGAGATATCGTGGCATCTAGAGTTTGCGTTACTCACATACGGACCTAGACGTCACGGTAGAAAGCGGATTTTTGAGCGAAAACAAACTTTCCATCGCAGTATGCAAATGCGCAGATTTTCTGAATAAGATTGTTTGGCGATGGCATCGACTGCTAGGCATTCGTCGCGTTCCGAAAGGGTACTTGTAGCTAGTTGTGACGAGAAACATCGGCTCATTTTAAAATTACGTCTGTTGCGGTACGGTCGCGAAAGCTTCTTTCACTGCTAGCACTAATTGACCGATGTAGTTCGGTTGGGCAAGTCTTCACCCATGAGTTGTTTCGGTTCTTACTACGTCAAGACTGTGTTCTTCGATAACAAGGAGTGAATATATTAGCGCACTTGTGGTGTCACTGCAGCTGTCAAATTATAGTTTCCTGTCGTTTGAGGTGTTGTTCGTTGAAGTGGAGTCGCTTTTCTCAGGCTTGACGGATTAATTCATTTTTTTTTTTGGAGTTTTGTGGGTGGAAGTTCAATCGTAAGAAAAAGGCAATCCAGTGAGAAAATGGGTGCCCTGAAGAAAATGACACGCTGTGGTAGTATAAGTACATTGTTCGCGGTGTTAATAGTGCTGTTTGGAGTCAGTTCATCGGCATTGACCACATTCGGCAAGTCCAACCAAAATCAACAGGCTCCTCCGCCAACTCGGGCACCAGGTTGGTACAAGAGAACAAAAAAAAAACCGTCTCACATGAATTGCAAAAATGTAAAATTAAAAAAATTACCTCTCAGTATAGGAGGCCCGTATTAAAAAAAAATTGGATAAGATGGGTGATCTATCGAACGTTAGTAACTTTATTTCTACTGAACAGAAAACCTTGGAAATATGCCCACCTATTTCGCATTAATTTGTAAAATCAAGAGAAATCTTTCAACAAAAAGATTTTAATGAAAAAGCATTCAAATCATAGCCAAGTGCCCTACTTCCCATATCCAGATTCCAAAAAAAGACCTAGATAGCACCAGAGACTACGATATAATGAGCACTGGATAAGACATCACTAAACACGTGAATATTTAATTTTTAATTTTCTATTTCTAAAACTGAAAAAAAATCAAAACAAGAAACTGTACAATTTCTGATTTGAGCATTACCAGGTAATACACAGAAAAAAAAGCGTTCCCGAAAATGAAAACGGGCCGTAACTATTTCACGTTCTCAGGATTTTCCCTTTAAACGTTATTTAGTTCATGATTATGGGACTTAGTTCATGGTGTATTTTTGCTTGTTCTCGAAATCATGACTGCAGTTCGCGGATCTCGACATCGAATTTTTTTCAGTGTCGGGAAAAGCGCAAACACTGAAACGAAAAAACCAAAAATGAAATATACAGGTACAACTGTGGTGCAAAATTGATCGGACAAGAATATCATTTTGGTAAAGTAGGTTTATTTTTCTCTTTTTGACATTAGATTTTTGGCATTTTGATCTTCAAAACATTATAATATTTCATAAACAAAATTATATAAATAAAAAAGATTCATTTGTTAAAATTCAAGGTGCGAAAATGATTGGACAAGATATAGAAATAACATTTTTCAATTTAATAATTAAATAATTTGAATGTTTCAATAATGTGTATGTCCTCCTTTGTACTTGATCACTTCTGCCAAGCGTCTTGGTATAGATTCGACCAAGTTTTGCGTTGCTTCTGGACGAAGAGTGTTCCATACAGCTTCAATCTCCCCCATTAATTGCTTTCTGTAGGAAATATGTTTCTTTTGCAGTTCTCGACAATTTCATCCCCTAGATGCTCGAATTGGGTTTAAAGCTGGGCTTTGGGGAGGGTGTTCCAGCACGGTTATGTTTTTACCGGCCAAATACTCTGTCACAAGCTTCGACTTGTGCTTGGGGTCATTGTCGTGCATAAATACAAAGTTGCTGCCAGTCGATATTTCCTGGTAAGGCTTGCTTCATTTCGAATTGGAACAAACTTTTGCTCATATTGTGGCGCTCCTGGTGAACGGATTTGGAAGTTCTTGGCGCCCACGTGTCGGGAATTTTGTCAGGTTTACGTATTTTTACGTATTTTTGACATTCTGCAAATCGACTGTACTTTGCAAACAATCAACATGGAAGCCGAAAGAAGGCAAAAATTGTGCACAGTTATTTGGAAAATCCATTGTGGTCTGCATCTAGGCTAGCTAAACAGCTGAAATTGCCCAGAAATACCGTATGGCGCGTTATCAAACGGCATATGGAAACATTGACGACGATTCGGAAGCCTCAAGCCAATCGTCGGAGTGGAACTGTCGACCGGAAACTGCGTGGTAAGATTTTGAAGACGATTAAGAGGAATCCCAATCTGTCGGACCGTGATTTGGCCACAAAATTCGGTGCTGCCCATAGTACCGTGAGGAGAACTCGACTCCGGCAAGGAATCAAGTCGTATCGAGCTAGCAAACAGCAAAGTCGGACCATAAAACGGAATAGTGTGGCCAAAATCCGTGCTCGGAAGCTATACGACCAGGTGCTGACCAAGTTCGACGGGTGTCTTCTGATGGACGATGAAACCTATGTCAAGGTTGACTTCGGGCAAATCCCAGGTCAAAAATGTTACTTGGCAACGGCTCGGGGGGATGTTCCAGCTAAATTTAAATTTGTTTTTACCGACAAATTTGCACGAAAATTCATGATTTGGCAGGACATTTGCAGCTGTGGCAAAAAAACGAAAGTTTTCGTTACAAATAAGACAATGACGTCGGAACTATACCAAAAAGAGTGTCTCCAAAAACGAATTTTGCCGTTCATTCGATCCCACGACCACCCCGTAATGTTTTGGCCAGATTTGGCAAGCTGTCATTACAGCAAAGTCGTTCAAGAATGGTATGCAGAGAAAGGGGTCCAGGTTGTTCCGAAAAACCTTAACCCACGCAACTGCCCCCAGTTCCGCCCTATTGAGAAATACTGGGCAATCATGAAGAAGAGACTCAAGGCAAAGGGAAAGGTTGTCAAAGACATCAATCAGATGAAGACCTGGTGGAATAAGATAGCTAAAACGATGGACGAAGAAGGTGTGCGCCGCCTAAATAATGAGCCGTGTTACAGGAAAAATTCGAGAATTCCTTTGAAACCGTGACGAATAATTTTATCCGTATTTTTTCTTAAAAGTATGAAGAAAACGCTAGATTTGTATAAAAAAAGATCTTGAATTCAATAATAAATAACTGAAATACAGGCAATTGTTTTTGTTCCAATTCTATCTGAAGCAAACTTTAGATTTTGAGATGTTACGTTCCAGGATATCCCTGTAGTCTTCCTTGAACATTATCCTTTCGATGAGTTCCATGGTGGCCACTCCAGCATAGAACATACCTCCCCATACCATAACTGATCCACCGCCATGTTTCCCAGTTCCACGCATATTTTTTCTTTCTAGAGCGGTCCCATCAGTTCTTCAAACTCTAACACGGCCATCTGAAGCTCTGACGTTGAACTTACTTTCATTTGTCCATAATATTATTTTTTCCAGAACGACATCGGCTTGTTAACATGCTTCTTGACGTAGACCAAACGCTTCACTCTGTTCTGCTCACTGATAAATGGCTTTTCCCTTGGCGTGCGACTCTTTATTCCTATTTCGTTCAAGGCTCTACTGATGGTGATGGGTTCCAGATCGGCTGCCAACTTACCGCCACTAATGAACGGATCTTTTTTGACAGCTTGTGCCAAATACCGTTTGTTTTGCTGTGACAGAACCGGGGGACGACCACATCTGCGACGATTTTCAATGCTGCCGGTAATTTTTTTTGTCGGGAGATGATGTCCGATACCGTAGACTTAGGAATACCACGGGATTTCAGCAATCTTCCGAACCGTTTCCCCGCGTTTTTGAAGTAAAACAACATTACTTCGTTGAGCTACCGATGTTTCCTTCCTGCAGGCCATTGTGAACTTTCAACTTCTGGTAAATTTGCTAATAAGCGTTTTGCAGTAGTATTAGTGAAATCTAAAATCGTTTGTGCATTAGATCATACACTCATATTAGTTTGATAATTATTATCGTTTGATTTTGTGACAATTTCTATGGTTGTCCGGTGCTTTATGCACACTGTTTTTCAAGATATTGTTCTGAAAAAAAATTTCACAAAAAATTGCAAATAATTTTTAATAGTGAAAATGAATGTATCAAAGGAAAACGAATATTGAAAAGCAATAAAATGGAAGGTGAAAAATAATAATTTAAGTTTTACGAGCGAATTCACGAAGCTATCAAATGTGTCCGATCAATTTTGCACCACAGTAACTCGAGCAAAGGTTTACGACAAGTCGATAGCTAATTAGGTAGGGAACGGCTTCAGCACCTCAGACCCTATTCCAAGCACGATGGGAAAATGTTAACCTACAACGCTGATTTTCACAGTATGGTGCTTCACTAGATGCAAAAATGAGCGCTGTAGGTTAACTTCTACCCCGGGCTTGGAATAGGATCCCAGGAAGCTGAAGTCGTTCCCTACCCTAATTAGCAATCGACTTGTCGTAAACCTTTGCTCGAATTACGCTGTGCTGCTAAATTGATAGGACACATTTGATAGCTTCGTAAATTCACTCGTAAAACTCAAATTATTATTTTTCTAATGAAATTGTAAAAATTCTTAAACATTTTTTTTTATTCGAAATACGTTCTAAAAATGAAATAAAGGTAATATTATTCTATTTCGTTAGAATAACTGATTGTTATTTGTCATTGTTATTACGAGAAAATTTTCGCACTTTTCTGTTGATGCCTCCACACCTTCCGACCGAACCATGACCGACATGGTTTCGACTAGCTGATTCCTGATTCCACTAATTCATCATCGAGTCAATGTCACTGGTGACTGCTTCCTTTATCTTCAATTTCCGCTTAATTATCGCCCAATACTTCTGTATTGAGCGAAACTGAGGTCAATTTGGTGGATTCAGCTCTTTTTGGATGAACTGGACATCATTATCATTGTATCATTGTAACCCTTCCTTGCAGCAATGGCAGCTTCACAGAAAAAAAATGAATTTTAACAGAGCACGTACAATTTCTCCTCGTTTAATTTCAAGACAAAGGAAGCGTAAACAACGAACTTGTTTACAATCTTTCATGCGCCATACAACAATGCTCACAATCTTCCATACAATAGAGTAGATTCAGACGTTATCTTGCTTAAATGTACATTAAATATTCCATTTATTTCTGCCAAATCTACCGTTCCCTTTTTGTGCATTAGATTACGCAAACAAAGCATAACGAAAATTGAAAAAGTTTTTTTTAAATTTTTTTTTTGAAGATATGTTGTTCTAGTAAATAAGAATGAATGAAAAATGTAAACGTTCATCAAATGTTAAACGAACACAAGGAAAAAAGGGTTTTGGGGATACAGGGTGTGGCAGAAAATAATGTGAAAATTTTTGAAATATTTCTTTCAAATCCCATTTTCAACTAGTTCAAGCAATAATATCAACATTTTCGAGTGCAGTTATCTTTAAGTTCTTTTAAACAAATTTATTCAATGTGTCCTCCATTTTTATTAATAACATCCTCGAGCCGACGCCGGAAGCCAGAGCATGCCTTTCGATTTGAATTTAATTTGAATTACCCTTTTTCCGGAACGTTCTCTATTTTCTGCGGTTACATGAACCGGTCCGTGCGGCTGTTGGCGACAGCATCGATGCTGAAAAGCTTTTCGTCGGAGAACAGGATTATCAGTTTTTCGTTCTTCAATAAGGAAAGCAATCTCTTGGAACGAGTCACCCGTAGTTTCTTGACCCGGTCCGCAATCAAGTGGCGTTTCACTCTGGCTCTGGAAGATACATGCAGGTCTGCTTTGATGATTCTCCTCATGGATTTCTCCGAAATATTGGCTTCCTTTGCAAGTTTTCTTGTGGAACGCACCGGGTTGTGAGCAATTTTTGCACGGACCGATTTGATCACGTTCGGCGTGCGTGCAAAGCGCGGACGCCCGCTTCCCGGCTTCCGCTACTTAGGACCATCGTGAAGGGACTTTTTTATGCGGTAAACTGTTGCCAAATGGCACCCCACCACCTTGGCAATATCTTTCGGCTTCTTCTGGGCGAGCAACAAACTGGTGATCACTTCATTTGCGAACATTTTGACGAATTTGCAATAAAACAAATAGAATGTTTGGATGCAGCACTTGAAAGTTAACATAAACAAATACACTTTCGACAGAAATTAGTCACTAGCTACACGAATTAACCCAATACTCAAGTTTGAACATTTTCGCATTATTTTCAGCCTCACTCTGTATGTTATATTGTTCGTAATTCTGCGCTTAATTTTTTTGAAATATTCCATATTCTGCGCAATGGGTTCCTAATTCTGCGCATAAAAAATAAACTTCGTATTATTGGTGTAATTTTATTTTATTTAAAATAACTATGCTTATGCTATTTTATTTCATTTGGTTTGAGTATTTATTTATGAAATTCATCATCTTTCATTTAATTCTTAGCAACTTAGCATCTGCTTAGTTTTACCCACTTTCGTACAGGAGCTCCTGTCACCAGAACGGATTATTAGACTTTGCGAGTGATACTCACTTTTCTTGGTTAGAACGGTTGGTTTTCCTGCACGACGACGAACGAAACCGCCAGCCAGCATAAAACACACTGTCACTGTGCTTTCGGGACATGTTGTGTTTTAAATGCTTCCGAAAAGAATGACCTCTTTTCACCATCGAAATAGCTGATTCCGCTTGCTGAGCAGTTTAGAGTATATTTGGGACACTTTTTGTTAACCTATGGGTAGAATAAAGAACATACAGGTCAAAATTAACGGGTGTTCAATAAAAAATTAGATTTTTTTCAGTCATATAGTAATGACTCATTTTTCGTGAACACCCGTTAGTTCCAAATTCTGCGCAAAATAAATTATTTCCTTTATTGCAGAAATCTCTTGGGATGTATGGACATTCACAATTATTTTGGAAATACTCATATCTAGCACTTGGCACAGAAAAACATCAAAAATCACTTCGTTTTGGACTCAAATTATCTATTTTTCACTGATGATTGTTATAGCGTTGCTGCTAACGTACACACTTAAAGAATAACACCGGAACTTGGTTCAATTTTCTACCGAACTTCATCGGTTACCAACAATAAACCGAATAAATCGTTTATATCTAGGATTTTTTTTTAATAGGGCGAATCTTATAATGAGAGATTCTCTCCTCTTTCGCTCTGTTTTATTTATTACAGCGCCATTATAAAACTTTTGTGGGATTCTTTAGTACAGATAGAAACACAACAGCGCTGGCTAGCATAACTTTACAAATAGTAGAATGAAAAAGTAAAGCTGAATGGAATATGAATGAAAGAGAAAGTAATCAAAAAGAGTCTCTCATTTGTAGATTCGCCCTAATGAAAAAAAAACCCTAGATATATACTGTTTTCGGGTGACTTTTAGAACCAAACCCGAGTTTCGGTTAATATATGATATATTTGACAGATAAAATGAAAGATGAACCGACCAGTACGGTAAAGCAGGGATATTCAAGAGTTCGGTACACGAGAACCGAGAAAACTCGGTAAACTGAACTGAGCCTTCGTTGAATATTCTTAAACGTCAAACACTTCTCTTTGAGTCAATTCCGCGACGGCAATATCTACCGAAAAACTCGATTATTTAAGCTGTTTATAGCTGTTTTAAGCTGATTATAGACCTGAAAAATCGTCAGCCATTTTATCTCTTTGCTTGTCAAAGGTGTTATGCCAAAATTCTCCCTACTTTGTCTCTTTTCAGGTAAAAATGACAAAAAAAACAGGAAAATGCCCGGCGTTTAGTAATGTATGACGAAAACGAGGATGAGGTTCGATAAACAATGTAACTGACAAAACTGGTTTTATTACTATAAAATTCGAAACTATTTCAACCCAAAATTCCAGCTCTGCCATAAAGAACCGAATTCCGTAACTGCAACAGAAAAGTCGGTTTGTTTGACAATGTTCGGTAATATTTGAGTAAACTGATGTTCGGTTATTGCTGATTGGATTTATTTTTGTCAATCGAGTTTTTCGGTAAATTTGACAGTTTGCTAGAACATAAACATTTATCGAGAACTCGGTTGCTCCAACTTGAACCGAACAGACAACCGAGTGTCAGTAGATGAAAACTCGGTTGAAATTTAACAGAGTTCGGTTCTATTTTGTAAGTGTGTAGACTTCTTTGTTGACGTTTTCAGTGCTGCTTGTAAAGCATTTATTTATTTCTTCCACATATGCTGTAATTTTCTGAATGGGTTTGTGCTAATTACGTAGTTAGAAAAGTTGTAGATGATTTCCGCCAATGGTCAGGACACTTATAATTGTACCTGTTTTTGAAACATGATTCCAATGTAGAATTTGGAGCTGCACACAAATAAGTCACGGTACTCTCTTTATTTACATTTCCGAGTTCATTGTTGTGTGACGGATAAACATTTTTATGTGACGGATAAACATATTTAAAATCTGGAACATAAACTGAGCATTCAAAAATATTTAAAAACACATGCATTTCCAAACAAATTTGATCTACAATGTAGGTTTCAGTCATGTTGTAAACATAAATTAAAACTCCCTGCTTTTTCAATTCAGCGTAAATGATGTTTACTTGACCGTGTAAATCTAAATATGTTTTTTACTTATGATGTATGTTGTATGATATGTACTACCACCCATTGTAGCACGGAAGCTAAATCCGACAGCAATGGGCTCTCCTCTCTGTTAGACTTGATCAAGCTTTAATAACCACTGATTATCCTTATCATGCCATTGTATGAAGGGCCAAAAAGGGGTTTGCTGGATCGATAGGCAACATCACTTATACGTATCCACAGGGATATGAGAAATCTCCTTCCAACAACAAGATTGAACAATTGGTCAAAAGAGCAAGCTATCTAACATAAGGATGCCCCAATGGGCGGGGAGAAGAGCCCGCTCTCTATTCACAAACGGTTAGCGGTCCCACTCTCCCCATCCAGAGTGCTTCAATTGGGTGCCCTGATGGTCCCTCCCATTCCCATGAAATATTTATATAGGGTATGTGTGCCCTAACGCAGTCTGTTATGCAAGAATCGATTACATTTTTATTATAAATCATACAGTTTTTAAGCTGTAAGCGAGATTCAACTAGTCAGACAGTTGCTAAGACAAGTTTGATCAGACATTTGGTAGTATGCATTACGAAAAGTTACACAACTCTTTTTATAAAATCAGAAACATTCAAGGGATATGGATTTAATGTCAGTCTACACCGTGTCCAATATATTCTCATACAAAATAAAACTCTATTTATTTCAAATCGATAATTCAGATTTTATTGATAACTTTACCCATTATATTGCAATATATGTAATACTGATCAACTACAACATATGTTTTGGAATAACACCGCCTTTAACCTTCTTGACCAGCTCCAGACGTTTTTCGAAACCGTCACAGGCGGCACGCACGACTTCCATCGGCATTTCGTCCCGAATTCGTTTGATTACGGTTTTGAATTGGTTCATATTAGACGCCCTGTGGTCATTTACCTTCGCCAGCATGTATGACCATACGAAATAATCCAAGGGATTCAGATCTGGTGAACTGGGAGGCCATTCATTCATGGCCAGAGAGACGGTCAAACTTTCTTGGCACCAGCCCTGAACGAGATTTGCAGTATGCGATGGCGCTCCGTCCTGCTGAAACACATAGTGATAATCTCCAAACACCTCTTGTACATATGGCTTGACAACTGTCTTCAAAACTTCCGTTTTATAATATATGGCATTTACTTTAACGCCTTTGAAAACCAGTGGTAATTTGCTTCGCTTGCAAATTCCTCCCCAAACCATCACTGACGCAGCACTTTGGAACCGTGGAATATTTCTATCACTCTCTGGAACAGTTCTCGAAGAGAGAGCCCACAATCTGTCGTTCTGGACATTGTGGGATTGTTGCAAGACGAATAACTTTTCGTCGGAAAAGATAAATTCTTCCCCATCGTGCCGCGACAAAAGCAGACTTGCTCTTTCGAGTCGTTTCTGCTTGGAAGGTTCCGAAACTCCGTGAACCTTACGTTTCTTGAAAGCTTGGAATCCGAGATCATTTTGCAGTATATTGTGCATTGACGATCTCGAAACATTCAGATCTGCGGCCATTTTACGTACAGAGCGCTGTGATTTTCGTCTAATCCGTTCCCTGACCACTTTAACAACTCGTGCAGTCCGCACCGTACGAGTACGACCGGATCTCTTCCGGTCATCCAACGAGCAGGTGTTACGGTACCTTCGGATGGTTCGGTACACAAAATCCCGCTTTACTCCGAGGTTTTTCAAATTTCTGAAAATAGCGCCCGGGCGCTCACCTTTCAAAAACTTTTTTATCACAACAGCACGAAACTCCTTCATCGCTGGTAAAAGATAAACACCGAATGAAAACCATCGGACACAACCTAAAAGCGTTTGTATTAACATAGTGAAAATAACACCAACACATACGTGAAGCATGTTGAGTAGTTGCACGATACCAATGCAAGTAAAAAGTGTATGCGAATATATTGGGCACGCTGTACATTAGTTAAATCAACTTGAAATGTATAGTTGTAACAATCATGCACTTGTAACAATCATGCAGTTGATTGCAGATTAAATATTATTGATTGAATTATACTTTTTTCTCCGTGTTCCGTTCCGATGGACCGTTTCGTTCGGAATTTCCCTGCTACGTGGCGTTAGTAAGCATGCAAAATTGAGCTTTTTTCAACTAATTCTATCTAGTTATTCTGATAAGATATGGTAGAACAACGGATAGTAATAGCGGTTCATACATAAAAACAACGTGTGAAATGTAAGAATCAAAGGAAAATCTTACATACATTTATTTGTTCAACATCACATTTAGGATAAGACATAATCAACAATAGTACGCCACAATACTCGGTTTGCGGTTGACGTTCTCCAACCTCGGTCACGCCCAATGCTCGACAGATCACTCTCCACTTGGTCCGCCCATCGTGCTCTCTGCGCTTCACGCCTTCTTGTGCCCCCCGGATCAGTAGCGAACACCAACTTTGCAGGGTTGTTGTCCGGCGTTCTTGTAACATGCCCTACCCACCGCATCCTTCCGGCTTTGGCGACCTTCTGGATGCTGGGTTCGCCGTAGAGTGCAGCGAGCTCGTGGTTCATCCTTCGCCGTCACACACCGTTCTCCTGCACACCGAAGATCTTTCATAGCACGCGTCGCTCGAAAACTCCGAGTGCTTGCAGGTCCTCCTCGAGCATGGTCCATGTCTCGAGTCCGTCGAGGACCACCGGTCTTATTAGCGTTTTGTACATGGTGCATTTGGTGCGGGGGTGAATCATTTTAGACCGCAGTTTCTTCTGGAGCCCGTAGTAGGCACGACTTCCACTGATGATGCGCCTTCGAATTTCACGACTCGTATTGTTGTCAGCCGTCAGTAAGGATCCGGGTAGACAAATTCCTCCACCACCTCGACGGTATCCCCGTCTATCGACTATGTTTTCAACGCATTCACCATCAGTCCGACCTTTGCTGTTTCGCGTTTCAGGCGGGTGTACACTGTACAGCTATGCCACCGTTCCAAATGTTCTTGCGATAATGTCCATGTCATCCGCAAAGCACACAAATTGACCAGATTTCGTGATAATCGTACCCCGGCCGTTGAGCCCGACTCGTCGTATTACACCCTACAGAGCGACGTTGAATAGTAGGCATGAGAGTCCGTCACCTTGTCGCAGTGCCCGACGAGATTCGAATGAACTGGATAGTTCACCCGAAACCCTTACGCAGTTTTGCACACCGTCCATCGTTGCTTGGATGAGTCTGATCAGCTTCCCAGGAAAGCCGTTTTCGTCCATAATTTTCCATAGCTCTGTGTGGTCGATACTGTCGTATGCTGCCTTGAAGTCGATGAACAGGTGATGCGTTGGGACCTGGTATTCACGGCATTTCTGGAGGATTTGCCTTACGGTGAAGATCTGGTCCGTTGTCGATCGGTCGCATGTCTTGATAACTTCCACGAACTCATTCGTTTTAGGTGACAGACGACGGAATATGATCTGGGATAAGCACTTTATAGGCGACATTCAGAATTGTGATCGCTCTGAAGTTCTACATTCCAAATGATCGCCTTTCTTATATATTGGGCAGATAACCCTTCCTTCCACTCTCCGGTAGCTGTTCGATTTCCCAGATCCTGGCTATCATCCGTTGCAAGCAGGTGGCCTTTCTAGATATCTGATGAGTTCAGCTGCGATACACATCTTTACCAGCTGCTTTGTTGATTTTGAGCTGGTGGATGGCATCCTTAACTTCCTCAGAGTGGGAGTTGGATCATTTCCTTCCTCTGCTGCACTGACGTAGTCTGTTTCCTCGATCTCCCATGCCCACATTCTCCACGCCATTCAGGTGCTCATCGAAGTGCTGCATTTCACACCTGTCCGTCGAGCTCCCATCTTTATCCCTGCAGATTTTGGCTCGCGGCACGAAGTCGTTGCGGGATGCGTTGAGCTTCTGGTAGAACTTCCGTGTTTCTTGAACGGCACAGCAGTTCCATTTCCTTGCACTCCGCTTCTTCCAGGCGGCGTTTTTTCTCCCGAAAGACGCGGGTCTGCTTTTTCCGCTTCTGCTTATTACGTTCCACGTTCTGCCGGTTCCTTTGCTGCAGCATTACCGCCCGCGCTGCATTCTTCTCCAGAATCGCCTGCACCTCGTCGGGCCATTCGTTCCGTCGACTCCGTTCCACCTGCCCAATGATACTCTCGGCTGCGTCGTTGATGACTGCTTTTACTGTACTCCAGCAGTCCTCTAGAGGGGCCACATCAAGCTCGCTCTCGTCTGGCAACGCGGCTTCGAGATTCTGCGCGTATGCTGAGGCGACATCCGGTTGCTTTAGTCGCTCCAGTCGATGACGGAAAGTTTTGGGCGCAGTTTGACCATCACAAGGTAGTGGTCAGAGTCGATGTTAGCGCCACGCTAGGTCCTGACGTCGATAATGTCGGAGAAGTGCCGTCCGTCAATCAGAACGTGGTCGATTTGCGATTCCGTCTGCTGTGGTGATCTCAAGGTGTGCCGATAAGGAAGGCTGTGTTGGAAAAAGGTGCTACAAATGGCCATGTTCTGGGAGGCGGCAAAATCAATGAGCCGTCGGCCGTTTTCGTTCGTCAGCTGGTGAGCACTGAACTTTCCAATAGTCGGTCTGAATTCCTCCTCCTGGCCTACCTGAGCGTTAAGGTCTCCTATGATGATCTTGACTTGGGAGCGGTCGTACTCACGTTCGAGCTGCGCGTAGAATGCGTCCTTGTCACCATCAGTGGTTCCGGAGTAAGGGCTGTGCACGTTGATTATGCTGAAGATGAAGAATCGGCCCTTGATCCTCAACCTGCACATTCTTTCGTCGATCGGCCATCACGATAAAAGCTGTTCCAAGCTCGCGTGTGTTGCCGCAGCTCTGGTAGATAGTATGATTACCTCTAAACGTTCGCACCATGGATCCTGTCCAACACACCTCTTGCAGCGATACGATGCCGAACCCGCGGTCCTTCAGTAGGTCGGCGAGTATGCGGGAGCTTCCAATAAAGTTGAGAGATCGGCAGTTCCACGTACCGAGTTTCGTAAGTTGCTGATTTTCCATTGCAATTATTTTTTACGGCTGGCTCGCAGGGCCGGACACCAACCCCCTACTTTCCGGAGGACCATAGTGCACAGTTGAGCTTAGAGTCCTTTCCTGGCACTCGGACGTCGATCAGCCGCCCCTAACATGGGGGACAGACGCTGTTGTGAGCTGCTTCTTCTGGTCCCTGTCAGCCTACGACCAAAGTTTCCACCGGGGTTGGTTACCCGATCTTCCCTAAGGTTGCTCACAGCTGGCACCGCGGGGGAGGTAGGGATAGGAGTTACTGAACAAGAGGCTAAAGGCCACTAAATAGGGTCTTTTTTAAACCTACAGGTACGTGAAGTACCAGTGGTACGCATTGTTCAGTCATTTACCAACCAAAGGAAAATCTTCAAAGTGTTGTGTATTGCTAAAGACTTACCATGTTATCGCAGTTTTGTTTTACATGGATTTCGGGATTAGCGCGGTTTTTTATACGGGTTGGAAAAAGCCGTGTTAATTCCGAAATCCGTGCAAATAAAGCCGTGCAAAAAATGACGTGTAAAAAATCCTTAAGGCATATGCCCTCATATACAGCGTGTATTATCGCTGTTATGATCCATCGCTTAAATGTTAATCATAAATGGAAAACAAATATAGAAGTTCAGCAAATAAATGAATATAGATGTTCTGAGCTTATCAGCTGTGCAAGGTTATGTCATGATTGATTGAGTTTGAATAGCACTCTTAATGGTGTCGTAATTAACACAACGTTTCAAATCATTAGTCGCTTCCGATTTGTTTTCCTCTTGCCCATTCGTTATTTCATGTTGATGATGATAGCGTTTGTTGTTCCTCGATCCAAATTTTGATGATCGGAAGATTCCTGTTTAACCGTAGGTTTAACTTAAACAATTTATTTTGTTTTTTGTCTTGATTATCGAGATTTTCAGCCTCGGGCTGGTTCATCTCCCGTCGTAGTCAGTCAAACACCACTTTTGGGCATTTTCGTAACTTCTCCGGGGGTGAGATTCGAACTCGTGAGTAGGCGTGAGAGGTATGGATGTTAACCAATACGCCGGGGTCGCCCCCATCTTAAATAATATTTCATTGATCCAAATTATACTTCACGGGAGTTCATTTTCACCAGCCGTTTTTCAGAAGAAATTTCTTCGGCTTTTCCAGTGGGATTTGCAACACATGCAGTCGTAAATGTCGTCTGAACTAATTAGTACTGCAACAGTTATAGCGTCTACCACCACGATATACTACTTACTATGCAAACAAGGGAAACCACCAAGATTTTGCGGAAAAATTCCTTCACTTTAGTAAACAAATACCAACGTCATGTTCCTTGACTTCCCAACGTTTTCATCGACCGACCGACCGACTACAACGCCAGCACACATATGGTAATTTCAACATTTCAGCAAGTCCTGGCTCGCCGGTCTTCACAGAAGTTCTGAACTGCTAATAAAGTTTACAGACTTCCTGACACGAATATCAGATGGTTGGTTGCGCTTACCCCTACTCAATTCCGGTTTCCTACGTTATTGGAAAGCACGTGATCTTTTTTTTAGTCTAAAGCTCTTGAAAGCCGAGCTGCTAGGCGTGAGGTGGGAAATCGAATAATCACGCAAAAAGTCGGAACCAGTTCTTGAAAAGCAAGTAGGAAACCCTGCACTCTTCGGTTTCGGACAAAAAGCTGGTTGACCGTGAGCTGCCCGGCTTCGCATCATCGAGTTATTTTTATGCTAATTTTTAATTTATACGCCTTTTTATTTTATTTTCAAAGCCCGTTAATTAAACTCCTGAAGGCTCACGATTAAGAAGGAACTAAGGCACATAGTGTGAGGAGCTTTCAAGGTGGGGGTGCCATTCATGAAATCATCCAATCGTCCACGTGTACTTTGGAGGGACACGGGAATCCTTTTCAAGCATGTGCAGTAAGTTGGGTCTGCTTTCTTGGTCCTCTTGCTGGTGAGTGGTGGTATGTATGTGAGCAATAAAACAAAGCACCTCGATTCGCATCTACTGACTAAGATACTCGCAAACCGTCAGCGGCAGTGCATTCGCTAATGGTCGCCTTCTGGATTGCACTTGTAGCGCTTGTGGCAGGGAATGTGCTAATGAGTCAGGGAAGAAAATATAATCCTATGGAAGAGCAAATTGACATTTCGCTTCGTGACAAATTGAGCAATTGGCTAGCTGGTTTCGTTTTCCTTTCCATTTCAAGGCGAACCAGCAAGGATTAGGGTGGAGCACTTCACTCAGGCAAGTAAACTTAAGAATTTCATAAGGTATATATATATATAATCACAGAGAACAGACATCCAAGCTAGAGTGCCCACCGTGTGTTAATTTCTGTAACTGCCATTTTAAAATTACAGCTTGTTTCCGTTAGTTTTGATGATTCGTATATTGATGGCGCCACCTACGTGCCTTGAGATTTGATAGTCTGTCAATTTGAGTTTGGTGAAACCAAGACTAGGCGGCGTTGATTTTCCAACGGTTTGCTTTTAAAAATTTACACAGTAAATTGGGAAAAAAAAGTTCGAGCCTGGATGTCTGTTCTCTGTGTTATACATTGGCGTAACTACTGGGGGTGCCTAGGGGGCCAGGCCCCCTCCAGAATTCTGTAGGCCCCGCCCCAGGATTTTTCGTCGAGTCGAGTTATTTGTACGAGACACTGAAGAAGTCTGCACAGTGTAGACGAAATATGCGTACCTGTCAAGATAAGCAAAGGTAGTTGGAATTAAATGGAAAATACTAATTTTTCTGCTCATTTCTAGTTACAGTGTAAGTTGTTTTTGTACTTTGCTCCTTTTAGAAATAGATTGAACGAGTTACTATTACTGAAGGAGTAAAGTGCACGTACCCTCTTCTCCACATTTTCACTTACCCCACTGTACCTTATAGGATGAAAAGTTGGTACGTTTATCAAGAAAACCATAGTTAACGACAATTAGGTCCATGAGAATCAACATTAGTTCGAGAGTTTGCGTCTGTTATAATGTTTTGAAATTTGAAATATCTTCCCAGCACCATGGGATACCAGTAGTGAACAGCAATTTTTGCTAAAACCAAAGATGTGAAGCGAATGTATCGATAGGTCCGATAGAGCTCGGTAGGTTATGAAATTGAATAGAAGTAGTTTGAAATTGACCGCAGTATTTCGAGGCAAACGCACACACTTTTGCCACACAAAAGGTCACGGATCCGCCACCTTGACTGGCAAAAATGTATGAGCTTGATTGTGCTCAAATCCCGCCAAAGGCACAGTATGGTTCTAGCGATGTGAAATCTCTGTTTTTCCACTCCCTAAAGACCACATGTGATGTTAATTAATTTCCAATTAGAGGTTTTAAAACCACAACTTCTCATTTTTATCAGTAGTGTTTTTTCTGGTCGTTGTTTATTTAACAACTTCGGAGAGAAACCCGGTAAGGTGTCGTATGATGATCCTTTTAACAGCGATTCGATATTTATGTCAAACAACAAGTTTGTTTACTCCAAGCTATATTTTGGTTGGAACAAGCCCTGAGTTATGTTTGAATTTACCTAAGATTTATCAAAATGTCAAAATTGTCAAAATTGAACAACCAATATTTTGATTATTTCAATCAAATGTTGGTTAAATTAAGGTTTAACTCTGGAACAAAAACAACCTAAATTTTTAATTCATTCCAATCATTATGGTTTATCAAAGTAAACCAATCATGTGTTTGTACATTTTTTAATATTGAAATTTGGTTGCTGCAACCTTAAATTTGGTTGTTTATACCATACATTTTTCTCCGTGTATGTTTTAATGTTGCGTTTGCTTCGAAATACTGCTTAACAAAAGCCCTACGCCTTAGCTCTAAATATGTAATTCTGAATTCTAATAATTCAATTCCATTAATATTCAAACCTCTAGACTCATATCTAAACTAAAAGCGACAGTAAAATGTAGAGCCTGTTTAGTTGAAACATAAGATTTGCAACACTTGACTATGTACGTATTTTTATTCAAAAAGGTATTAAAATAATGAGTTTTATTTGAAGGCGCATCTAAGAATTCACGATATCAATTTCTCTTGTACGAACAATTTAGTATAGTATAAATTCCCAGATTAATTAAAAGTTTCAAAGCTAACGAATGTTCATAAGCAAAATATAGAGATAGAAGTTTATTCATAACGATTATATTTTCGAAAATCTAGTTTTAGAAGTAAGGTAAAAATATAATCAGGTTAATTCCTGAAATCATAGCATTCGTTATAGACAACATGGGCCTACCGGTATTGTAAAATTTTATCAAAATTCACTTTCCTTTTATAACAGTTGTCTTACGTTTATACTTAAGGCTTCTTCAAGGGATTTGATTTTTCAATCAAAAGGTTCTATTTTAGGCTGGAAAAGTTCCAAGTATAAAAGTGCTGGCGAACATATTAAATATATCTATAGTTTTTCATTCAAAATTGTCATATTTTACATTCTCTCAAAGGATTGAGCTGAAATTTTGACTATAGCTAGACAATAGAAGTAACCTGAATTTCAAACTGTGTTGAATTTATAAACTGTGCTTCAAAATCTTCAAAATTACATCTGAATCACCATCTTAGGAAATAACAAAAAACGTTTATTTTCTTTTAAAAAATATTTATTTTTTATTATTATTTTATTTATTATATTATTATTTTATTTAAAGAACATAGCGAATCTGATGCCATTTTGGAGACTGTACTTGAAAATTTGAAAATTCAAAACGGTGCATTTGTTATTTATGCCTATACTGTAGTTTTTCACATTCTTTTGCCATACCTTCAAAAGCTTTCGGAAAATTTCCATGGAATTTCGACACCCTGGAGTACTACCAATATCAATCAAAATCTTAAGTTTAACCTGAAATTAAAAATGGATGTTTCTTTCGAACTGCCGTGAAGTTCTCAGTAGGTTTTTGATGAAATAATAATCGGAACTCTCCTTCAAATTTTTTGAACTCTCTCCAGAAATTAAGTTAAATATAACCTATAAATTTTAATTGTGTTCTTCATAGAATTCTACATTTAAACATCCTTGTTAACATTGTTTCTTATTTAATAAGAAACTTAAATCAAATTCCACTGAATAGATGAAAAATGTCCCATTGTGGAAACTGAAAAAAATCTCTTGAATTTTGAAATTACTGCTTTTTATTCAGTAATAGAGTTGGTTTAATTAGAGACGCTTAACTTATTTCTAAGTTAAGTGATTGCATTTCATTTTTATATTCTGAATAATTTACCTGAGAATAACGTACAATCTGGACCAATGTTGACAAAAGTAATATGAAAAAATTAAAAAGATAGTGGTATATTATAATACTTCAGATATTTGATTTTTTTCAGTAAACATATAGTCGTAGAATGAGTTCCAGGTTTTTTTCATTTTTTCTGTGATTCATTTTGATAGTTTAATACGTTATCAATACGAATCTAAATTTGATATAAATTCTAGTAATGCATTGACTCAATGTTGATTCTTTAAAATTTCAAGATTTGAGTTGAAATTTAGTCTACCTCCGTGAAAAAAAAATAAACAAAATTTTGCTTTTAAAAAATGTATATTTCAACCTATCTGTAACTTTGTCAATTATTATCAATATTTTTGCTGACTTTCACCACACTATGAACAATGCTGCTAAAAGTAACCACAAGCATTATATTGTACACTTATTCCTTCAGCTTCATTGTGATAATAGGATCATCACTTCATTAGTTGTCAAGTAATGAAAGAAGCATTAATTTAATGAGATATGTAGTACATTACCAATTTTAATAATGCTACTTTAGCAATATATACTATATTACAAAATGCCAGCATTAGTTCTGATATTAGTGGGGCCTTTTCAGCTTTAATCCAACTTTTATTGATGCACTAGACGTTATACATATGCCCTATAACAACAGCACTCTTCTGTACTCGTGGTTACTTGAGTATAGACCTTATATGATTAAATTTTATGTTGATCATGAGCTTATAAATTTTTAAGTTTTCATTACATATTAAGAAAAAATATTATTTTAGTTATATATATTTCAAAACTCCAATATTTCATGAAAAATTGAATAACATATTTTAATATATAATAGCTAAAAATATATACAGAAATAATGTGGACGAAATTTGAACTAACATAAGTGGTTTGGACTACAGCTGGCGTCAAGGATTGACGCACCAACGTAGTATTTCCATTTTCACCAATCATATGGAAAACGGTGCTGAAATATGGTACAACATCAAAGTGCTATATAAATTTTCTGAAAAACAAGGTTTTTGAAATTGACAATAAAAAAATGATTTTTTTCTGTATGTTGTAGTAACTTTAATTTATAAATTTATCAACACCGAAATTTTAGTCTGTAGAGTTCTCCCATTTGTATAATGTTATCAAATTTTCAACTAAAAATATGGATAATTGACAAAGTAACGGGAGGTTGAACATGGGTTTTGCTAACAAAATTTTTGCTCGGCTTTTTTTGCTACTGAGTGTATTTGACTATAAGAATCGATTCTCCGATTTTATCGATGTGGTATCGATTTTTTGATATCGATACCGGTATACAAAAAATACCGGGATCTTGAAAAACAGAGTTCCCGAATCCCGGGATAAGATTTTCAGCGTCCCAAAAATCCCGGGATTCTCAGGACACATTTTCTTTACATATTTTTCGCTTTGATACTTCTAATAGTTGGCGTGCTCGGCTTTATGGGCGTTTCAGCGGCTCTGACATGGATTCCAAACCCCCACAAATCCTAGCAGGTCTGCTGCGAAAGTTAAATCCTTCGCACCGAATGTCCCAGTGAAACAAGTATCGGTACTCAAGTTCAGATTTGAACGTCAGTCACTGAGTGAAAATTGCTCGGCTGGCAACGGGGACGGATTTTTCGATCAATGCAATCACCACAGCAAGTTCATCAGACAATCTATCGCAGATCGTGGATATTCTCTGCCAACGTCGAATACATCCGTGAAGCTGGTCGCCGAATACTACGGATACGCTCGGCAACAAACGCGGGATGTGAAATACTGAAGCGTATCATTAGCGGTGAACTGGTTAGTCTAGTTTTGGACGAGTGGACAAGTCTAAGCAACAAGCGCCTCTTAAACGTGAATGCCCATTTCGCTGACGGATCATTCTAACTAAGTCTTGGCAAAATTCGTCGAACCTACATGCTGAAAGAGTTTTGAAAATGGTGGGGATATGGAGCTCAGTGATGACGAAGTTTGGAAGATTGTCGGATTAACTACATCAGCAGTGTTACGTGCGCCACGGATCAGCCACGGTGCCATTTTGAAAATGAGAATACAGGTAGCGACGATTCGGATAGTGATAACTACGATGATGAAGTTGGTTCTTCGGGTAAATAGGGTATGCGTCCCTTAACTCAGCCTATTATGCAATGATCGATTACATTTTCATCATAATTCTTTCAAAGTTTTTAAGCTGCAAATGATTCAACCAGTCAGACACTTTCTAAGATAAGTTTGATAAGGCATTTGGTAGAATGTATCACTAAAAGTTACGCAAATCTTTTTATAAAGTCAGAAACATTCGAGGGATATGGATTTAATGTTGGTCTATAGGCACCAATTTGGGTCTAATCATGGTGCAAGTTCGTCCCATTCGATAGATCTGTTATTGAATGATGTCTATGTACGATTATGTTTCTGATTTTCTGATTTAAAGCGTTGTCAGCTGTATTCGCTCTACCCAACAAACAATTTTACAAATCAAACTAAAGTAAAGGCTACCTCGAAACACTTTGATGATGTTCGCAAATGATTTATCAAGCCATTCAATAATGAAAACATTATAATTCACTACACAATGATTTTTTTCCTTCGGTTTGTGTTTAGATAGACACTTGAATATAAACATCACAAGTTCATGCAATTTCCACTTGAAGATTTATCAATAACGACGTTTACTACGTTATTGATACAATAGGCTCATAGTTGGGAACATACAAAAAAATTTGTCCCCATCATTGGGTCTACGATTTACTTGTAAATCATTGTTATTTTAACCCATTGTGATAAGTGAATTTGTAAGTGTAACTATTTTCTGCACATCAGACTGCATTGTGGCACCGATTCAATTTAACCAAATTTAGATCACTTGAAGATCGTGTAGATCATCTGTTCAGCTTAACCAGTGAAATCGCTGATACAAGAAGTTCAAAGAAATCGAAATTACGCGGAAGTGAACAACTATAAGTTAATTAATATTGTCTCAATTGCTCTGGACTACATCGATCTTTATTGTAGCACTAGTTTTGTTGATTATCCTTAAATTAATGACACATTTGGTACATAGGCCGAATGAAGGCTTCAGGCTAACATTACATTCCCTTACCTATTGAAATGTTTCCATGTTCTATTAAAAGAAAACAGCTAATTTATTTCAATTATAGACGTGTAGATCACGCGATTTGGGGTGTCTCTGAAACGTATTCGAAGGGTTGTGAAATTTTATCGAAAATCGCCTATTAAAAATGCATTACTTCAGAAAAAATCTGAAAAATGGAACTCGACTGAAACGATGCAGGCACTTCATTCGCGGTTTTGATTGCATCATAGAACACTTTCAAAATGAGCCTTTCAGGTCTTATGTTGGACAATGATTTCGACGTTGCAAAAAAAATCTCAGACCAACCAGGCTCGCTTCGGAAGCATTGGGAAGACGGATGTTTCATTGCTGTCTGCGGAAGACAGCGCTGTTTTCTTGTATTCGAGCCTTAAAGAAAAGTATATCAAAGTTTGGAGAACGACCTCTTTGGTATGATACGAAAAGAATCAACGAACGGCGCCAAAGGAAATATGCTGTGGTACTGGGTCTTCCGTTGTAAACGCAAGTGCCAGTACAGGGCTGGCAAGAAAATAATAAGAATATTCAAACTTGAGTATTGGGTTAATTCGTGTAGCTGGTGACTAATTTCTGTCGAAAGTGTATTTGTTTATGATTACTTTCAAGTGCTGCATCCAAACATTCTATTATTTGTTTTATTGCAAATTCGTCAAAAATGTTCATAAAAAAGTGATCACCAGTTTTGTTGCTCGTCAGAAGAGGCGAAGA
The DNA here is from genome assembly GCA_034211315.2 of Aedes japonicus. Lineage (NCBI taxonomy): Eukaryota > Metazoa > Arthropoda > Insecta > Diptera > Culicidae > Aedes > Aedes japonicus. The sequence goes on from JASCZW010000133.1 coordinate 60,737, forward strand.
GATTTATGGTGCCATTTGGAAATAGTTTACCGCATAGAAATGTCCCTGCAAGATGGTCCTAACAGCGGAAGCTGAAACTGAACGTCCGCGCTTTGCACGCACGCCGAACGTGGTCCAAGTAGTCCGGTAAAATTATGTAACCAATTGCGTTCCATATGAAAATTTGCAAAGAAGCCAATATTTCGGAGCAATCCATACGAAGATATCAAAGAAGACTTGCATGCATCTTACAGAGCAGAGTCAAACGCCACTTGATTACGGACCGGGTCAAGGAGCTGCGAGTGACTAGTTCAAAAATTTACTTTCCTTGTTGAAGAAGGAAAAAAGGATAATCCTGTTCTCCGACGAAAAAGCTTTTCAGCATCGATGCTGTAACAGCCGCCTGGACAGTTCATTTTACCATGAACAATGGAGAACGTTCCGGAAAAAGTAGAAATTTAAATTTCAAACCAAACATCGGCTGGTGTGTCATGACGTTTGGCTTGGCGGCGTCCAACGGTTTGAAAATGCCGCCTGTTTTTCATTGATGCTGGAGTTAAAATCAATACCAGTTGTATATCGGTATTTTAAAGGACAAGTGCTTCCTGGGCGAAGGCGACTTCTCCGAGGACCAAAACGTTGTCCTACAGCAACCAAGAATAGATCGCCGTGTCACACGTCCAATCGAACCCAACAATGGTGGAACGATAACATGAAGTTTTGGCCGACGGATTTGTGGCCCCTAACCCAGTCCAGTTATGAATCGATTGGATTCGTCAGTTGGGCATATGTTGAAGCGCAAGCCTGCAAACATCACCTGGTGTGAAAACCTTGAAGTCAACCACTGTCGCACATGGCAGTCAATGTCCCAATTACTATGTCAAGGCATGCTCTGGCTTCGCTTCGGCTCGAGACAGCGTTATAAAATCAGAAGACACTGAACAAATTTGTTTAAGAACTTTATAAAGACAATTGCACTCGAAAATGTTGATATTATTGCTTGAATTAGTTGATAGGATTTGAAAGAAACGGGCAATTTCGCATTATTTCTGCCACCTGTGGATTCTTCTATCGAATGCGATAATTATTGAGGTTCATCAATCTTTCTCTTCACCTAAACAACCTCTTCGCAGACCTATCATTGAGCTGACTTTTCTCTTTCTTTGAGATGATTTCATCCTACAGCACTCTTTTTTCTTCACTTAAGATATTCGCCGATGAAAAAGACAAACAAACTTCTATTTCTGGGTACAGTTCGTGAGTCGAACAAAAACAAAACCCAGACTATAGTTAAATTATTTGAATATTAGATTATAGTCCTCATCCTTTCATTTCTGTTCCGTTTCTATACTAACAATATAGACAGAAGCGTTATTTTACGGTGACCTAAAAATAAATAAATAAAAAGAAACTGCGTACCCATAAGCTTCTTTACAGATTTATGCATTATTGGGTGGATTGTATTGAAGCAATGAATGAATAACGACCAAAAATAAACCTCAAAAATTCAGCAGATTATGTATAGCCGAAGAAAGGAAAAATGCCTCACGACATTCCCTGAAGCGTCTGAAGCGCATCGCCGATAATTAATGAACAAAAGGAAGTCAAAGCATGGTCGGAACATTAATCCACCAAAAGAAAGTAAGCCTGCATAATTTGTAAACACACCTGATTTATGAAGACGGAACAGTGGACAAGGTGCCCTCATGGATTATACGAAGATGTCCCCGGAAAATTTGAATTTGATTAGATAATAGTTACCGTTTCGTTGGAAAGAACAAAGGTTACTCATGCTTGCATGTTGCCAGTTTCGACCATACTGTGTTTATACACAATTAGGAAAGCACTTTTCTAAAATGAATTGCCTCTACTCATAACAGTACATGCAGTTTTAAGGTTTCCCGTATCGTTGGTTCAAAGTTAACCGGCTTTATCTGATCACGCTGATCAAACCAAACAAGTGGTTTACTCCTTCAACTCAGGCAACAACTTTTTCCAACTGCACTCTACCATTAGATTCAGAGTTTGCAGTAATTAGCAGGTTGTTAGTAACCACACAATTGCAAGACCTCTGTGCGCTCGAGCTTTGGTCGTTCTTATCTCTAGTTGCGATTTAATAACGTTGATTTTTTTAAAGTCTACCTTCTCTCCCCCATGAACCTGCAACCAACGGAGGGAAAACGGAAGTTGTAGCCTTAACCCAGTTCTGTTGGTGTTGTTAATTTTCTACATTGCTTTCCTTTCTCTTTACAGTGATAGCCAAAGAATGTGTCAACCACGGGGAATGCGCCACGATAGTGGCCACGAGCTGTGTCCAGGCCGCGGACGGCAAAATGCGATGCCTCTGCGGAGACTTCGAGGCGCCCGAAAATGGCTACTGCAAGGCCAAGTACAAAGGTGAGTATTTGCATCGAAATTGAGCCATTTCGGAATGTGCCCATCAGAAGCAGCCATCACTCATATTGGCAGGCCTGACTTTCAACAGACAGGAAATTCGCTAAATTGCTGCTAAAGTTTGAACAATTGCTCGAATCGACTTTGCCTAGGAGGCGCATTCAATTTGTATTCTTTGTGTTACACCGAGAAAAGTTACCTTCCGGCTATTCGCATTCAGCAGGTGCCAGCAGAAAGGCTGGAAAGTTCGTAAAAGTAGTTTGAAATATAAACATATGGAGCAACAACAAAAAAAAACCATAAAACTTTAAGGTACTTACAACACCACACGATATTCATAGCTTTACGGGACGGCGCACGGAAAGTGTTGGCATACATTTCCAGCTATTAGTCATGTAAGTTGCATCGTCTGCCAAAAAGTGTATGTATCAAATATGGAACGTGGTGGAGGCAAATTGCTGTGAAGCATAGCATCATGCAAGGAAAAGGTCCGACCTAAGGAGGACGATTTGGGGCCTGGCCGTCAGGAAGCACGGAAACGGTTAGATTTATGGAGTTGTACCTACAGCGTAGGTTTTTGGCTGGACGTGGAAAATTCTCACTGTATGAGTTATGGTTGAGATGTTCTGTTTTGGGAGGGTAACATATTAATATCACATATCTAGTCAAAAATAGATAATGTAGAACAACTGTGGTCTATAATTATAACAACCTGTTTCGCAAACTAAAGAACTTACTAGTTATTAGCGTTTTACGGAAATGCATTCAGCTCTGATTCAGCAGTCGACTAACCCGCTCAATGTCCAACATTATAAGGATAGCAATTCGAAAACTTATTTTGATATCAACATCAAAATTTGATTTCACTTTACAATTTGTAAATTTGATATTAAATTCAGGTTTCATCTTGCTTGTAATCTTCTCTTTAAGAAACATAGTTTTGTTTTCATTGTATTGACAGATCATCAAGTGGAATAAAGGGTGTCCACAGTTAAATTGCATCACTTAAAACTCGTCCTCAAAAACAAGCCTCTCAACTGATGAAATATTCAGGTAATAAAATACAATGTATAATCTTGGCTTAGGTATTTTCTTTCACTGTTTTTACCAAATTCAAAAGCCCGAACATTCTTATTAATACTACGCATAAGATTTTGTACAACGCTTGAACCGACCTTTTTTCCGCTTTCAACCATGGCTTCAACATTTCCTGTTCTGTAGTGACAACTTTAGGATGCTTACGAAGTTCGTGCTTCATTATAGCCCAATATTTTTAAATTGGCCGCAACTCTGGAGAGTTTGGAGGATTAAGATCCTTCGGCACGAAATTGAAACCATTTGTCTTGTACCACTCCAGAACATCCTTGGAGAGGCTAAGTCCGGCGAACAAAATGTATGAACGTTGTGTGTTTTGAGTAACGGATGCAGTCGTTTTTTCAGGCATTCATTCATGTATAATTGACCATTTACAGTTGAAGTTGTCACGAAAGGCTTGCTCCGTTTACCATACGAACAAATCCCCTGCCAAATCATGAATTTCTTGGGGAACCTGGACACTTGCTGTTTCCTGGGAGACTTTGGAACATCAAACTTGCCTTTCGCAGTCACATACTGGATGCCGGGAATTTGTTTAAAGTTCACTATTACGTGTGTTTCATCGTCCATGATGCAGCAATGTGGTTTCGTCAACATTTGTGTGTACAGCTTACGCGCACGTGTTTTAGCTGTCCTATCCTGTTTTTCATTGCGGTTTGGAGCTTTCTGAATTTTGAATGAACGGAGTCCTGCTTGTTTCTTGGCTATCTGCACGAAACTTTTTGTCAAGTGCTGCATTTGGGTTTGTCGAGGTGTGTGTGCAAAATGTTCTCGCGCACTTGCTGTTCCTTCGACTTCATTTTCGAAACTACGATACATTTCTCAATGAAACTCACGCAGTGTGAACAATACACGCTGAGGTCATTTCACCCAAAATTTCGTTGAAATCAACCAAAAGGGCAAACTGTTACAGCTAATTGAAAGTGATGCAATTTAACTGTGGACACCCCTTACTCATTTTGCTATCAACGGGAAAAAATGTACAGAACAGACATTTCAATTGGCCACTAATAGCAGGATCATTTTAAATTTGGATGTCACTAAAAGGAATGTTTGCTATCAATTTTGATCCTCTTACCTTTAAAACGACCAAATAGACAGCAACCTAAGTAATCATTATCGGCAACATGTTTAGTTTTCTATTTGATCTCAGACTCTACTCGGGAACCTATCAAGTAACAGGTAGGTGAGAGCTAGACAAAATCGTCAAAAGGTCAAAAGTAACAATTGTAAACAATGACTTGAATGTAAATTTCCTGGAAATGCCAAGTTGCTATCATCTATATCTATACCGACGGGTAGTTAATAAATTCCTCTATCTGTTTCTGGTGCTATCTTATTTATGGGAGCAAGCATATCCCAGAAAAATACGCTAGAAGTCATTGTTTACAAATGTTACTTTCGACCTTTTGACTTTTGCTTCTAGAGAGTCGAAAAAAAACAGTCCAGTTTAATATAATCTAATCTCACACTAACGCAGCCAATTCTTGAAGGCATCCTGGAAAATGATGGTTTCTTGAATACATCATTTTTCTTGTCATCGGCCAGGCCAACTGCGTAGTATGTGCCGCAGAGAGGATTCCAAGAAATAGAGCGATTCAAGAAAGAACTAAAATCGCTCTACTACTCTGAATCAAGGGAAGGAAGAAAACGCCCAAGGTTAGCATTAACGTATTACAGTAATTCAACTGTAATTCAACGAATTTAATGCATCACTGCCTTTTTTCAGCAATATGCGTGCAATAATGCTTTAAGAGCACATTATGTATGCATTGAAGCATTGCCTTATTTTAGCAATCAAACATGCATTAAAGTCACTAATCAATGCCTCATTATTTTATTAAATGCTTCATTGCAACAAATACGACAAGACTTTATTGCAATATACACACCATTATACACACACCATTACTAATGACCATTATTCAATACAGAGCTGGAAAAAGGGCAAATCAGATCGGTCGAATTTCTTCATCATCATTCTTTTCGAATACCACGACTATTATGCAAACTAAATTTGTTCACATATTGCCACTTAGTCCAACAGAAAATCGTCACAACAGAGAATACATTTTTAACCTGAGTTATTTATGGAAGAAAAAGCCGATGAAGAGAATCGTTCAAAACTGATTCTCTCTTATTTCAGCTCTGTCTTGTATTGTAAACAATAACAAGCCATGGTTTGGTCAGACAAAATAAGAAAAGCTTTTCTGAAAAGTGTAAATTTCAGAAGAAAAGTGTCGAAATATCGGTCTCTAATACCTGAAGCAAAGTTCCAAATCGAAACCCGAGATGCTGCACCCAGTAGGCTTGGTAGAGTTATAAAAAAGCAGAAGCCCTGAGCAGAAGCAGAACCGCTGACGTTCCGATGTTCCGAAAATGGAACTAAAGAGAGGAAGGAATCTGACCGAAATTATCATGAAAAGCCCAGTTTGGAACAGTTGCTGGAATCCTGGAATAACATTACCAATATATTCAAATGTCGAGAGTAACATTTAATCGACTGTTCCACGCAAAACAGTCTTCTCGATGATCAGCTCCTCCAAATCTACATATTCATCATGTTCATTGACGGTAATCTGCCCCGTGTACTCCATTTTAATGCTTTCACCTTGACCTTGCACGATAAACCCCTTGCACTCGGGATTAGACTTCGAGTTCTGGACGTGACTAGTTGTCTTACGATTGTAGCCGTTGCTAGAACCAGAATCATCCCAAAGTTTTTTGGATCTGTTCCTAGATGCTGGCTGTCTGAGCATCTGTTCATTTGCCCGCTGCTTTGAATTCCTCATACACAGTCTCAAGAATTTATCGCACCCGTCCTTGATCGTACCGTCCTGGATTACGGTTAGCAGCGACCTTAATCGGACTATATTTAGCTCCTCTAGGCATTCCTTGAATTAATTTAGTTATGGTACATGTGAAATCATCCTTGAAAGTTTACTGTTGATTTTCTGATGAGAAGATGCATTTATTTTCACCTCGTGCACAAAAATAATAAAACAAAAACGGAACCACAAAAAAGTGACAGATGCTGCTCGGCCTGGGCAGCGCAAGAGCTGTGTCTAACAAGTACTGTGCCCTATACGGAACTATCAATACACTTTCTCTTCATGTCTATTCGTTCTAGCAATAAAATTAATGTCCACTCCTAACGCTTCGCATGGAGATGAGAAATTATCTGCTTCTGCAAACTTCATCAAAGTACTGTGCGTTTCTCACACGACTTGATTTTGGAATTGTATTTCAAAAGTGCGCAAACGAAAATAAAGAGCTTAATTGTATCAATTCGTATTGGTATGTTGGTGAACTTTGTTATGAGATGTCAGAATAGTTTCGATGGAAATAGCAGTGCGATTTGAGGCAATCGCTTACTTCAATTCTCTTTTTCGCATTTGTGAAACTCGATATCGCAAATCATTTGAGTGGGATATGTATAATCCAACTGGACAATGTGCTTTTAATAGACGCTGCTTTAAGTTGTAGATTTCTACTGGCTAAGACATGTAGCACTTGTGGTCCAGATGATAGGCGCGGCAGGACATCGATAACGTCTCTCGTCAACTTCTAGGTTCGAGTCACGGCAGAGGAAATAGTTTAGTCTTCTAAATGTAATAAAAAAGCTTATTTATCTTCTCAGAATTACCGGAGAAATAAATAAGGTCGAAATGTGAGATCTAAAAGGCATAATATAATTAAATAGAATAAAAACATTTGTTTTTTAATGTAATTATTTTTTCAAACCTTAAATGAACATTCCGTAATGCTTTCAATGCAAGCAAATTATAACTTTATTTCAGCTATTGAAAATGCAATGAAGCCTTGACTATAAATTGCTAAATGCTTCCTTCGTACATTAACTATACCTTGTCTAAAGCATATATATGGTACACGCAGTAACTATACTTTAGCAATAGCCAATAAAAAGCTTGTTAACGTTGCTTTATTTAAACTACAGTGGCGCCCTTTTCCACTTTAATTCTGCTTTTATGAGGTATATAATGCAGTTTGACTTTATATCCTATATTTTAAAGTAGCATATAAAACGATAGTAATGCTATTATATACAGCTCGACGGTTACTTGGGCGTGGACCTCCCGTACCAAACGCTTCCATGTAGAGTTAAACAGTGTGATAATTTGTACTTTATCGTTGGGAGCATAAATGCTAGAAAGGTTATTTTATGCTCCTTTTGCCTGTGGGTGAACTTTTGGCATTTGAACCAAAAGCATGGCAATAATTGCCAAGGTTATAGCGCCTTATCTCCCTCAATGGTGGACTAAAGCTTACGGATAAGTACGCTGAAAATAGCATATAAATATTGTGAAGGGACATATGTCTTTCGATTGTTGTCCTGCAGCAATATCATTGGCATTCATGGTATTATCATTGCCATGAAGGAAAAAAAATAAAATTTTCATACAATAAAGGGTGTATTCGATAAAAATGGCACACAGAAAATCTTCTGTAACTTTTGAATCGTATGAGTAAAAAACCTAGAAATTTGAGTAGATCTTATCCATAGTGTATTATTTACATCTGCTAAGTTTCATAGTTATACATTCAGTAGTTCCAGTCATGTCGTCGAAACAAGAAATTGTCCGTGAGAAAATTTTGTGCACTCACAATCAAAATCCAGGGGCGTCCCACCGGTGGATTGCTAAAAGGCTTGGAATTGCAAATACAACTGTGTCTCGTGTAATAAGAACCTTCAAGGAGCATCTGAGTGTCCAAAGGAAGGAAGGGAGTGGTCGTAAAAGTGGTCCAATGGACAGTAAAATGGCCAGGAAAGTCGTACAACAATTCAAGAACCGTCCAAACATGTCAATTCGAGATGTCGCTAAAAAGTCTTAGGTGTCAGTCGGTTTTGTGCAGAAAACCATGAAGCGTGCGGAATTACATGTTTACAAAGTGCAAAAAGCCCCAAACCGGAATGAAAAACGAAACATCACTGCGAAAACCCGCGCCCGGAAACTTTACACGAACTGCTCACCATATCCGGTTGCATCGTGATGGATGACGAAACATACGTCAAGGCCGACTTCCGTCAACTTCCTGGGCAAGAATATTTCGTTGCCAAGTCGAAGTTCGATGTTCCGGAGGATGTTCGAAAGAAGAAACTATCGAAATTTGCAAAGAAGTTTCTAATCTGGCAGGCGATTTGCGGATGTGGTGAAATAAGTGCTCCCTTCATTACTTCCGGAACAATAAACGGTGCCATTTACACGGAAGAGTGCCTTAAGAAGCGTCTCTTGCCATTCATTAAGAAGCACAAAGGATCAACTCTGTTTTGGCCTGATCTAGCATCCTGCCACTACGCTCGAAACGTATTGGAGTGGTACCGAGCCAACGGAGTCAATTTTGTGCCAAAGGATATGAACCCACCAAATTCACCGGAACTTTGTCCAATTGAAAAATTCTGGGCAATTATGAAAACGGAACTTTGCAAACATCCCAAAACTATAAAAACAGAGCTAGAATTAAAGAAAATTTGGGTAAAAACAACAAAAACACTGGGAAAATCGGTTGTACAAAATTTGATGGGTGGAGTGAAAAGGAAGGTGCGGGCATTCGGGATGGGAGACGAAATTGAATAAAACAAATGTTGTAAATCAAAACTCGTTAGTAGTTCTTCATTCCCTGAAAATTTCAAGAAAATCCGATAATCAGTTTAATTTTGATGAGAATATATGTGTGTGCCATTTTTATCGAATACACCCTTTACTCGGAAATTCCATGGATGATCCAAAATTGTATACCGTATAAAGAATACTTACAATTTTCGTGGTAGGGTAAGATTTCAGCATGTTATTTTACCGAGGTCGCGCTGCCTACATTACGTTGGTAGGACTGCCTCCTAAGGTATAGCTGACGAGATACAGCGTTTCTTGCTCAGCCGCTGATGGACAGACCTCCTTGGTGGACAACCTCCTCAATCTAGCTGAAGTCAGAAGGACAACAGTGCCCAGGCTGCACTACCAGCTACCAGCAGTCTTTGTCATCTCTTGACCCGTGGAAGCATGAGGTAGGAACTTGTGAGGACCAGAGCTATGTTGCGGGGACGCACGCTCCATCACATTTGTCGACTCACCATTTTGCAGCCCCGAAAAAAACAGTCCAAACAGTTTAAAACAATAAACTTGTTTTTTGCTAGAATTTGTTGTGTGAATCCCGTTATTTTAATTTGAAACATATTGACTAGTTGATTGTTTCTTACAAAAAAAATTTCCACAGAACAACAAACAAATGGAAGTCCCCAACTATTTTTTTATTATTTCCATCCAATACATACCTGGTCTCTTTTTACCAAAACGTGGAATGGTCGGAATCTGGTTTGCGAACTAAAATGTCAAGTCGAGTCAACCAGAGCGCGATGACTGAATCAAACTATTGAGGAATCCAAGTTGAGCTAAAGTGAGGTTGAACATCGTAGTATCTAAAACTGAAATTGACAATTCTAGGTTTGTTTTTCATTAGGGAGAATCTAACATTGAGAGCCTCTCCTTGACTACTTTCATTCATATTCCAATCACCTTTACATTTTCCATTCTACTATTTGTAGAGTATGCTAACCCGCACTGTTGTGTTTCGATCTGTACTAAAGAATGCCATGAAAGTGTTATAATGGCGCAGTAATAAATGAAAGAGAGTGAGCCCGGAGAATTTTTCAATGTTAGATTCGCCCTAATGAAAAAAATCTCTAGAATTACTCTCTGGAAAATTTTCAAACTGTATGGATTTAGTCAGTATCGCTATCGACGATTTTCGGATCTTTATATCACCAATTACTTTGCTTAGACAGCTCGAAAAAATTTTTTTGCTAGCTCGATCTACGATAATTAATTTCTCCATCTCAAGGGCCGGATTTACTCCTCGAACTGTCCTCAGGGTCGGTTTACTACTCGGTTACTACTTTGAGCTGAAAATGTGGGTTTGGGTTATTGTGGGGTGTGAGATGTGGACTTCATCGAGACTGGTTGCGTCGAGTGGTGACTGCAAATCAGGGGCCGTATTTTGGATCTCGAAACGAAGAACTTTTTCTCACAAGAGTTCTTACAAAAAGTCGTTCGTTTCGAGTTCCAAAATATGGCCCCAGTTCATATAAGTGCCAACTGTGAATGCGAAGCCTGAAGAAGACAAAAGTGAAGTTGAGAAGACTGAATATGAGAATGAATATGTCAGTCCGGAAGAGGAAAAGAGCCGGAAAATGCGGAGGCAGTTCCGGAAGCACATGAAGCGGAAAACGGAAGGCCGATAAAGACGCGAACACCACTTGTTTGACATGGAGTACGCTGGACTCGTCCTCAGCGTGAATAATTTTGTGGAGGACACCCCGAGCTCGATTGAAGAAATTGAAATGTGGAAAGCCGCCGTCGATGACGAGTTGAACTCGTTGAAGCGGAATGGAAGGTGGTCTTTGGTAAAGCATCTGGAAGGTCGATCGGCCATCACCTGTAAATGGATGTTTATGGTGAACCACGGTAGTCAAGGAAAGTCAGACAAATACAAGGTGAGGCTTGTAGCGAGAGGTTTTTCCAGAAGCAGGGCTTCGATTCTCTGGTGGTGAAACTCGACAGCCTTCGAGCGGAACTGGCGTTGGGCAACCGAGAGCGGTTGCTAGTCCATCAGATGGACGTTAAAACGCGTTCTCAAACAGAGAGCTCGCCGAAAAAGTCTACATGACGCAGCCGGAAGGGAGCAAGGGAATGGACTGGTATGCCGTTTTAATCGGTCGATCTATGGGCCGAAGATATACGCGTGGAAATGTTGATCTTGGTGCTCTATGTCGACGATATTCTGCTGGTCTGCTCGTTGCTGAAGATTCTGCAGGTGGAAAAGATAAGTTGTTGCGTAATTCGAAATGACCGGTAATGGTGGGGCCGTCAGTTTCTCGAGATGTGCGTCGACGTGATATTGAGATAAGCCAGCGATAAGATAAGCCAGCGTGGATACTTCGAGGGGCTACTGGAACGTTTCGAAATAATGAAGTGTAAGCCGGTTTCGACACCGTTGTCGATGTACGTCTAATGTACGCATCCCTCACGATCAGGCCAGATTTGTTAGCGGCTACAAACTACTTGAGTCTGTTCCAGTCGTGCCCGACCGGTGAGCACTGGGTTCATCTGATGCGGATGCTGTGGTACATCAAATGTACGTAAGACGTAGGACTGGTGTACAAGTTGGATGATGATGCCCCGCTGATGGAGATCTATTCCGATATCGATTGGATAAACGATCTGGTGGACCAGCGATCAGTAACTGGAGGAATCTTTGAGATACATGGTTGCACTGTTGGCTAGGTATTCAGGAAGCAAACAACGCTTGCACTCTCTTCAACGGAAGCAGAGCTCTCTGCGTTGTGTACGGCTGTGTGTCACGCAATGTGGATGGTTCAACTGCTCCATGACTCGGGACGAAATTTGGATGGACAAATTCCGGTCTACGAAGACAACCAGTCTACGATCAGGATCACTGAGGACGACAGGTACTGTAAACGGCCAAAGCACGTGGAGACGAAGTTCCACTTCCTTCCTGATCTGGTCCAGCAAGGTTTGATTCAGTTCGTGTGTTCTTACAAGCAGCAGGCTGATGTGATGATCAAGGTTCCAGCGGTCAACTTCAAGGGAATGCACTCTAAGAAAGGCTTGGAGACCTGCTATGGTTGAGCATTGGTTTAAGGTTGGCAATCACTGCACTCGTAGCGCCTCCATTTCTGAACTACGGTACCCTGCAGAGCAAAGCTGTCATTCGGCAGCCATCGTAACTTTTCATTCCATGTAAACAATCTGAATTTAATACACGTTTTTTTTATTAGTAGTTAAACCACATGTTCGATGTTATTCCTGTTTAATCCGAAACCCTTAACGCTGCAGGTGACATGTGATGATTTTGATCTCCTTATCGCCACGCGCGGCCATTCCTGCCTACCGCACCGAGGTAGATCACTGGCACCAACGCGCTCGGTGTAGTTGCCCCTCCAGAATAAAGACTGGACTCGAAAAAAATGAGACACACAAAAATGATCACCAAAAATTCATTTAGATCGGGTGCTTCTCAAATTTTCAGGGATTAAATAACTATATATTAGCTATGTTTTGGCCTACCACAACAGGTACTTCTTCGCGAATTTGTCCATCTTTCTCTTCCGGAACTTTTCCGGAACCTCCATGCAAGACGTACCGACAAAAAACTCGGTTTGGCTCGGCCGGCGTAGCTCTTCTTGTTTCGAATGCATCTTGAAAACTACTTGACAGATCGCGATTGCACACATAAACATAACACTCTAAACTAGTGTTACCCAAAATTTCATTAATATTTACCCACGCGATAAAAAGTTACACCCAAAACAAAGTGTCGCATTTTTTCCGAGTCCAATCTTTAGACGGTGAATGCGACTGACTGAGAACTGCCCTTTCCACGGTTAGGCATGTTACTAGGTATCACTGATACCTAGTATTAGGATCTTTGAGGCGAGGTAACGAGGCCGATAGCATTGGGGTGAGTATACAAGAAGCGCAGATTGGCCAGTCTAAGACAAACTTGAGAACAGGCGGTTGAATTTTGAAAGTTAAAGAAATAGCTCTAATTGGCTACATTTACTCGTATGTGGCGGGTTCCTCTTTTTTTCAAATTATGCGGATTGTCTGAAGAATTTTTGGATAGCGATCAGTTTAAGCTAAATAACTTTTTCCACAAGCGTCCGATCGCTTTACGGTCTGCATTGGAATGTTTGATAGGAAAACTTCCCAGGGATTGGATAAATTGATTTATTTTTAGAGAACAAAGGCTCACCTCGCCAGATTTTTCCTTTGTAAAAGTAAGATTCTGCTGGAAAAATACCACACTCCTGTTTCATTTTACTCAATTTCTCTCACGGAAATCTTACTCAACTTTCGTAAAAAGTGGATCTACTAATAAAATTGAGTAGATCCACTTTTTCTAGATATTGATTAACTCTTCCGTAAGAGAAAAAGAGATAGTCAACAATTCTAATAAAAAATAGAGCAAAAAGAAACGGGAGTGATGAAAAATTAAAACAGCGGGCGCTAATGTATAGTTTCACCGATCGGGCTGAAATTTTGCACAATTATTATAGGACTTTAAAAGCTCCTAAAAATTAAAGAGGAACGAAATTTTTTTTTTTCATGTGTCCGTGTCCCAGGTTAATGTACATCTTATCGAATTTCTTATTCCTTAACTTAAGGTAGAAGGAATTGCAATGTAAAATGAGAATTTTGAGTAGTAACGATTCAACGTGTTTATAAAGCTGATTAGCACGCTCAAAATTCCCTCTCTTTCTTTCGTATTATAAGTATACTATCCCTTTTTTTCACACGGAAAAGTTATTAAATTTTCGTAAAAAGTGGATCTACACGCTAAGATAAGATTACCGAAAATACGGTTTCAATTTTACCGAAAATTAGGTTTTGCTAGCAAAACCTAAAGTATCGGTATAATTTACCAAAACAAAACGTTTGATTTTACTTAGTTTTTCAGTAAAGTGGATTTACAGATTTTATCGTTATTTTTTACCTAAATTTGGTTAAAAATGCTCTCATTGAGTTGGTAGCACTTTCGGTAAAAATTACCGTACAAAAATAAGTAATTATTAATGTTTTTCCCGGTTTTCCAGCAATACCGAAATTTCGGTAATCCATGTTTACCGATAATTTCAGTATGTGCACTTTTATCCGATTTTCGGTATTTTATACCGAAGTTTTGGTTTTCTTGTCTTAGCGTGTACTCAATTTTTGACTAGATGCACTTTCTACGAAAATTGAGTAACTTTTCCGTGTGAAAAAAGGGATAGTAATACGAAAGAAAGAGATGGAGTTTTGAGCGTGAGTATTATAGACCGGACAACAATTGTCTTATGCAGCCAAACGACCTGTCAAAAAATGCAGCCAAACGGACTGTCAACTTTTGATTTACTTTTAAGGAGCAAGTATTGTGATCAAGTATTGTTTTGACAAAAGCCAATTATGAACAAAAAAGGGATTTTCTACTTCCATATTCAGTAAATGTAAGTATTCAAAATGTAACTGGGTATATTTGTTATTATTAGTTATGGAAAAAAACAAATTATAGTATTTTTTATTTACACTGCACAGCCTATGGCTTCCTAGAATCCTAGCAAGCCATTTCTGCCTTAAATTATCTTTCTAAGGAAACCGGAAGAAACCCACAGAATTCACTTCACATCGCAAGTTATTCCCACAATTTCGCTCCAAAAATTCATTTTTTACACGGCACTTTTCACTATGCTGATTAAACGGAATCAAAACAAACTACCAACATCGAAACCGAATCTTTTTTTAGCCTATTGCTGCGCTGTTCACTTCAAGTTTGAACAAATACAAGTGGTGCCAGAGCAATTGCTCAAAATTATGACATTTTTCAGGGTTGGCAGATTGTATGATTTTGCGTTGTCCGGTCTATATACAGTATCTATAATGAGTATCAATCTGTACGCACATATCTACAAAATAAGAGGCGGTCATGCTTTTTTTAATGCCCGATTTAAAAAAAAAATCAAAGTTTGGGTTGGAAAAATTTCATTCTTTTAACTGAACCGTTAATTTGCAATACACCTATTGAACTTGAAGGATTTGTAAATTAGGTAGCCTACAGACAATAATTTTGTATGACCAGACAAGAATGTTTCTTAGTGGCATCTCTTACTTCATTCCACAATGAAGTGAATATCTTTCACGGTAACATCAGTGCCGACGGGAAACCTCCCTCTTCAGGTCAAGACGATGATAAAAGGCACTGGGTGAGTGGTGAAACTTGGGGAGGGTCCGAGGAAATTACCAACCATAAGAAAGCGGAAATGTGCACTATATAGCACATAAAACTAGGGGAAAGGTCATAGTTAGGGTCATCAAAGCGAGCGAGGAAATGATTCTAAAATAGTTTGCTATGGTTGAAGGGAATTCTTTCACCACAATCATGCATCCCATGGAGAGAGTAGTTTTTAACTTATCAATCCGATTTCATTGCAGGACTGAAACATCTGTGCACGGACACCATGCAGTGCGACATCGGTATGGTTTGCGCGATGGAAAACATTACCAAAACTACTACCCTGGTGACCAGTAAAACCTTTATGACCAGTAACATGCTGCACAATAACAACACCAGCCACAAGTTGTGCCTGTGTGATAAGGAACTCGGTTACGCGGAGGACAAGCACGACATTCGCCACTGCAGTGGAGCGATTCCGGCGGTCCTATCGGCGATTCTAGTTCCGATGCTGGTTTGCATCCTAGGATGTACGATACTTCGGAAACCACTCAACGATTGGTAAGCTGACACATAAGCTCGGTAGAAGTTCAATCGGCTGCAAGATAGCGGTGTGAATTCATATCGCACACCATTAATCATTGCAATTATAATAATTAGAAGATAAGTGCTGAATACGATGTGATTTACTCAAGTGCTAAGAGAAAGAAACCAGGCAGTGCATGTATTTTGAAACCAATTTCTCCGCCTCACCAAAACATCATGCCTTCGTGATCTATGCCTCAATGCTCCCTCTAACAAATAAAATGATCAAGATGTTGTCATCAATAGATACTAGTTAGGCGCTAAGTCGTTCGATCGTAATAGAATAGGAAAGTTCGTAAAATTTACTATACCCTTATAAGAGTGTTAAACTATAGAGATAACTTTTAATGTTGCTTTTCTACTTGCAAGGATACTCTGAAAAATGACAAGGCAATTCATATTTTATAAAAACGAAGTACTCTGACCAAAACATCGAAAACATATTAAATGCATATCAAAAGAGTGCAACCAGCTTTACTGTGTAACACATAAAACGATCAAAACTTTTTTGAATGCACCAGGTTAATTGATTAAAAGTAAGGTACATTGTCTACACTAGAGAGTAAGATAAAGGCATACTTTATTTTTCCCAAAAACTATAAAAATTCTCGTGTTTGTTTCTAACTATACACAACTGTAAGAACAAGGTGATGTTTTAGAATAGTATATAACTTCTATAGACTTTTACACATGTCGTGGCTTTCGTACAGATAATCCAAGGAACAAAATATCGGAATTCTTGAGAAAACAAATTAATTCAGTTTAGTGTTTAGACCAATAGAATATAGAAAAATAAAGATATTTAATTTAAGTGGTGGTTGCTTTTTCTTTTGTAGTGTTTTTATTTAATCCATGTTTCGCAATCGAGTGTCCATCCTCGACGGTCCACGTATTTGTATTTGGAAAATCCAATTTCAGAAGGGTGGTTTTCTTATCTCTTCGTGTCGTTTGAAAAAAGAACACTTGTTTTAAGATACGTAGTGACAATTGTTTTTAAATCCTAGAGGGTTTGAGCTGTTTAGTGGAATATTTGTAACTAGAAATTAGAAGAAAAATTACTGTTTTCCATTTGATTCCAACAACTTTTGCTTATCTTGACAGATACGCGTATTTCGTCTACAATGTGCAGACTTCTTCAGTGTCTCGTACTGAGTCGAGTTATTAGTACAAGACACTGAAGAAGTCTTCACATTGTAGACGAAATACGCGTATCTGTCAAGATAAGCAAAGGTAGTTGGAATGAAATGGAAAACACTAATTTTTCTTCTAATTTCTAGTTAATTGTTTTTAAGTTCGTTATCGCAGGTTTGTTCGTTTTTTTGTATATTCTAGGAACCTATAAGAAAAAACCGCTGAAGAAACCATATAAAGGGTGTCCCAAATCAAATTGCATAACGGAAAAACGCTGTAGAAAATTACCCATTGGGGTTATTCTCTTGAAAATTTGGGTAGAAGTTGATCAGTCTTTTTTTTCTGTTGTATTTTTATCGCTGTCAGTTTTTCGAAAATTGGAAAAAAATGGCGTCACCCGAAGAGCAACGTCGCGAATTGATTTTGTGCAAGCACCTGGAAAATCCTCAACGCCCTCATCGGGACATCGGAAAACAAATCGGAGTCGTGCAGTCGGGTAATTACACGTTACTAGGATACTTTGAGCATCAAACAAGAGGAGAAATGCGTCATAATGGATGTTTTATAAGTGGTCAGGATCACAAGCGTGTCGTGAAAGCGTTTAAGTGGAATCCCAATCAGTCTTGATAAAGCTTGCTTCAGATAGAATTGGAACAAAAACAATTGCCTGTATTTCAGTTATTTATTATTGAATTCAAGATCTTTATTTATAAACATGTAGCGTTTTCTTCATACTTTTAAGAAAAAATACGGATAAAATTATTCGTCACGGTTTCGAAGGAATTCTCGAATTTTTCCTGAAACACGGCTCATAAGCCGGCGCACACCTTCTTCGTCCATCGTTTTAGCTATCTTATTCCACCAGGTCTTCATCTGATTGATGTCTTTGACAACCTTTCCCTTTGCCTTGAGTCTCCTCTTCATGATTGCCCAGTATTTCTCAATAGGGCGGAACTGGGGGCAGTTGGATGGGTTAAGGTTTTTCGGAACAACCTGGACCCTTTTCTCTGCATATCATTCTTGAACGACTTTGCTGTAATGACAGCTTGCCAAATCTGGCCAAAACATTACGGGATGGTCGTGGGATCGAATGAACGGCAAAAATCGTTTTTGGAGACACTTTTTTTGGTATAGTTCCGACGTCATTGTCTTATTTGTAACGAAAACTTGCGGTTTTTTGCCACAGCTGCCAATGCCCTGCCAAATCATGAATTTTCGTGCAAATTTGTCGGCAAAAACAAATTTAAATTTAGCTGGAACATCCCCCCGAGCCGTTGCCAAGTAAAATTTTTGACCTGGGATTTGCCCGAAGTCAGCCTTGACATAGGTTTCATCGTCCATCAGAAGACACCCGTCGAAATTGGTCAGCACCTGGTCGTATAGCTTCCGAGCACGGATTTTGGCCACACTGTTCTGTTTTATGGTCCGATTTGGCTGTTTGCTAGCTCGATACGACTTGATTCCTTCCCGAAGTCGAGTTCTCCTCACGGTACTATGGGTAGCACCGAATTTTCTGGCCCAATCACGGTCCGACAGATTGGGATTCCTCTTAATCGTCTTCAAAATCTTACCACGCAGTTTCCGGTCGACAGTTCCACTCCGACGATTGGCTTTAGGCTTCCGAATCGTCGTCAATGTTTCCTTATACCGTTTGATAACGCGCCATACGGTATTTCTGGGCAATTTCAACTGTTTAGCTAGCCTAGATGCAGACCACAATGGATTTTCCAAATAACTGTGCACAATTTTTTCCCTTCGTTCGGCTTCCATGTTGATTGTTTACAAAGTACAGTCGATTTGCGATGTCAAAAATACATACGTGAAGCTGACAAAATTCCCGACATGTGGGCGCCAAGAACTTCCAAATCCGTTCACCAGGAGCGCCACAATATGAGCAAAAGTTTGTTCCAATTCTAAATGAAGCAAGCCTTAAAAGTAATGCTCGTTCAAAAGCGTGGATTTTCAGGTAACATAACATTGACTACCTATAAGTTTCATGCGAACATCAAATCTAAAGAAAATCGTCAAAAGGTCAAAAGTAACATTTGTAAACAATGACTTAAAACTTAAATTTCCTGGAAATGCCAGGTTGCTAACATCTACATCCACTACCAACGGGAAGGTAATAACTTCTTGTATCTATTTCTGGTGCTATTTGTTTCGTGGGAGCAAGCAGATCCCAGAAAAATGCGCTAGAAGTCATTGTTTACAAATGTTACTTTCGACCTTTTGACTATTTTGTCTAGAAATGATATCTCGTGACAACAAACGTAACCAGAAGAATGAATGTTCGATTTTCAAAATATTTTGCTATTTATTTATTTAAATTGGTTCATTTTCAATATGAATATCGAAATGTCAGATATGAAATTCAATAAACCACAATGAATATCAAATATCCGTCGATATTGGAAAATATGCAAGGCAGCCCAGTTCATCTATTCTTATGGAATGATGATGATGGCCCAGGTTGTTTCATGTTCGTATGGGAACGTCCATTAATTACGTCACGCAAAAAATGACTTTTTACAAAACCCCTCCTCCCTCCCTTGTCACGTTTTTTGTATGGACCTTTACATTTTTTTGTATGGATCGTCACGTTTTCTCAACCCCCCCCCCCCCCTCCCCCTTTACTGCGTGACATAATTCATGGACCTTCCCTATTAGGATTTAAAACCACTTTATTATCAAAAAAAATCATCACCACCAACCAACCAAAACAACAGTGACGGCTGATTTTTGACCCGCACTTAGAGCCGACTTCATTCATTGCAGTGCAGCAAACAAAGTTCATTTGGCATTGAAGTGACAGCGGTAACCATGAAAACCGGGAAAGTAAACATCATCATTACACTGGGATAAAATCACTTCTCATCGATATTTCAAGTTGAACAATGCATTAGGTCCTAAGTAACATTGGGAGACTCTTTTCGTCGACTTTCTCTTTGCGTTCCTACGACTATGTAAAGACATGTTCAAGTATTTTTAACACATAGTACGGTAATATAACATGTAATTAAGGATCCAATATGTCAAAAACATCAACAAATCGTTCAATAGACAAGCTATTAACAAAAGAAAAATTCGACGAAGAGAATCTCTCAATGTTCCAGGCACTGATCCCATTGCTTCGGTCGGTGATGTGGTCCTGAAGAGAGAGGAAGTAAGGAAGCAGAAAAATTCAAAATTTGCCAAGAAATACATGATTTGGAAAGCGATCTGTGGGTGTGACCGAGATTGTAAACGGGGAGATCTACCTCAAAGAGCATCTGCTTCCTCTGTTGAATCTCTGTTGAAAAATGTTGTCCTGAAGTTGTACGAAGCCAACTTCGTACCCAAGGACATGAACCCCCGCAACGCACCGGACCTAAGGCCCATCGATAATTACTACGCTAAGGTCCCAGACAACCAAAATGCACGTATATTGCAAGCTGTTTTTATTATATACAAACATATAGGTAAGTAAACAAATCGTATAGAATGCAAAAATATGGCTTATACATGCAAAAGTGGAGGCCATATACGTGCAATTTTGATTGTTTTCTTAAACGAGTTGATTCGATAGCGTATGCGATTATATATGTAATAACAAGTACGATTTAGAAGGGTTAGCGATGTATATCCGATTTAGTTTGTGACGCAGTACGATGAATAAATGACACATCGTATGGAAGTCGAAAATTTGCACTCTTTACGGTTTATCTTAAACATATTACGGTAAAGGTCACAATTAATTGCGATTTTTACTAAAAATATATGCATATACGATACTATTTGAACATTGTTATACGACTTGTGGTTGTCTGGGGTGAAGCAGGCATTACAGAAGCATCCCAATGAGGTCTAATTTGAGTCAAACGATGATAAAACTTTCAGTTCTAGCAGGTACAAACCCTCTCCTTGGTAGGAAGGTCGAATAATTAATGCATCAAATTCTGAAAAACTATGAATTTATTTGGAAGGCGAGTTGAACCAGCAGTTAGGCAAAAATCATCTGACTTTACTGGTTCAAAAATTAAAGTGTTTCTTTTTCAACAATCAAGCAAGGAAGAAAAATCTCCATATTTTTTCATGTGAAATATTACATTTTCGCGTCGGTAACCTCCAAATATTAGTCGTTGTACATATACAACTGATATGAAAATAAGGTTTTCCAATTTAATTGCAATTCTTTTCAGTTTAAAAAGAAAACACTAAATAAAATGAATTAGACACGTGTTATTTGAACTAAAACATATATTGTTATTTTTATTGCGTTTCTTACGTTTCATATAAATATTATTCAAACGACAAGAAATGGATGTTTAGAACAAAAATATTATTTGCATTTGCCTTGGTGTTGAATTTTGACAGCTTAAGCTCTAAACAGATATCTTTTTGATTTGACAATCCATATGTTTTGCGAAACATTAATACGGGATTGTTGAAACCCCAAGCAACCAAAAGATCGGAGTTTACTTGAGAAGAGAACTCAGAAGTTTACATTTAGCTGAAAATCAGTTCCACGGACCTTTTTTGCTGAATAACAAGACACTTCGTGTTGAGGCAGAACGCAACTTGAAAGTTCAACAAAAGTTTCTTGTTGCTATTCAATTTAACTTTCAAGTTAACCTGTTGTTAGCTGAAAACTTGCTTTGAACTTCAAAAAATCTCTAAAGCTAAGTTCATTCAAAGTACTAACCGTACTTTTAATTAGCGCAAAAGTTCACAATACATCCATAGGCTAACTCTAAGACCAGTAGGTCCCATACAAATACGATTTTTTTCTTGGCTCAGTCAGTACTAGCACATCGTTCCCATGCTCGGTCCCAAGCTCAATAATGCGCCCCTAATAATGAACACACACGAACACACTCTCAAATATTCTGTCAAAATAACACATCAAATCAAAACAAAGGCTCAAATATATATAACAAGGTGCTGCCTTCAAGGTGTACTTCGGACCAAGGGGTTCTACAACAGTGAACCAATTTCAAATCGCTAGTTGCATATTGATTGTTGATACATCTATGTTGAACTACTTTCCTACTTTTAGAAGTACACGTAAAGTTTTGAGAATCACTTTAAAAAATGTCACAAAGATTGTTTACATTTGAAGTGTGATCTGGTGTTGTGCTCCTAGTTTGATGAGATACAAGAGCAAAAAAAATGATGTTTCAAAAACAATAAAAAAGAACAGTGGGAAATATCCCAGTTTGATAGAGGAGAACTCGAGTTGGAGACTAGGTAATAAATTAACTTTACTCAACAAAAACTCATCAAATTGAACTCAATCATCATTCTTTACGTGCAGAGAAGATAAAAAGGCTGATGGCTTTCAGCCGCTCAGCCATTGCCCTGGCAACCAGCTACTCAGTCATTATTCTCATCACTCCAAGAAGGAAGAACTAATCGAGCTGGTGGAATTTGGTATGCATAGCGTGATTTTAAAACAACACCATTGATATGTGTTATTTTGAATGCACAGCGGGTGGATAGTCCTGAAGTAAATGATTTTTTTTTCTCAGGAAGTACTAGCACACCGGTCCCAAGCTTAATGATTCGCCCCTAATAACGTAACTCGCACTAACACACCCTCAAATATTCTATCAAAATAGAATAGTGAATCAAAACAAAGCCAAAGATACTAGTATCGAAAGGTACTGAAAAGTGCAAGAGAGTATAGCAAGGTGCAGATTGCAAGGTGTACTTTCCAACTACGGGTTCTACAACAGTTAACCAATTTAAAATCGCTAGTTACATATTGATTGCTGGTTAGACGTCGTTGATACAAAAAGAACAAAGTCGTTCAGGTCGTTTCCAGCAGTCGTAGGCTAATGCCTTATTCAGACACAGAGTTATAACAGTTTATAACGGTTCTCAAATAATTTCATCAAAAATACTAAAAATACTTCAACAAAAAAATCTTCATCAAGATAGGCTTTTCATATATTATAACTGCTCAGTCTGGCCAGTGTTTTATCTAAAGGGTGTCCACGATGAAATTGCCACACTATGAAATTGCTCTGACTTTTTAACCGTTAGGTAGAATTTAATGAAAATTTGGGTGGATTTAGTTCATAGTGCATTATTTACATCCTGCAAGTTTTAAAGTCCTGTGATCAAAACTCGCGGAAATGGAGTCGAAAGAACAGCTCGTGCGTGATAAAATCTTGCGCATTCATCACGAGAACAAGGATCTCTCGCATCGTTCCATTGCTAAAACGTTGGGAATCGCGAATTCCACTGTGTCGCGAGTGATTAAGCGGTTCGAGGAACGGTTGACCACCGATCGGAAGCCCAGAAGTGAAGGAAAAAGTATTCCGTACAACACCAAAAATCACAACCGCGTAGTTGGGGCCTTCAACCGAAATCCGAACGCCTCCGTTCGGGATGTGGCTAAGAAGCTGCACCTAAGCCGAAGTTTTGTCCAGAAGGCCAAAACTAAGGCTGGGCTTCGAACGTTCAAGGTACAAAAGGCCCCTAATCGCGACGAGAAGCAGAACAAGTCCGCCAAAACCCGTGCCAGGAAGTTGTACCTCAACATGCTCACGAAAGTTGAATGCTGCATCATGGACGACGAAACATATGTGAAAGCCGACTTCAAACAGATCCCCGGCAACCTGTTTTCACGGCCAAGGATAAGTTCAGCGTTCCGGAGCATGTCCGCACTCAGAAGATGTCCAAATTTGCGACGAAATTCCTGGTTTGGCAAGCCATCTGCACGTGCGGGAAGCGGAGGGCACCTTTCGTGACCCAGGACACGATGAACGGACAGGTGTACATAAAAGAGTGCCTCCAGAAGCGGCTGCTTCCTCTCCTGAAGGCCCACAACGTCCCAACAATCTTCTGGCCGGATTTGGCCTCCAAGGACGTGCTGAAGTGGTATGCGGACAATAAGGTCAATTTCGTGCCGAAAATGTTCAACGCTCCCAACACTCCGGAGCTCCGCCCCATCGAGAAGTACTGGGCGATTATGAAGCAGCACCTTCTTAAACGACCTAAGGTAGTGAAGACAGTCGAGGAACTGAAGAAAGATGGGTTTACATGCAAAAAACGGTTGATTCACAGGTTTGCAGAATCTTATGGATGGGGTTAAGGCCAAGGTGCGGGCATTTGCGTATGAACTGTATATAAAATACGAGTAAAATGGTAAAATGAAGTTTAATAGTTATTTCTCAATCCCTGAAAATTTGATGGCAATCGGATGAAAACTCGAATTTTGCGAATCAATTTTGTGCGTGGCAATTTAATCGTGGACACCCTTTAAATTTTGGCAGGCCAATAGGTCAAATAAAATTTTTCGTTTTCATTGGGGCATTCTTAATTTCATTTTTGTACGGTTCAGATGCAAAAAACATAAAATTGTAATAAGGTTTGTTTTGTTTTGTACCAAATTTGGAACAGAATCCAGCCCGTTTTAATTTGTTTTGACAACTGAAAAAAAAACGGTGCAAGACAACAGCAAGGTCAACTTTCATAGTGTGATAGGCCAAAATAGAACGGAACAATTGTGCTGCTTCAGGAAAGGCAGTAGACGTTTTTGTAGGCACTCGCTCAGATGAATTTCCTGGTTGACGGTTCCAGTCGCAATGTAACCGTTGCTCTTCAAGCCACAGGTACAGATGGCCTGCCACACCCGATACATCTTCGCGAACTTTGACAGTTTACTGTGTTTGAAAATATTTGCCACTTATCCTCGTCCGGTTGCCTCTTAAAAGTCCTGTCCAGGAAGCTGTTTAAAGTCTGCCTTGACGTAAGTTTCGTCGTCCTGAATCACGCAATCAAGTTTTTTCAGCATAGTCGTGTACAACTTTCGCGATCGTGCGTTCAATGCGTTGGTAACAGTTGATTTAGCCACATTCAACAATTTCGCCGCTTTTCCTTCGACGAATTTTTGTTGACTGAAGTGCTAATCTCAAAATCAAAATATAGGCTACACGCACACATCTTCAAAATGAATTGCGTGGAGTTTAAAATGCGTGAAGTTTAAGTCGACCAAATTTTGATCGAAACACCTTTTATATGAATTTTCAAGAAACTTTTCCACAAATCTGCGCCTTATTATCGGAGGTTTGTCAAAATTTGTTAAAATTCTACCAACTTTAATAAAATTCTGCGAATCCTGGTAATTTTTTCTCAACTTCATTAATATTTGGAGATGATTGATAATTCTAATATACTTACTGAAATCTTTATGACCTTAATAAACTTTTTTAATGTGTTGCATCCTTTGCCCATCGAAGTTCGTTGTAGTTCTGTAAAATATGTTAGAACTCTATGAAGTTTTGCGAACCAAGCTTAACTATCATGGACAAACTCGTGGATCGTGAATCACTGAGTAACGCTGAATCAGCTCTATGTTTTGTGTTCTGTGAATTTGGCTGAAACATAACGATTATTTTCGAAGTTCTGTCATCATTGCTTAAGTAACTTCGCTGTGGTTATGCAATTTTTGCTCCAGATCCTCATTCTTTCTTGAAGTAATGCAAATCAAACTGAAATCCTATGAACTTTTTTGAAGCTTTTCAAACATTGATGTAATGGATTATGACAGGTCTGAGGCTCTGAAATAGCAAATATTGGTGCGTTCTGGTACATACACACAGAGTTTTTATTACCGAAGTCGGTAAAATTTTACTGGGTTTTCAAACAGCTGAATTTTCAGTAATGAACTCAGCACTGTATTCCGTTACCGAAAACTCGGTAAATAGCAAAACTGTCAAATGTACTGGCTTAGTCAGTAAAAGAAAATACTGACTTTTTTTGTAATCGATTTGTTTACATTTATTTTAACTGATTTTTTCAGTATTGAGCTTCTTGTTTTTCTGGCGCAAACCAAGTGTTTTGTTTCTTTCGAGATGGAAATAAAACTGTACCATTTGGAGGATTTGTAAAAGTTTTTTATGTTTTTTAGCAACGCACAAACATTCATAGGTGCACTGACACAAGTTTTATCGAAGCTTAAGAGATGAAAATAGTTGACGCCAGTGGCCTCCAAGCCAGCAAAATTCACACAACTTTTTTGAAATTGCAGAAAATTTGTTAAGATTGTGTTGGCTTAGAGACGGCCTGTACTGCCTCCATTCAGTCCTTCAGCTTGGAAAAACTTGTTTTCTTTCCCCTGGGTGAATGAAAATACAGTCGAAATGATAAAAATCTTCTTATGGCATACTGCGGCTTGGCACGGGGATTCGAATTCATCGTAACTTCAGCCGCGAAATGCTGAAAAAGAAAGCAATGTATTTTAGCTCCAGTCTTTTTTGTCTAAAAAATACAGCCAAATATAAGCAAATTCAATGAAAAAAATCATTAACAATACACTTATTGTCATCAATTATTTCATAAAAAGGATATCCGCGTGAGCACACCAGGAAATTGCGCGGAGGAAATGACATGTCAAGTAGGTTAAGGAGTTTACTGATTGTTTAGTACAACCAAAAATATGCAGATTATTCGGTAATGCTTTTTACTGAAATATCATCATGCACCGTAAACATTTTATTTTACGGTAAACTCGGTACTTGTTGTTACCGTAGTCAGTTGTTTGCAGCAAAAGTTACTGAACAATGGTTGTATTTTCACTCAATGCTGGCTGTTCAGTAATTTTTGCGTTTTACGGTGCAAAAACTGCACAAAATATTACCGAACAGAGAAGCTGTGATTAAGTGTGTACTATGTCGCCGTTATGTCGACCTGTGATGCTATATGCCGACTTTACTTATGTGATCCACAACACGAATGCTCAGCATATTTCGAACTCTGATTGTGTACCATGCACACTCAGATTTTTTGTACAGAAATCTATAAAAGTATACCGAATTCTCAACAGCTGAACTTTCGGTAATCCGATTTAACGGATTTTGGTAAAACTTTACCGAAATCCGGTAATTTTTTACAGATAACTGTAAAATTTCACCGAAATCTGTTAAATCGGATTACCGAACGTTCAGCTGTTGGGAATTTGGTAAAATTTTACAGATTTTACAGAAAAAAATCTAAGTGTGTGTTATTTTTTTAACAATTTTTGTTTGTGCGATTTTTTAGTCCTGGTGAGTGTGAACTTTTTAGTGAAATACGTGTGACTATAAACCTAGCTATAAACTGAGAAAAAAGATGATTGATATCCAACGAATTTCAACTACCTCTATTGCTTATCATGACAAATCAAAATTATCTTGAATTAAATGGTAATTACTAATCTTCCTTCGGATTTTCTGGATTTTTTAGTGTTGTGTGAAGTTATGTTATCTCTGAAGTTATGTCATCTGCTCGGATTGCTTTGCTGAATTCAGGTGAACCTTACAAAACATTGGCTAATGTATTTTGAAACTTTGTAAA
Source organism: Aedes japonicus (assembly GCA_034211315.2). Taxonomy (NCBI): domain Eukaryota; kingdom Metazoa; phylum Arthropoda; class Insecta; order Diptera; family Culicidae; genus Aedes; species Aedes japonicus. Next base: position 87,986 of record JASCZW010000133.1, read on the forward strand.
CTAGAGTTTCTACAACTTTGATCAATTTCAGCTCAATATTCTAAAGCTCTGCATAGATTTTCTTGATATTGTACTAACTTTACTGAAATTTTGTGAAATTATTTTATAAGTTCTGCAAATTGTACTGCTTTGAACATCTTCGGGATGTTGACCTTTTGAAGGGATACATGAACATTTTTGGGAATTTCATTTGACTTCTCTGATAATTTCCTTGAACTACTATTCGGGATTTCTTCTTGGGGAACTTCTATGGACTTTTTCAGTTTGTTCTCTAATCTTCTTGAGGAAGTTTCATTTACTGCTTCGAGTTGAAAGTTTGAAAAACTGTGCTGAAGTACTTGAAACTTTAATGAAGTTCGGTGAACTTTGCTCAAGTTATACATTTCTCTAATTCTAAAAAGCTTGCCTTAGTTTGGTAAATGATCTTCTGTGAATATAACATTTCTCCTAACTTCACTGAAGTTTCGGAAGCATACTTAAATTTTGCTATGCTAAGGCTATGCAAATTTCATTGTGTTCAAATTTCGCGGATCTGGACATTTCACAAGTCTAGAAAGACTCATATGAAAATGTTTCGGCAAACTTTGTTGAAGTTCTGTTATCTTTGCTTTAGATATGTGTATTTTTTGAAATTGCAACAACATTATTATTTGTTAACTGTACTGAAACAAAAAAAAGTTGGTCTTCTATGAACTTACTAAAGGTCTTCCAATGTTCCAATCTTCCAAGCTCTGCAACCTTCGTTGAATTTCTGTCCTGATGTTGATTTTTTGATAAAGTTACACAAAATTTTATTAAACTTTAATGAAGTTTAAACTTAAATGATGATTTCAATGTTTTGGGTTTCAATTGTATCTAGTTTCACTGCATGTACTTACGTTAAGTGTTCTTCTTTTGCTTTTACTTAATCTGTCCGTACTTGCACGACCATCCGTACTATATGTTTATTTACTGTAAGGAATTGTTTTAGAATTAGGTTACATCTGCATGATTTATTTTACGTTCGTGTTTACCTGCATATATCGTTAACTAATATGTTCTGTGTACATCGTAAACTTATATGTCCTGTGATTATCAAAAACTGGCACTAATCGCGATATCTTTAATTAGAATAGATAGGAAAAAGAACTAAATAATTGCACTTCTATTTACGATTTGCCTAACTCACCTATGTACATACACTTTAGGATGACTGGTGAATAGTTCTCGTACCCACGGAAACGTCACCCAGCGCTCGGTGGGTGGTTGACAGCTCGGTTCCCAGTTTGAGAACCAGGGTCAATGTTGCTGAGTTGCGAGAGGTGTGACACCTCCCGTATGGCTGTGACAGCATTCCAGATGCTACAAGCTTTATATTAGGATTATATCAGAATCTTGAATGCTATCTGTCGTAAAGTTGGATTTCAAATGCTATTTAAATGCTTGCAGCCTTTAATAAGCATTTCGAATGCAAGATAGCATTAATGAAGCACTATCATAACACTTCAATAGAGTAGCCGTATATTGGGCCGCGTACTTTTTTACAGTATAATTGACTTTACTTGAGTTCAACTTTTTTTTCTGTGGTTTTATGAACTTTATCATAATTTTTTTTTTAACATTGCTGAAGTTTTGCTTGCATGGGTAGAGCTCTGTGGATTGTACTGAAGTGATAAAAAAATGTGTAAGTTTAAACGTTGAAAAAAAAAGTATTTCTGACAACTATGTTATGAAGTTGATTAAATTGATTGATTATTGTTGATTACGTCTTATCCTAAATGTGATGTTGAACAAATAAATGTATGTATGTATGTTATGAAGTCCTGCGAGCTGTACTGTAAGTCTTATGAACATGGAGGATAAGTTGAAAAGAAGCTGCTCCAAAAAGTTGAATTACCAATATTTTACCCAGTTTTATTTATTTATTTATAATTCCAACTGACTTAACATCTTATTGGAATGGGGAAAAACCATGTGGCGTAAAAACCCCCTATTTTTAAATCGTACACTACATAAATCAACATGAATAGAAGGAATACAAAGCCAGCAAAACTAAATTAATTCTAGTACACACAAAAATTGTCAGTAAACTTAAAATAATCTGTCGTGATGGAATCAGTCGTCTAGTGTCTTCGCCATTAGTGCCAGTACGTGGCATTTACACAATTTCTGAACTAACGTCTCGTCATCCAACTACGCTGAATCCGGTGACGGAAGGTCTCAGCGGAACAGTTGAAGTCAAACAGAGCGTAGAGTTCATTGAAGCGCGATGACATGAATCGAATTGGATCGTGTTGGCCGTAGTTTGCTGCACGAGTTCCGAGCTGCAGAAAATTTCTTGTTCGCAGAACTCGTTCAGGAGCCTAGATGAACAGTTCGGCCAAAATTCCTGGAGAGTCGGTTTCACCTAGTAGCACTTTTGCTGCGAAAACTGCTTGCATGACTGTACGCCTATGCTCCAATGTTTCAATACCCAAGAGTGAGCAACGATCCTGGTACGCTGGAAGGTTGACAGGATCATTCCACAGCAGATGAGAGAGCATAACGAACAAATTTTCTTTGGACTGCTTCAATCCTCGCAATCCAGATCTTTTGATACGGGCACCACACCAAGGCTCCAAATTCCAGAATAGAACGCACGAGAGAGCAGTACAATGATTTCAGACAGGTGGGATCACGAAACTCGTCGGAGATCTTAAATATGAAACCGAGCTGTCTGTTTGCTTTGGTTATCATATCCGTGTAATGTTGTCTAAATGTCAAACCGGAGTTAAGCGCGACTCCAAGGTCACGAACAGAGTAACTTTCTGCAGAGGTTGATTGTTTATCATGTAATCAAACGCAATTGGGTGCAATTTTCGATGGAATGTAATATTGAAGCATTTACTAAAACTCAGAGTGAGGAAATTCCTGGAGCACCACTCTTCAAAGCTGCTGATCAAGTACTTTAGTCGTAAACAATCAGCGAAGCATCGCACAACCACATACATTTTCACATCGTCTGCATAGAACGACCTGCAGTTAGGTGGAAGTAGCAGTCCAACCTCGTTGATGAAAATTGAGAACAGCAGTGGTCCCAAGTTGCTGCCTTAAGGTACGCCCGACATATTAGTAAAGTAGCTCGATTGAGCTGAGCCGATCGTCACACAGAGTATCCTGTCCGTTAGATGAGATTTGAACCAACGAACAAAGTTATTTGACACACCAAGTTTGTCGAACTTTGCCAAAAGTATAGCATGGTCGACCCGGTCGAGCCTTGAGATCAGTGTAAACAATGTCAACTTGAGATCCAGTTTCCATATTCCAGAGACACGAGGAAACGAAAGGTGCAAGGTTGATTGAAATCGATCTTCTGGGGTGAAATCCATGTTGTTCAGGAGAGATGTAGTGTCTGCAACTAGCAAACAACAAGTCGTTGACGATGATCTCGAAGATCTGATATAGCCCGAGACACTACCTCGTCAAAAAAAATCAACCGCTTCATCGATAGGGGAGCACGAGTCAAGGAACTGCCAATCGACTTAAGACAAAGATTGGCTCATAGCAGCAAAATCAGTTCTACGGAAATTCAGGCCATGAGGGTCAACGATAATATGCACTAGAGAAGCATACACACTCGGATTTTTTTTACAGAAATCTGTAAAATTTTACCGAATTCTCAACAGCTGAACGTTCGGTAATCCGATTTAACGGATTTCGGTAAAATTGAGCTGTTGAGAATTCGGTAAAAATCTAAAAAATCTAAGTGTGTATGAAGACTATTAAGGGAGATGGTGCCGGTAACAAATATGTTTTTTTTTTCGAAGTAGTTGTTGCATATATTATACCAACTAGCACCATATTCTTGCATACCTTTGGACTAATTAAAACAAGTACAGAACGGCAAGGTAAAACGACGAATCATTTCAACTTGTCCCATTGTTTTGGTACACATGAACATAGAAATCTTAAAAAAAAAAGTTAAATCATAGTAATGTTTAAAACAAGTTTAATCATATTGTTAATAATCTAAACTGTCTTTGAAGTCAGAACATAGGACAAATGAACATAGCTACAAATGACTTCGATGTGTCCAACTAGAATCGGTTTGGATCTAACCTGTTTTCTTTCCGACAAACAGGCATACTCAGATTGGGCTTTGCCGTTTGTCGTTGCCGTTATCATTGTGTTTGGGCCATAATAACTGCAGGTTTACGGAAGGTCGAACGATCTTAATTAACGCCAAACAAACCGAAACAAAGCAGGCGAAACTGAAAAATAAACTAGCGGACGTCAGCATACAAAATTTAGATCAATGGCGGTGAATCTACGTTTGGTGGTCTATATTTCTTGAACGGTTATAAAACTAAACCACAATAAGAAAAACCCGTTAAAAACGGCCTAGTGCTTGCCTAATTGTATTTATAAATCAAAGCAATACGCCTGTTGCTAAACCTTAAACGGTCAGTTCAAAATATTAAACGCCCTGTGTTACCCATTCGGTAAATTAGCGTTTTCCTTATTTTACCGCACATGGCTGCGTTCTGAAATGCCATCAATGCAAGCTGTCATTGAGGCGTCACGCAAGCGTCACTATCTTGTTTACTTCGGTCCTGTTCGCTTTCGGCCGTTTAAATGCCTCGCGCGAAAATAAGCAAAACCTTGAATGAAGAAGCAGCACAAAAGCAGTTACTGTTCGGACCCTTTAACGTGTTTAAATTAATCGTTCTTTAAAAAGTAGGAAGCACATACACAGGAATACTTGTTTTTCTCATAAATACTTTTCTAGAGTAATACCAAGTCCAGCGAAATGAGTGTGCTTTATAGTATCTAAAATTAATGACGGAGAAAATCGTTCTGGAAAGTTATAATCCTACGTGTCTGTGGAACAAACGGTTCAAACCATGGAGGAACCACACACAACACCGAAGAAGAAATCCAACAGTTTGGAACACGACGCAATTTTCAAAACGTTAGAAAATTTTACCGCTCCCACCAGTCCAAAGGTAAGATGATTGTTTCCTTTTCTTTCTGCTGCAAATGTGTCCTAATGCAACGAAACGTTTTGCAGCTTCCAACGATCAAGGATTTTTGCATTCTAAAACCAGTCAGTAGGGGTGCCTTCGGGAAAGTCTTCCTGGGCTATAAACGAAATGACCAAAACAAGCTATTTGCCATCAAGGTAAGTTTGATTCTTACAGTGAAGATTGTTTTCTAACAACGGTTCTATGTTGTAGGTGATGCGAAAATCGGAAATGATTAACAAAAATATGGTCTCGCAAGTTATCACGGAACGGAATGCTCTGGCCCTGTCGCGAAGTCCGTTCTGCGTGACTTTATACTATTCGCTGCAGACCATCTCCTCCATCTATCTGGTCATGGAGTACATGGTGGGTGGTGATCTCAAGTCCCTTCTGGCTATGTACGGATTTTTCGAAGAAACCGCTGCCCGGTTCTACGCAGCCGAGATATGCCTAGCTCTGCAGTATCTGCACAAGCATGGTATCGTCCATCGAGACATCAAACCGGACAACATGCTAATATCGGCTACGGGCCACGTTAAACTGACCGACTTCGGGCTGAGCCGTATCGAGATGAGTCGGGATTTGGAGATCTCCGATCTGATCAATTGTTCACCTAGTTTGAACGCTCGAACTCCGGGTCAGCTGCTCTCGCTCACATCACATCTTTCGTTTGGATCACACGAAAAGCGCCAGCTGGAACAGGAACAGCAGCGTGTGGATCAGGAACAATTGCACCAATCGTCCGAAAACGATTCGGACGCATCGTACTCGAATTCGAAGCAGAACGATAGCAAAATGTCCGGTGTGAGTCCGTTTTTTTCAGCCGAACAGAACGCTAGCTTGTTGGAAGATTTGAAGGAGGCGGCGCAGCAGACGATTGTGGATAGCCGGAGGGGGGACATGTCTTCATCGTACTACACGTGCAGTTCCAGCATCGAAGGCAAAAGTAGCAGCGGAAGTTATGCCTCGCTGAAAGGTGGCTGCAACGAAAATCGATTGACTGCAAACTGTGATAGGAAAGAAGTGAATTGCGATAAGGAAAACCATTGTAACATGAGATCGGTAATGACGGAGAAATTTAAGGATTCAATCGATTTTCTCTTGGTAGACACTTGACCGACAGCGAAGGAAAAGGTGGTTGATTGGTGTAATTTCAACTGGGAATTTTTCGTTTCAGCTGCCTGGCCACAAGTGTAAGACACACGTGAGCAACGATTCGGGGGTTTCCAGTCGGAAAAGTGACATGTCAAACATTCCAGCGGAACTGTCGGCCATCGAAAAGCCGGACAGCTCCAACCATAGCAATAAGGACTATTCGTGTTCGGATTTTTCACGCAGGTTGGTGCGATTGTGGAGGGTGGTTCTTGGGAAAGCGAGGCTAATAATTGGTTGTATTTCAGTTACAGTATGAGTAATATAAATGAATCTAGCAGCTCGAGGCATCACGGGGATTCGCCTATCCGGAACGGAATGCGCTGCTTCAAAAGACCGGAGTATTTCAGGTAATTGTATTTACTAGTTCCGCCATTTTCCTTTCCTTCTGTTTATAAAATTGTATTTATTGGAGTTTGAAAACTTCAGTACTATTCCCTAGTAAGGGAAGGTTCATAAATTATGTCACGTAGTAGGGAGGAGGGGGGGGGGGGGGTTGAGAAAACGTGACGATCTATACAAAAAAAAGTTGAAGGTCCATACAAAAACGTTACCCCCCCCCCTCCGGTTTATGAACAGGCCACCCAGGGATGCCAGATGCCAGATTCCTGTGATAAAAATTTGAAATGTCTGGGAATGTCTATAAATGTCTGTATTTTTTTTTTTACAAACTTAGACTTCTTTCAACGAGTAGACGTAATAAGAGAACGAGTTATGTCATTTTCGCTATATGTGTGATTATGTAAACGTTTCTGTATTTTTTTTTTCTTGGATTGTATGAACTTGGATTGTATGTGTCCTCCTGAACTTCAGACACAATTCCTCATGAACTTCCTGGCAGTCACTTCTTATTTTCTTCGAAATTCACATTTAAGAATCAAACCTTACGCTCCAGAACTATTTGGTAAGTTTTTTCCAAAACATAGTTACGTTCTAAACTTCCGATAAGTTCCATCCTGAACTACGAGGAAAATTTCCGCAAAACTTTGGGGAAGTACTCTCCAAAATTTCTTGGAAAATCTTCTTAAAGTTGTAAGAAGTTTCTTCCTGAAGTTATGGGAAGTTCTTTACTGAACTTCCGAGATTTTCTCTTCTGAACCTCAGGGGAGTATTCTCCTGAACTTCGGGGAATTTCCGAGAAGTTCCTGCTTGAACTACTAGAAAGCTCTCCGTATACTTCTGGATAGTTTCTTCCTGATTTTATCAAAAGTATCTACCTGAACATCTGGGATTTTCTGAACTTCGAGAAGTTTTCATTCTGAAATGCTGGAATGTTCGATTCGAAATTTTAGGGACGCTCTCTAGTACTTCTGGGTAGTTACAAATAAACTTGAATTTCTGGGATGAACTCCAAAACCTCTGAAAAGTTCCTAACTTCAAAGAAGTCCTCTTCCCTTCACTTCGTCCTGAAGCTCTGATAAGTCCTCTCCTGGTTCTTGGGGAAGTTCTGCCCTGAAATTCTGGTAAGTATGATCTTGAACTTTACTAATGTTCGGTCCTAAATTTTTGAAGGTTCTTCTTGCTTGGACTGCTTGCTCCCAATACTTCCTTGAAGTTTCTACCTGACCATCGGAGAAGTACACATGCCCTTTTCGCTCAATTTTCCTAAAAACATCTGCTATGTTTCCAAGCCTGCCGCACACTAGCGGAACTATCAAAAACTTTCTCTTCATATCTTTCAATTCTAGCCAAAAACATTGTTGTTCACTCTTGGTGCCTCATGGTGATGAGCGAACATCTCCTTCAACATCATAATCGTTACTCCTCGCACGGAGAATATATAAAATAACAATTAATGTATGTGAAACCATAAATGGTGGTAACCATTAATTATACTGGTGGGGACCAGTATCGCATCGCTTCACAGTGTTTCTCTCCGAGGTCTCTACGTTGGAGACGACGAGAAAAACTTTAGTGATCGTCAGTCGGTGCGAATCAACACAAACCCAAAAAAGGAGAGAGTTCCTCTCCCATGTGCGCATCAGTAAACAGAGTATACAAGCCACAGTGGTACATGAGCGTCTTCCAACCGGACATTTTTGCCTGTTGAAGTGGCGGACTTAGTCCGTGCTTTAACCTACCCCGCAGTGGGATGTTAGGCAAAAATGTCGTTGGTTCGAGTACCACTGTACACATGCCCTTTTCGCTCAATTTTCCTAAAAACATCTGCTATGTTTCCAAGCCTGCCGCACACTAGCGGAACTATCAACAACTTTCTCTTCATATCTTTCAATTCTAGCCAAAAACATCGTTGTTCACTCTTGGTGCCTCATGGTGATGAGCGAACATCTCCTTCAACAACAAATGAATGTTTGTATGATTCAACCAAAATCATGTATTGAATCAAAGCCCTCGTATATTTGATTCTAATGTGCTGTATTCCTCTGCGTGTACGATATTTAAAAAAAAATCAACAAAGCTTCTTATCGTATCTAAAATACTGTTAAGATCCTTGTACGTTTTAAATCCAATATTTTGAAATACCTTTTATTTAAAATTTAAAAAAAAAATTAAATGTCTGTAAAAGTCTGTAACATAAATTGTTCCTTCGGAAAGTAGTGGACTGTACTATCGGTCTATATTTTAAGTTTCGGTTTTTTGAATAAAATCAAACGCGACCGTTTCACTCAACTGATGGAATAGAACAAGTATTTTCATGTTTGGTGGGAGAGATACAAAGCAAGTGTAGAGTTAATTTTTCGGCACAGAGGGTGCTAGGGGTGTCTAAGTAGTCGAACATCATCCCCGGGTTGAAATACCTATTTCAAACTTTATCTTCATCCAATGGCAGCATGCAGATTTCAGTAACTGCCATTTTGAATTCTCCTCCATTCGGAAGCTTCACCGTAACAACGCGAGTCACGCCATCGTCGCCAGGGTGCGTCGCGGTGATCCTTCCTAGTGCCCACTGCAATGGTGGGAGGTTCTTGTCCATGAGTAGCACTAAAGCGCCTTCAGCAATCTGCTTCATCTTCAACCATTTCTGCCGATTCTGGAGCTCCGGCAGGCATTCCGCTGTCCATCTCTTCCAAAAGTGTTGCACCATGCCTTGCACCAGTTGCCATCTCGAGAGGGTATTCTGTTTCAGGTTCAGGTAGGACGGTTCAGCAACGGCTTGCATTTCACGCCCAATCAAGAAGTGCGCTGGTGTTATGGCGGTGTAGTCGCTCGGATCGTCAGAACACGGTGCGAGAGGCCGTGAATTAAGAATCGCCTCAATTTGCGTCTACGTTGTGTATAACTCTTGGTAAGATAATTTGCGATCGCCTACGATTCGAGTTAGGTGGTGCTTTACCTGCTTCACGCCAGCCTCCCAAATGCCTCCGAAGTGGGGGCTGCGTGCTGGGATAAAAGACCACTCCATCCCCTTTCGGTGCAGAAGCTCGTTATCTTCTTAGTAGCACACTGAGTCTGGAACAGCTGCCATAACTCGTGAAGCTCTGATTTGGCCCCGACGAAATTAGTCGCATTGTCGGAACGCATCGATTTTGGGTACCCGCGGCTGGTAAAACGTTTAAGCGCTGCGAGAAACGCATCAGTCGTCAGGTCTGAGACCAATTCAATATGGATTGCCCGTGTCTGCATACATACAAACAGGCTCACGTAGGCCTTGGTGATCGTCGGTTTTCGTGCTGTAGATGACGACTTGATCCAAAACGGACCGGCGTAGTCCACTCCGGTATTAGAAAACACTGGAGCTGGTCGAACTCGGTACGACGGCAAGTCGCCCATCAATTGTGTTGTCTTCAGGGGTTGGCCTTAAAACATGCAATACAATTTCGAATTACCTTGCGTATTGTAGCCTTCACATTCAGTGGCCAGTATCGCTGGCGAACAAGCGCGAGCAGACCTTTCTACCCGATATGCAAATTCGCCAGATGTAGATGGCGAACTAGCGCTTCGGTAATCGGATGCTTCGCTGGGAGTAGCATTTGGTGACGGCTATCGTAGGGAATGAAGGCGCGCTTGATACGGCCTCCCACTCGTAGAATACCGTCTTCGGGATCCAGAAAAGCTTTCAGTCCATTCAGTCGATGCTTCGTATCCGCACCGTCACGAAGAGCAAGGATTTCGGGCTGGAACGACTCGTATTGGACCAACCGTACTACCAAGAGGGTCGCCTTCGTGATTTCTTCTGCAGTGAGCGAACCCTTCACCACTTTCGTTTTCTTGGACGCAAAGCGGACCTTGCAAAGCGCGTCAGGTAAGCCATGCAACGCACGACTTTAGAGAAACTGCTTACCTCGTCGAAAATCTTCAACCGCTGGGGAGTCACAAGAGCCAGTTACACCAGCCCGCATTTCAGGAAGTTCTTCATCGGGTATCTCTGCTTCCTCGATCGTCTGGATGACGGGGCGATTCAGTATGGGCGGACCATCCCACCACATCTTGGACACCACAAGCCTTTTCGGTTGTTCTCCCCGCGAGATCAGATCGGCGGGATTTTCGTGTGTTGGAATGTAGCGCCAAATGTAATTCGATGTAATTTGTTTAATTTCAGCTACCCGATTGGACACGTAGGTGAGCATCATGTGCGGCGACCTCTTAATCCACGCCAGCACAATTGTAGAGTCGCTCCAGAGATTGACAGATTCAAATTCCAACTCCGTAGCGTCAAGAAACTTCAAGCACAGTTTGGCGAGTAGTAAAGCCGCCAAGAGCTCAGCGCGTGGCGTCGTGACAGCTTTTTCCTTCGCCTTCTTCTTCGGTAGGATACGAGACTTGCTGCAAATCAGCTTCATTCGAACGGTGCCGTCTGCGAAAATAGCACGTGTGTAGAGGCATGCCCCATACGCTTGGTCAGAGGCATCAGAGAATCCATGTAATCCGAGCTGATGCGGATCATTCCAGGAGATCCACCTCGGCAGCTGAACTGCATTCAAAAGCGTCATTTCCTTTCGTAGTCTCCGCCACTTAGAGCCAACATCAGCGGGAACCGAATCGTCCCAATCAATTTGCAGCTCGCCTACCTCTCGCAGAATGAGTTTCGCAGTAGTAATCACCGGACCGAAATAGCCCAGTGGATCGAAGATTTTCGCAAGCTGGCTCAAAAGCTTTCTTCGTGTCACGTCGTCTAAATCGTCTTCGGAGATTGACACAGAAAACCAGTCCTCGGTTGGATTCCACGTTACGCCCAAAGTCTTCACAATCATCTTCGAGCTGTCATCCGTAACCACGAAAGAGTTGCCCCGCAGAGCATCAGGTACACCTTCAAGGATGTCTGGGTGATTTGCGCACCATTTGTGAGCATCGAAGCAACCTTTTGCCAACAATCCTGTCACTTCTCGTTGGAGTTGGCATGCTGCAGCTAGAGTGTCGGCACCCGTCAGGATGTCGTCCATGTACGTACCCTTTTCGACTACGTTCGCGGCTTCTGGGAATTCTTGTTCGTAATCCGTGGCGGTCTGCTTGAGCGCCATGGTAGCTTGAAAGGGTGATGGCCCCAAGCCATACGTAACCGTCAGCAGTTCACGAACTGTCAACGGATCGTTTCGATTGTACCGCCAGAAAATTCGTTGGTACCTCGTATCATCAGAATGTACGCCGACCTGGCGAAACATCTTGGGAATATCCAGCGTGAAGATGTACTGGAATCCCCGAAATCGGAGCAGAATAGCGGCGATGTCGTTCTGGACGGTTGGCCCAGTCAGCAGTACGTCGTTTATGGAAACGCCAGATGACGTTTTCGCAGACCCATCAAATACGACCCTCAATTTGGTCGTCGTACTTGTTGGCCTCAGTACGCAGTGGTGCGGTAAATAAAATACCGAACTCGGTGCCTCGGTCGATTCCTCCTGCACTTCACGCATGTGGCCGAGCTGCTCATATTCCCGAATAAATTCAGAGTACTGATTCTTCAGTTCCGACTGCTTGTCGAGTTTTCGCTCCAGGTGCAAGAACCGCTTCAACGCCATCTCACGGGATTCACCCAGCTCGTACTTTCGTTCGTTGAAGGGATGTTGCACTACATATCGCCCTTCAGCTGTTCGTTGATGTGTGCGTCGGAAATGCTCTAGGCATCGATCGTCGTCCGCCGTAGGATGTGTATGAATCTGGTCGCAGGCCTCCACACTGTAGAAGCTCTTCAGCAGCTCAATTAACGGCTCGTCGTCAACAGTCTGGCAGAATGTGCGAGCAACGACTGGCGCGTCGTTTGCGATCACTCCTCCAGCGATCCACCCAAGCTTGGTGTTCGTCAAAACTGGCAGATTCGGGCCGAGTTCGATTCGGTCATTCTCCAGCAGGTCCCAAAAGTATTCGGCGCCGATCAGCATATCAACGCGTCCTCGTTTGTAGAATGTCGGATCAGCTAGCTCTTGCTTACTCGAGATAAGCCAGTCCGAAACATCGAAGGATTTCACCGGCAAGTCACCAGTGATTCGGGGGTCACCAGCAAGTCCAAGTCGATAGCATAATCACCGTGGCAGGACTTTACAGTGGTGCGAAGCATACGGCGAATTCGTGTGTTATTGCCGTTCAATCCGCTAACAGTATAGTCAGTAGGTTCCATTTTCAGCGCGAGCAGATTCGCAAATCTCTCCGTCACAAAATTCATTTGCGACGCGGAGTCCAGGAGCACTCGACAAGGATAGGGAGTGCTGCACAAGCCGTGGGCCAACACCACGGCAGTCGAAAGCAAAGTTTGCTTCATCGTACCACCAACACTTGCACACAACGTAGTCGTCGCACCGGTTCGGTTGCCGGCATTCGGATTCTCACTGGGTTTAACTTCCGATGTTGCAGGTGCTTCCGTTGGCTTTGCAGTGGTTTTCTTCGCAGTGTCGTCGACGTGCAGCAAGGTGTGTGGTGTTTCTTGCCACACTCACGACAAGAATGGGACGAGGTACACGCACTGGTACGATGGCCTTTCACTAGGCAGTTAAAGCACGCACCGCTCCGTTTCAAAACGTCATATTTATCACTCACATTTTTGCTCTTGAAGCACTCACATTTCCAGAGTTCGTGTGCTGCTTTACACACTTGGCACTTTTGTTCGCTCTTATTGTCACTGGTTGTCACTAGTGTGTGGCTTTTGGCCACTTTTGTTTTCACACTCTCCGACATCGGCTTCGTGTCGATCTTTTCGTAGATTCGACATTGTTCTTGTAGGAAGTCCAACGTAGCGGTGTACGTCGGCAGAACTCCCTTCTTCTGACGGGCTTCCCAAGCCACCCGCAGCTTCTTATCCATTTTTGCAGCAATGAGGTTCACCAGCATCTGTTCCCCGAGCCCAGCCACTGGTAGCTGCTGGTTCCGCAAGGCGTCAACGTTTTTCGTCGAAACGTCAATCAACTTTCTCATGTTGACAGCGCTCTCCTGCCCAACCTTCGGTAGGTTAAACAGATTCTCGATGTGTTTGTCGATGATGATACGTTTGTCCTCGTACCTTTGTTCGAGAACCTTCCATGCGGCATCGTAGTCGTTGTTGTTGACGAGATCCTGATCGATGATGCCAGCTGCTTGGCCAACGAGGCAGTTCCTTAGATGGTACAGTTTTAGAGCTGGCTCCTCTTGCTTATACCGATTCATCACGGTGGTAAACATCGATTTGAATGAAAACCACTTTTTCATACGACCCGTCGAAGGTCGGTAGGGAGTACTTGCAACGGTGGGAGGTAGGGCTGGGCAGGGAACATTTGCTGTAGTGGTTTCTGAGGTGACACCGCAGTAGCGTTTGCCAATCCTGGAGGGGTAGCTGCACCAGCGTTTGCTTCCAACGTTGTTTGCTGAAGCAACATACTCAGCTGGATGACCAAGTCGTTGTGCAGCATTTCAGAAATCGATGTACTTATCCATTTGTTCAGCACGACGTTCATCAGAGAGGGTAGCGCATAAATCTTGTTTTGAAAGTCATTGTACTCACGATAGCAATTCTCCACCGTCTTTTGGTGGAGCTGCAGAAAGTGAATATTCACAATGTTTGGATTCGGTTCCGCATCACTATTCTGTAAAGCACTTTTTACCCGCGTCAACTTTCCTTTCACTGCCCCTCTCTGATGAACCAACACTTTCAGTTGCTCTTCCATTTTCGCTAATTCTTCTCTTTGTTTATGTTGTTGTATTTGTTCACTAATCGGCGTTCTCGGAAACTTATCCTTCCTCGGCGGTGGCGTCGCAAACATCTTCAATCAGCCACGACGACGACATACTCTGTCTCACTCGCGCACTAAACCATTTTGTAGAAACGCACACCAACTTAGCCGAGCTGTTCAATGACTTCTTCTTCAAAACACCGATGCGTCTTATTCTTCACAAAAAAACGGCAGCGGCCGGCGGTTGTCCCCAAATGGAACAAAAGAGACGTGAACAGAAAAATCGACTCCACACATTAAACCGCTTTTCACCCGTAAACCGCAACTTCAACGGGTCAAATTTTGACTTCTGCCGGTTCTCGGCAACGGAACTGTACCACCGGTGGAGGATTTCAACGGGAAATGTTTTCTTTTTCGAAGTGACCGCCACGAGCTAAGCTGCCGGCGCGTCACTTACACCAATTTGGCCGCAGCGCAAACGGATGCTCAGGTCGGAATCGCGGAACGTTCACTGAACCGCGTCGAATTTTCACGTATCCGGTAAAATCCGGTTCTAGAAGGACCACTTGTTCCTTCGGAAAGTAGTGGACTGTACTATCGGTCTAT
>JASCZW010000134.1:0-302916 GCA_034211315.2 Aedes japonicus
TTAAGTTTTATTAATGTTTTATGAACACTACTGGAAATTTGATTTTATTGTGGTACCAAGAGGTGCAAAAAGGTTTTACATTTTAGTCAGGTTTATGAGAACCTACACAGCTTCTTTACAACGATCTTGAAACCTTGTCTTCTAAAATCAAGAGTTTTATTACGACTTTATGAACTCGCAAAATGCCGTTTTGAAATGCCGTTTTAGGACTTCATATTATCTTATTATGGTCAGTTAAAGAAGTATTTTGAAACCATTTTGCCTCCAGTAAACGCATTAAACGGCAAATTGACATTTATTAAAATGAAATAATGACTTCTAGCGCGTATTTTTCTGGGAACTGCTTGCTCCCACATACAAAATAGCACCAGAAATAGATACGGGAATTATAACCTCCCCGTCGTTAGTGGATATAGATGTTAGCTACCTGGCATATTCAGGAAATTTACGTTTGTTCATTGTTTAGAATTGAAACATTCGATTCATAACAAAGGTGCCAGCAATAATTTTATTCCTTCTTGTAGCGGCGGGTGTTTGACGTTTGGCGGATTGTGTCGGATTGTGTTTTGCCTCCTTCCCGCCACCAAGAGGAGGAGAAGAAAGAAGAAGACTGGCCCGCTGCCGAAGCCTTCACACGCCTATTTATTGGTTTTAATGTCAATATGAGGAGTTTCTATTGAGCATCTCTTAAATTCATTTCTAAATATAACATCTCGTGGTGGTCGTCGTTTTGATGGTCTACACTTTTATCATATGAAAACACAAATTGATAAAAATAGTCTATTTTTGTCTCTTAAATTTTTCGAAAAATTTCTACTAAAAAAATGCACTTTTCAACGAAAAAAATCATAATAATCCGCAAAATTCCGCAGATGACACTATTTGCATATGTCCCTTGGGTGCCAATAATCTTAAAACGACTACATGACTTTGACTTCTACAGTGTGCGCTGGTATAATAAAAATGTACCACTTCTTCTTTTTTTTTTCGTTCAGAGGCATTCTACGTGGGCATCACAATGAACATCTATTTTATTTCATCCAAAGCATTATTTTTGGTGTAACATTTTCATCGTAGCCCTGATAGGGTTCGTTCACCTTCACGACTTGAAATTCTATCAAATGTAATTTGCTTATTTGTCATATGTTGTCTTCTTTTTAATTTTCATGTGTTGTCTTATTTATCAACGAATATTCCAAGGTATATTTGAAGTAAGCAGTCCTAGTAGAATCCTACTTCAAATTCGGACTTCAAGTGTCCTTCAACCAACTGACAAAATTTGAAATGACTAGCGGTTCACTGACTATTTTGACATTTCAAGTCAATCAGTTGTAACGCAGGAAATGGAATTGTTGTAGGCTTGTATTTTATCAACGGTACTAAGGCGTGAAGTACAATTGTAGTAGGCGAGCGTATTTCGCTACGTCAATCCTATTTCAATCGTCTTAGGCTCCGCTAGCTGGGATGGGACAATGCATGACGGACAATGATACGGACAGTGTTGTGAAGCTGAATAATAGAACATCCACCCTAATTCACGCATTCACTGACGTTTGCTCATTGAATTTGAAAAAGCTTCGAATTCGTGAATTGAAAAAAGTATCTTGAGTTTGATAACTTAGAAAAAAAAGTTTACAAGGCATCTATAAATACCAACACACAAAGACACACAGGCTGACACTAACGTAATGTAAAATTCAATAACCATATCTGGCAGCGTGCCATCCAGTGTGTAATGCATCCAAAAAAAGTAAAACTTCTACTTATCTCTTCCCTCTAGATTGGAACTTTTCTTATAAATTGGTTCAATTCCCTCTCGGGTATACGCTTCCTTTACAACATTGCACCAAACCACTCATTCATCCCATGTGATGTAAAGTATACGATCGTAAAAATCCAGTCATCTTTTTTTCTGCACCACGAAAGAAACGATTTTGAATTTACCCTTAGGGCAAAAATTCGAGCAAGGAACAATTTCCCTTCCCTCGCCGACAGCCAACGGAATGTAAATCTGTCTGTCTATGTGTGTAGTGTATGCAACTTGGCAAAGTCGAACAATATGTTTAATTGATTAGATTAAAAGTTTAGCGTCAGATTCAAAATGTACTTAACAAAATCTATTTGAACTTTTCTTCGTTGCTTCAAGTTTGCCGCAAGCATTTCGATGCTGTTTTACTATGGGTTGGTGCTGTGTTTTTTGGATCAGGATGATGAGAGAGTTGCATTGCTATGCATATTTATGTTTCCTCACTGTTGGTTTCCCTTCCGGCAAACCGCAATGCTTTTGAGTAAGCTGCACTAAGTAGAAAGATGAATGAAATGAAGAAATATAAATTTTATTTAAAAAGTTGTTGGATTTATAAAAAGTTAGTTGATTACCACTTTCCTCATACGTCACTATATATAGGAGCGTAAAGATTCAAACATACCGGACCCGTAAGAACAATTAACCTAACAGAAATAAGAACAATGCGAAAAAATCACAAGTAACATTTTGAGCTTTAGTTCAGCTGTCCAGCGTGGTAGACGGAAGACCCTACTTTGCATAGGTACCTATGTATTTTGGCAGCTTGGTGGGGGTGGATAAATAAAATCGAAGCAAATATGCATAATCTCATTTCTCATCTCGAATTGGAACGAGCGTAAATCTTAAACCACTGCAACTCAACAATGAATAGAAAATGCTCTAACGAATGCTAACGCATGTTGCATAAAGAGGCAAGCCACCAAACGACGAGATGCTCAAGTCTAACTTTTAACACCCAAAATTGAATTAAAGAGGTACTGATTCAGAAACGAAAGAAAAAGTATAGGGGGCGGGTATATGATGTGCCATTGAAAATAAAATAAAAATGTATAAAGTTCCGTTCGAGTTTTAATAACTCTTTTTCGATAGAATGGTCTTAATTCGTTCGATGGGTTCCTTGGGTATTTTGTACTTAATCTGGGATTTTCCAAGAGCCAGAATAAAGTGTTGCATACATATGTAAGTGATGTTTTTTTTTACTCACGAAGACGCTCCTAGGTCAAAGACGCTCATATTTATCAGGATTCATATAAGTAATGCCTGTCCACATTAATTTTTGGACACTTCTCTTTCAGTGTAGATCATGAATTATTTCTTGGGTTTTTTTTTATTAGAACGAATTCTCTCCGGTCTCGCTCTCTTTCATTTATTATAGCGCCGTTATAACAACAATCAATATGCAACTAGCGATTTGAAATTGGTTCACTGTAGTAGAACCCCTTGAAGGCAGCACCTTGCTATACATATTTGCGCCTTTGTTATGATTTGCTGTGTTATTTTGACAGAATATTTGAGAGTGTGTTCGTGTGAGTTCATTATTAGGGGCGCATTATTGAGCTTTGGACCGAGTTTGGGACCGATGTGCTAGTACTGACTGAGCCAAAAAAAAAATCGTATTTGTATGGGACCTGCTGGTCTTAGAGTTAGTCTTTGTTTCAGTGTCTATAAATCACGAGGTTTTATTTCAATTCAATGGTTTTGTTAACAGACAGACAGCAAGAACAAAATTAATCGATAACTTTGTGTAAATTTTCAAATCGCTTTCAAGCGCTAGCGTTAGTAATCGCTTCTTCACTAACGCCACGTAGTTCACTTAGACGAGGTGCCCACTGATGTGATGAAGTTGCGACATCTGCTAGCATGTCAAAAGATCACTCTGGCATTCGCCACACGCTACTCGATATTGACACGATGTTTTGACGTGCAATTAGATGCCACATTGTGCCAACGAAATTGAAAGATTTGCTTTTTGCTAGTTGCTTATTATCATTTGGCGATTCCTTTTAAATTGATGGTTGCGGAATGTTACACACGCTGAGATTCGAGCTTAAATGGCTGTGCTAATATTACCACCCAAACACGATGATAACAGAAACGGAACGGTATCGAAGCTATTTAAGCTCGTTATGATGGACCCTCTACCCCCCCCCCCCCCCACTGCAAGAAATACTTAAGTGAAGATCAACACGGGTTCATGGTCGGCCGTTCCACTACCAATAATAGGTTGTGTCTCACTTCGTTTATAACGGAAAATATGGCTGATAGGGCGCAAACGGACGTCATCGATACACACCTTTCAGCAGCTTTTGACAAGCTCAACCACGAAATCACTATCGCAAAACTACTTGGAATTAATGGAAGTCTCTTACAATGGTTTCGCTCCTATTTTACTGGTCGTCTGCTGACAGTTGCTGTTGGTGTTTGCATGTCCGACGTATTTCCGGCCACTGCAGGAATACCTCAAGGGAACCATTCAGGGCCGCTTCTTCTTGTTGTATTTCAATTAAGTGAATCTAGCTCTCGAAGGCCCCCGTCTTTCGTATGCCGATGACCTGAAGATCTTTTTACGAATCCAGTCCATCAACGATTGTCACCTCCTACAACAGCAGCCACAAATCTTTGCTGCCTCAACTGTATGATGGTTAATCGGGATAAGTGTTCGATAATCACTTTCTATAGAAAAAAAGGAGCCGATTCTCTTCGACTACAAGCTCCAAGGCATGGTAATCAAACGTACGAGTTACGTAAAAGATCTAGGCGTTATTTTGGATTCTTTTGACGTGCAAGCTTAACATATTTTTCGGATGGATAAAGACTTCTCCGATATTTCCTGCTTGAAGTCTCTTTAATGCGCCTTGGTGCGGTCGATTCTGGAATATTGCTCTGCCGTATGGAATCCGAGCTATATTGATGGTGCCGGTAGAGTCGAATCTGTTCAACGCAGGTTTGTACGCTTCGCTTTGAGAAGGTTGCCTTTAAGAGATCCGTTCCGTATGCCGAGTTATGAGAGTCGTCGATTGATCGATCTTGCACCACTTCAGTTTCGCCGTTTCAGCGGCTTCCTGGAGCAGATTAATATCAACGTTCAACCACAGGTATTCCGCAATAGCGTAATGTTGAGGATGAAAATTTGCCGAAACAATTATAGCATGAACGGCGCTGCAAAAGGAGGATTGCAGCGTGTTTTTAATAGAGTCTCGACCATGTTCGACTACCATGCCCCTCGGCAAACTCTGCGAAGACGCTTCATGTCATATTTTTCTGACATTTAGACCTTTATGGACAAGTGTGTTATGGTTTGATATTTAAGTTCATTGTATGCGTCTTATTTTTAATACTTCCATTGGGGCTTCACTAAGCCAGTTGGTGCTGATTAAATAAATATCACTGTGTTTTTAAAGGGTCTTTGTCGCTTGGTAAAGTACCTATTCCAGGGTGGCCACACAATCTTAATATAAAAATTCCCGCATTTTTCCCGATTTTTTCCCGCATTTTTGCCTTATTTTCCCGACTGTTAAGATGACTTAATATAAGTTACTCGTAGCTAAAACTCTGAGCTCCCAAACTTTTTCCAGTTTGATCTACCACCAGACACTTTCCATTTTTTAAAATACGCCTTTTTTGTGCGACAGGATGAGCCAATTTTCAACAAATGTTGTCAAATTTGGTAACTCCTTCTTGGTTCTAGCCCAAATTTATCCAAACCATTTTCTTTTCTCTGGAATCCGGCAAATAACGTCAGACGGCATTTAGCACAGCTGCCCAAATTCTTCTTTCACCATGTGTTCACATCCTTGCAAACGCAATTCGCCAAACTTCAAACACATTCGCCACCACATGAAAGATAAGTTCATTTCTGGCCTCACCTGTTACAGCCGTGTAGCCAGATCTTCTAAGGGCATCTTCAACGGTGGTTCAAATTGTGGTTTGGATTTATTTGTTTAAACCAAATGCAAAAACATGCTGCATCGCTGGTGTTTGTACATTTTGTTTTAAACCGGATCTATTTTGCATCATTTCAGAACATATTTAAGCTTCTAAGTTTCTTACTGAACGCACTCTTTAAAAATTTAATTTAATGAATTTCATAATATCTATGAAGATTGGGTGGAAATATCTATAATGAACATGCCATCAGAAGTTGATTAAACTTCTTGGCAGTTGAATAAAATAATTGGAAGTCTGGCTGAAAGTCTCTCTAATAAAGTCAAATCAAAATTAATTGGAAGTTTCCAGATAATCATGAAGTTTGCTCGCTATCTTTCGAGAAGAGAAATGATGGAACTTTAGAAAAGCTCATTGAATTGCCGAAAAATTTCGAACTGTTCTGGAAATTTGGATGAACTTCCAAAATGTTTGCTGATCATCCATGGAATAGGAACAACTCTCTGGAAATGGCGGGTACTTAGAAAAACATCCAGCAGGTACATATTCTGTGATAGAAAGCAGAATATCACACATATTAAAAAAAAATCCTGGAAGCCGTGGAATTTCTGTGGAAAAGTAAGCATTACCGAGATGTTGTTAAACCGTACAAGAACTTTTTATGATCTCGAAGATTGTGAATAGGTGAAAATTCTATGAAATTGATTAAAAAGTAGTTGGTTTCTTTATTCTCGTTTTGTTTGGGTCCGAAAAATTATCGAGTAGTAAGAAGTTTAAGTTCTTCTTAAAACTTAAATACCCTGAACTTTTGGGATGTTTTCGGAACGATTGGAAAGTTTCTCGATCACCTGGAAAGGTCTCTGAAGTTCTAGGAAGCTCCCCAAACTTATGAAAAAATCCTTTGAATGTTTCCTAAACTTTTCAAATGCCCAAAAAATCCAGTTTCCTGTTTATCTGGGACGTTTTATGAAATTCTGAAAAGATCCCCGATCTTGGGGGAAGTTTTCTGCAATTCTTGGAAGACCGCAGGACTACTGAGAAATTTCCTGAATTGCTGAATCCCCTGAGCATCCGGGAGCTTTTTCGAGCTTCTGGAAAGTTCCCTGAACTTCTGGGAAATTTTTTAAATTCCTGGGACGTTCTCTGAACGTCCCAGATGTTTGCTGACCTTTTGGAAAGTTTCCTGATCTTTGGGGGAGTTCCATGATCTTTGTGAGCTTTTCCTGAAGTTCTGAAAAGTTTTATGAATTCATGAGAAACCCTGAGCTTCAAGGAAGTTTCTTGAACTCCTACATTATTGCTGAACTTCTAAGACGTTTTGTATATGTCTAGCAAGTTTCATGAAATTCTAAGAAGTTCACTTATCATCTAGGAAGATTCGCAAACTGTTGAAAAGCTTCATGTATTTCTTGACTGTTCTCTATTTGAAGTTCTCTAATTTTCTGGAAAGTTCCTTGAATTTTTGGGAAGTTCACTGAACATCTTGAGTAGTTCTATGAACTTCTGAAAAACTACCCAAAATAATATGATAAGTTTTCTAAGCTTCTGGAAGCCCCCTGAATTTCTGGATAGTTACCTGAACTTCTGTGAAGAACCCTGCACTTTTGGAAACTTCCCTGAACTTCTAGGAAACAATCTGAATTTCAGGAAAGTTGTGTTAACTTCTAGGAAGAACCCTTAATTTCTGGAAAGTTCCCTGATTTTATGGTATGTTCCTTTGACATCAGGGAAAATAGCTAAACCTCGGGAAAGTCTAAGTCAAATCTAAAAAGTATACCGAGCTTCTGATAAGTTCCCTGAGTTTCTAAGTGCACTGAATTAACAAGATCTTTTTCGAACTTTTGGGAGATAATTTTTTTCCATCAGTTTCTTAACCTTTTCCGATATTGTGGGCGTTATTACTGCGGGCCGTAAGTCTTAAGGACAGATTTGCAAAAAATCCTCAGGGTCACCAAACCCCAAGTTTTCGTCGAGAGAACTAGCTGAGGACATACGCCAACATCCGTTAAGCTGTAGTGCACCTATGTAACACTAAGGTCAACATATCCAGCTGCATTGCAACAGCTGGAAAAAGTCATCAGTTGACTGTAGTTGTCGCATAATGTCTAGGATGTCCCCCTTGGCATGTTGAAACGTCGCAGAAAGTGCTTCTTGTCATAGCTTGGCGTGGCTCTATCTATCACTACCAGCACAATCTAATATCGTTTAAATGAGATGCATGCATTCACACACTCACCACCACTCAAACCAATCCATGGTAAAAAGTTTGCGAAAAATCCTCGGTTTCTGAAAAAAACGAAACGTCTGATCTCTGGATATTGTAAGATAGACAAGATGATAGGTGTTGGTGGGTTTAACAACAAGAAATACTACACCGATGCGGGGAACGCAAAGTTGGTCTGTTTTAGCTGGTTCTTTTAAAGTTTGCTGATGCAAATCAACTACAAAGATGTTAAAATAGACCACCGCTGAAGATGCTCTAAGCGGTACGTTTTGAACAGACTGAACAATGAGGTCGGTGGACCGAGTAAATGACAAAAACGCTACTCAAGTCATTTGAAAAAGGTGTGGGTGGGTATGATTTTTTCCATATGACAAATTTTCCCGATGACTTTTGAAATTCCCGCCTTTTTCCCGATGATTTAGGATTCCCGCATTTCCCGAGTCTGTGGCCACCCTGCTATTCATTTGATTTACCCAGAAGAGTCACGTGATTGCGAGTGATTTTTCTCAATTCTCCAAGTAACAAGTCACTTAGACACTCGGAATAACCCTCGCTGAATCTTATTATCGTTTCAAAATTTGGAATATTTTATAGTAAAGTGAAATCTATGTAATAGCCTGCTACTTCGGGGCTGCGGTTTGAAGTTTGTAGATACCAAAACACAATTCAAATTAGAACGTATAAAATTACCAAATCACATTGTGTCAAACGATAAGTTGAAAAAGTTTTTCATAAAAATAGAGACTAGCATCACAATGGTAGCCAGGTTTCAAAAGACACCCGCTATCAGACGTGCATTTACAAGTATTTCATACTAAAATAATTGAATAAAATTGTGTCATCAAGGATGAAAAACAACCAGTATTGTAAATTATTGATTCTATATTTAACTACGATTAACGACAGAAAGAAAAGAAAAAACACGTACACAATAGGTGCTACGTTCTGGAAAGCATTGATGATTCTGATAATTTAGTCAACGCCAGTCAACGCGGTACTTACTGTTGTACAGTTGGTTGGGAATGACCAAAAATGATGGCAGAGAATGCTAAGAACACTATGTGAATGGACCTATATAAACCAGGAGTGAAAATTTCCAGTCTTAATCTCACTTGTACTTCCCAATGGCGGGACCGGGCATGATAGAAGTAGAATAATGCAAAATCTCTAGAACGAAAACTTATCATCCTCTAGCTCCCACTTGGGGCGGAACTCCAGAACACCATCTTTCTCGCTCGGGCAACATGCAGGGTCCTCCTGTAAACAGCGAAAATGGGGAATAAGAATTTTCGATGTTTGGAGATACGATTTACTTACCGCATCAGTAAAGTATGATTCAATAAGTTGGAATGCCTTCTTGTAAACCTCTTCATTCTCATGATTCTGCAGGGCTTCTAATTTGTCCAAGGCTCCGATCTCTTCGAACAATGTGCAGAGATTGTCTGTTCCACCTATCTTCTGCGCAAATTGGAAAATGTTAGAAATTCCACTCAGCACAACACGCACCGTGCGGCTATCCTTAGCTTCCAACAAATCACAATACGGCTTCATCATGGGGTACTTTTCTACCAAATGGATAATCTGTTCGGTGGAGCCACCCGTGGTCGTGTTTGTTATTGCCCAAGCGGCCTCTTTCTGGGACTTGAAATCACCCTTGATAAGCACTTCGATCAGAAGGTTGAAGATGCCCGCGTCGAACACTTGTGCAATTTGCTGTTGATTTCCGGCCGTGATATTGGAAATGGTCCAAGCTGCCTCCTTGACGATGCTGTTTTTGCTGTTACGGAGAAGTTTTCCGAGATACGGCAAACAACCTGCCGCGAGTACGGCATCTGTTTGAACATCGCTTCCAGTCACAATGTTGCCAACGCTTCTCAATGCTGGAGTAATGATAGCCGGATTCTCACATCCTAAAAGACGTACTAATCGAGGAACCGCACCGGAGGCAACTACGGATTCAAGTTTCACGGAATCATCGTCCGTTACGTAGGAAAGTGCCCAACAAGCGTCAGCAAGAACTTGGGAATCTTCATGAACCAGAAGCTTAGATAAAATAGGTATCATTGGTTCTACTCGGTTGAAAGGCGGAGGTGGATTTTTGTTGCGACATAAGTTTGACATTAGCCAAACAATATTGCGCAGGAACGAAAGTTGTGTATCTGCGTTTTGAACCAAATAGATAATTGATTCGACGCTGTTATAGTTCAGCACGATATCTCGAGCTTTCGATCCATCACCGGCTATGTTACCCAATGCCCAAACCGCCTGTTCGGCAACATTATTCGAGGGGGAACTGAGTAACGCAATAAACTTAGGAACTGCTCCAGCATCGATGACAGCTTTTGTTTGTTCGGTCGTTCCAGAAGCAATGTTCGTGAGAGCCCATGCAGCTTCAAACTGAAGATCGACTCGATCGAAACATTCCAAATACTTCACACAAATTGGTACCAGACCAAGTCCGATCATCTTGTCAATAGGAGGATTCTTCTCACGGCTAAGCATTTTTCGGGCTGTTTGGACAGCGATGAATTCTTTTTGCGGATTGCCGCTGTTGACATAGGAAAGAATCTCCTCAAATTTGAGTGCAATCGGACTCTGAGCATTGCTTTCCTGAAGCGGTGAAGAAATGGTCGATTCCTCATTAGTTATATTACGACGTTTGAACAACTGATCTTCTTTCTTATTCTTCCGTAGTTCCACGGTCACTTCGTGACGGCGCTGACGAAGTTCCTGTGAAGAAATTATCGAAAGTGTACAAATGAAGCTCATTAGATGAATTTGAATTTAACATTGGGTACGGGTCATTTGGCGATCGTATGCCAACTTACCGCATTGCTTTTGACTCCATGTTTGTAAGAAGACAAACGACTGTTAGCGGCTCCGGCGTTTTCCGTATCCATGATCTACAAAAATTGAAGAATAATGGAGAATAATTCTACCCATTGTGCAATGTCCTTCTAAATTGAATAACCTCAAAGAGGTTCTGCTAAACTTACCGTACAAGATTATAAGCAAATACTCGAAAATAAAATTTAAATTATATTAAAACACTTAACAGTCACAGCAGTGAAGCTTTCAGCAATAAAATAAAGGCACAAAAGGTGAACTACACAACAGTTAACTGCTAGGATTAATGTTCGTCAAGACGACATATGCATTCCTCAACACAACTCAATTCAATGAAGCCTCAGAACCGTTTAAAAGAAAAGATCGGATTCGAATGGTAGAGAAACGAACGTTATTCAAAAATTTGATCGCGACAGGGCTTGGTTGTATGCGTGTGTCGGACTAGCGCGAAAATCAGCTGTCAAATTGAAATATCTTTGCGACCCTCAACACGACCAGCCTACTCCACTCAAAATTGAGTTAAATTTGACTATAACTTTATCAACTGCTCTGAAAAAAATTCTATCGTTATACCGACAATTAAATCATGGTCAGGATGACTATTGCATATAATGGTTACAATAACTATGAAAATGGTCGAATTCACTACGTTCATGGCATTCTTGACTATGGTCATGGTAACAAGGCCTATTCCGACATTATGGCAAATGTTGGATCAACTATGGTCGTTTGACTTTAATGGCCGTTTTGACTACGATCATACACTGAGAAAAAAGATTGATAAAGACAAACATATTCTAGTTTCATTCAACCGGAGTTTCACGTTGAATTGGGTACAAACATCATTTTAGTTTGATATGACTTCCTACGGTGGTTAAAACAAACTAAAATTTTGATTTATTGTTTCTGGAATAAAACAGTTAAGTTCAACTTACATCCGTTTGATTTTACTATTATGTTGGTTGTTTCATTATGACAGCTACGATAACAAACAGATTTGTTAGTTGGTTCTACCAACGCTTATGGGTTGTTTCAAACAAATTTGAGTATGATTTGAACTGAATTGCTGTTTGAAACAAACGAACGAATTCAGTTGAAACAACAAACATTTCCATTTACAATCACCTACATTTCTTTTGTGATAATTGCAATCATATTTATTTGAATGAAATACTAACAAACATAAGAAAAGCGCACATTTACATATATAGACCACTCAGTCTAAAATAAATCATCATATGTTAATGCGAGTCTTTCTTCCATTTTCAGGTTATTTTTAGTAAAATATTAAATTTTCACCTACGATGAAAACGTACGCGAATATAGCATGTAGCGGGACCGGACGCAAAAAGAAGTAATCCAAAATAAAATAGTTTGTTTCAAACTAAACTTTTAGTTATTTTTTCTCCAAATAATATTTCAGTTTGATTTAACCGCCGCTTTGGTTGAATCAATCTAAAATTTTAATTCGTTTCCTGAGTCAACGCAACCGGTGCTATGGTAATAATGAACACCTCTTCAAGGTGGAAACTACAAAAATATTGGTTTGGGAACAACCATAATTGGTGTTGTTTTGTGGTAACATATTTAGGTAGAAACAACTAATCTGCCTGTTTGTTCCAGAACAAAATCTTTGGTTTTAAAAAAAAAACCGGTTTTTGAAATAACTAAATCTTTAGTTTGGAAGTCAACTAACAAGTTTTTTGTTTCAAACGGGACTGTTTTTTCTCCGTGTAGTCGGTTCAAAATCACTTTACTGCAATAGTCATCCTAACCCCCAATAATGGTGAAATTGACCATCATATTTGTCTCTGTGTGGTGGGAGGCTGAGTAGATGTTCGACGACAAGCTGTCCTTTAAACGCAGGCCTCGTTTATTTGAAGTAGACATCAACAGACCAGTTTAGGTGCCTCCATGGCTGTATCGGCATTGTCCCGCATGATGGCGAATATATCGGCGGTGGAAGAGAGCAAGCAAATTGGCGGGGCCGCTCAAGTACTCAGGTACTAAATAAGTGAACTCGAATATACGCATAGGTTAATGTGTCTAAGTGTGGTCAGCGCATACCGCAAAGTGTCACGCGCGCGGCCTCCGTCTTATCGGGGTTGAGGCCATTTCATAAGGACGTAAAGTGCTCGAAACCACAAGAGGTGCATCTATGGTCAGGTAGCAACGAGAATGAAAAGACCTCTACCCATTGACTGATTCCGGAGCTTTTCTGATGGGTTGGTCGGTGACACGGTGAATTAAACTTCTACTTGACGCAGATCCCGTCAGGCCATGGTTGCTAAGACAGTACCTGTAGAAGTACGGGCACGTCGAGCCCTCCACGTGTTCCGGGCAGGAAGCAGGTAAAGCCGCAGAACCTGTGTTCCACGGGTTTCCTCGCTTTGACGGCGTGAAAAACGGCATAATGACACGAGTGGTTGAGACACATCCCTGGCAAACCTTGTCAAGATCGGTCTCAAGCTTAATGATTTGCCCCCAATAACAGTTCCTCATAAATAAGATACTTCAGAATAGCTGTAGGGTAGAAAAAGTTGAATTTATTTATCTGTGATTTTGACGTTATCAATTTAACTAAACATTACGATACTTAAGTTTAAGAGCTGCAATATGATATCTTCACGTGTAAAATTTATGCATGTTTACCCCCTTGATTTGAAAGACAAAAGATGGTATCCCGCTAAATCCCATTTTTTTAATTACCTTGTTAGGCCGATGCGTGGCCACAAAGCGTATCAAAATGTTTTCGGCCAAGTTTGCCAATAAGAAACTGTGTTTTATACAAATCTAATCAATTACCCCACAATTTTAGAGCAAATTTTCAATAGGTCGATAGTAACATATTATTATCATCAAGAAAATCAATGTAGACATTTTGGAAATTACTACCAGGCTATTACTATTTTTGAACCAGGCCATGATATTTGAAGTAAATATGTCGAACCAACAAAGTTAATAAATGCTTAGCTTCACACCCTCAGATTATTATACAGAAATCTGTAAAATTTTAAAGAATTTTTGGAATTTTTCGGTAATCCAATTTTACGGATTCGGTAGAATTTTACCGAAATCCAGTAAATTTTTTACAGATAACTGTAAAATTTCACCGAAATCCATTTAATCGGATTACTGAACGTTCAGCTGTTGAGACTTTGATAAAAAATCCCGCATAACTACACAAACGCAAATTTCCGTAAACCCTTTATGTGTGAAACTACATCATTTTTTGCAATTTGAATCGACAAATAAAAAATTTGTGGGAACAACATATATGCAGTTTACCACAAATAAAAGCTATATGTATGGGAAACGAAATAAAATTCATTTGCTCTGACAAATAACGTTTAAGTGTGAGGTTTATATTTTTTATTTCAATGCACTATAACGTTTATGTGTCG
Source organism: Aedes japonicus (assembly GCA_034211315.2). NCBI lineage: Eukaryota > Metazoa > Arthropoda > Insecta > Diptera > Culicidae > Aedes > Aedes japonicus. Next base: position 14,168 of record JASCZW010000134.1, read on the forward strand.
GATTCTAATAAAATTTAAGTGTGAGGTTATAAGTTTTATTTCAATGTGCTATAAAATAAATGTGTATGATTCAAATAAAATTCTCTTCCTCTACGCCTCTTCCAATACGCCCTCTTCCTGTGGTAATTTTTTACATTGAAAACAATGGAGAATTATTGTTTCATAATATATGTATATAAAATAAACAAATACCTTCAAAAACTCCCACGAGTTGTGCTGGAAGATCGAAAAAATTGTCTTCTATCGCCATCTTGACTGCGTGCACTCACACATTAAAAGTATGTGTGGAAATCACATAATTTTTAACTATAAGATGCGAACAATAAATGATATGGGAGCTCACACATAACAAATATTTGAAGCGCCTATACGCGTTATGGGAAACCTTATAGGTAGCATTATAATTTTTATGTCTATGTGAATATCAATAAAGTGTGGAATATCTTATAAAAAATATGTGCTCTTATCAAATAAATTTTAAGTTTAAGTACAATTTTATTAGTGTAAAAACAATTTGCTATATAGTCAAAACTATATTTCAAATGTAAGATATACTATCACATTATATGTTTTTTTTTATCGAAAAGTTTTATCTCGTTTTCACCATATAACTTCTACTTTAACACACAATGTTAATGCATGCCATATTGTCATTGACAGGTTTATTATTGTCTGCACTTGGTCTGGATTATATACCAACTTTTAGGCATAGAGTTCAGCAAATATTTTGTTTGTGATAATTGCCACTTTTTTATGGTAACCTAACTTAACCACCTATTCAGCATATTATTTGGCCTTTTACCATCTGACATATTGATGGTAAAATCATTACATATTAAACTGAATCGAAAATGTGTTTGCATTTGGACAAATGCGTTGAAAATTACACAATTATTGCGTACTAAAGTGCGTCAATGCGTTGAAAAATGTTCGAAAAATGCCTAAAGAGTCACCCACAATTGGTACGTTGCGGATGCGTTTGCGTGAATTTGACAGTTTTCCCATAGGTTTTCTGTCAAATTTACGTCAACGCATCCGCAACGTATCAATTGTGGGTGACTCTTAAATGCACTTGTTAATACGTGAAGGTGAATCGAAAATGCATGAGTGATTCGCCCCTCGGTTAAAACTTTATAGGGGATTGTTGGTTTATAGTTGTCAACTATAAGGGCAAATGTCGTAACAATAACGGAAACGGTCGTCAACATTAAGGGAAACGGTCCAAGAATGAGCGGTTCCATATCATTTCAGCAACGAGTAATTTTCATATTTTTTGATTTGCATGAAACCTTGCATACAAGTTTTTGGGGAAGAAAAACGCCGTTTTGCATACTTGGTTCGCCATTTTGAATCTAGCCTTACTTATGAGAAGGGCCTATGAAAAATGCACATGATATCTTCAAAAAATTGTATCTCGGAAACGGTTTGTCCGATTGGTTTGGTGTCTTCGGCGAAGTTTTAGACAATTATTGGTGCTATATGGAAAAAATATGCACGGTAAAAATGAAGACGGGTGAGGATTACCACAACGTTGATATGGTAACCCTTCACGAAAGAACTTTCTTGTTTTGATTAAGCAATTTTACTGTCATAACCAAGCGTTTCAAAAGGTAGGAATCTTGAATAGTACAATATGAATCCAGTGAATAAGAGATGCTCATAATTGCTCAGATTTACTCAGGATTGCTCAGTGTCTTGCCCCTAGATTGTAACCTATTTTTTTCCAGAACAACCTACTGTACACTAGATAGCATTTTTAATCAGCTATAACATAAAGATAATTAAAAAATATTGACATGTAACTTTTAAGGGAAAATCTATATTTTAGTTCAAAACACAAAAACCAAACTTATTTTTACCGTGCATATTTTTTCCATATAGCACCAATAATTGTCTAAAACTTCGCCGAAGACTCCAAACCAATCGGACAAACCGTTTCCGAGATACAATTTTTTGAAGATATCATGTGCATTTTTCATAGGCCCTTCTCATAAGTAAGGCTAGATTCAAAATGGCGAACCAAGTATGCAAAACGGCGTTTTTCTTCCCCAAAAACATGTATGCAAGGTTTCATGCAAATCAAAAAATACAAAAAATAAAAACTGGAAAAATTTCCCACTTGTTCGTGGAATCGCTCGAATGGCTTGTGATTATACGGGTTTACAGATTTCTGTACAAATATCTAAGTGTGTACATCAATAAATATTTCCATTGCAACTTCCAAATCAATTTATTCAACATAATTCAATTTAAAATCTTTTAACTTAAGCTAGGGAAAATACGACCACATTATAAGTCGTTCGTTAAGTTATCCCGTTACATCGTGTCGCAAAATAATATTCCTGGTGCAGTTGAAAACCGGAATATAGCAGTCGCGCCAATCGATTTTACTCCCGTTCCATAAGTCCAAACAATCGCGCATCTAGTGCGCTGTATGGCGCATCTGATGCGCTATAAAGCGCACTAGATGCGCCACTGTTTGAATTCATAGAACGGGAGTAAAATCTATAGACACTGTATATAGACCGGACAACGCAAAATCATACAATCTGCCAACCCTGAAAAATGTCATAAATTTGAGCAATTGATCTGGCACCACTTGTATTTGTACAAACTTGAAGTAAACAGCGCAATAGGCTAAAAAAAGATTCGGTTTCGATGTTGGTAGTTTGTTTTGATTCCGTTCGAAGATATTCATTTAAAAGCATAGTGAAAAGTGCCGTGTAAAAAATGAATTTTTTGGAGCGAAATTATGGCAATAACTCGCGATGTGAAGTGAATTCTGTGGATTTCTTCCGGTTTACAAAGAGAGATAATATAAGTCATAAATAATACACCGAAAATACTTACATTTACTGAACATGGAAGTAGAAATTCCCTTATTTGTTCATAATTGGCTTTTGTCAAAACAATACTTGATCACAATACTTGCTCCGTTAAAGTGAATCAAAAGTTGACCGTCCGTTTGGCTGCATTTTTTGACAGGTCGTTTGGCTGCATAAGACAATTGTTGTCCGGTCTATATACAGTGTCTATAGTAAAATCGATTGGCGCGACTGCTATATTCTGGTTTTCAACTGCACCAGGAATATGTCGCATTCGTCAAGACTGTTACGACATAAAATCACTATAGACACTCAAGTAAAAGACCGGACAACGCAAGGGGCAAGACAGCTTCTTGTCGCGAGCAATTTCAGAGATGCTTCTGAGGTAGCTCGAGTAACTTACGTTGCTCAGCAAGCAAGCACTGTCATTTGTTAACTCTCTGATTTTGCAAAACAGCTGTCAAACGAATTTCTCGCTAATACATGAGCTTTGATTTGTGCACAATTGTACACAAGCAATTTTAAGTGATTTTTATTTCCACTATTTATCTCTGATTTTGAAAATAACCTGTATTCGCTCAAATCACCTATCTGATATGCGCTTACAACTTGATATCGTATTTACTACTATTAATGTAAGCCTCTGTCTTTTTCGAGTACGAGTTATTCTAATATCTCTAATTAAGTCATAAACCCACCAGTTTCTGCTTGTCTTACTGTTTGCTATTGTAGCATCATTTTGCCATACGGACAGGCTATGGACCTGGTGCAGTGGAACAAGGGTTGTAGAAGAGACAAACAAACTTATCTCGTTGCACTCCGACCTAACCTTAGAGCTTCTTAGAATCAATGTCTGACAAATCAGAAAACTATACATACCGTTATCAAACTTGCTCATAGAACTGAAGCAAAGCCTTTCGTATCACGTATCCTACATGTAATATTCCTAGAAGCCTCATAGTCGTAAAATAGGGCTCACCGTTGTTCCATCTTTATTTCCCATTAGCAGAATATCCTAAAAGTTAAAAAAAATTGAAGGCAAAGTTTTTGATAATCCTGGCAATCGATAAGAACCGATGAAGATTGATTCAATTTCAAGATGTATTGAGTTATTCACGCGTTTCTCGCGAGTTACTCAGTGCATCAGAGCAACTCAGAGTAGAGCTGTCCCACCCCTAGGGACAACGTGAGTCTGGCACAGTTGATGGATCCAAAACAACTGTCAAATCGTATGGGAAATGTTCGTTTTGGATACAACATGGCGGCACGTTGTCCGGTCTATTACTTGAGTGTCTGTAGAAATCACCTATCTTGTTGCTTACGCCAAAATGCATCGGATGGATAGTTCGGTGCGGAGCATACACTCAGCAAAATAAACTTTCGATATTCATAAGATTGCATTATGATTATTTTCCACAAGAAATCATTAGGAATTTCTTTAATTTAGCTTATGAAATATAATGATGCTGAAAAGATACAAATATTTAGTAACCTGGATTCGAACATTGAACTATGAGGTTATGGGTTCAGTAACTTTACCACTAGTACATATTTATACTTGTGAACAGGAAAGCTTAAAGCTTAAATGTGTACAAGAACAACGTCGTGCACAATAAAATCCATTCATAAGTCAGGCATATGAAATTTCAAAGCATCGTTCATAAGGTGAACTTTATGACATCCTTAAAATTATTTGGGTGATTTTAGATTCAAATGCAGGTATCACCATACACGGAATTTAAATTAATGTCATAATTCTATAAATTTCAATTCACCGTAAAAAATCTCATAGGTTTACATTAAAACATATTATTGTTACCATACAATATATTCTTTAGTATGTACAATTAAAAGTATTGTTCACAACGATAAGCTGACAATAGAAGTTATTGTTTCCACAACAGAATCTAATGTAAATTGAGACAACGACAAAAGAAAAGGGGGGTTGTTATGTATCTTAACTATAGAAAAAATCTTTTTTTACCGAACCAATTTGAGTTTCTTATTGATTGTATTATTTCACAAATGTTGAAAATCCTACACGCAAAAAAAGCCGCAGTAGAAACTACCATTTCGAGGGTTAAATTAAGCGCAATCACCAACAATTTTCAGCTGACTATAAATGCGTTTGATTTTACCATGCCTGCGATTAGATCAACCATGGTGCGGTTGATATCAATATGAGGTCTGTCAAATATACCACAAATGTTGGAGGCTTTACCATAAACTTAGTAAATTTGACTGAAATTTCATGGTAGTTTTAAAGATAGGCATAGTCGGGTAAAATGGTAGTTTTTACTACAAGATTTTTTTCTGTGTAGCATATGGAGTGAATCGTCAATATATCGGATTGACAATATGCATTTTGCATATATGTGATTTATAAACAGAAACATTCATGGTAGGAAATAGATTTTATTGTTATTTTATATTATTGTATTGTAATTGTATGGTCATTTTTAGCTTTTTTGAAGAAGCCTGCGCTGTGGTTGATCAGCAAGTTGGTTGGTGTTCATATAAATAAATTTTAAAATCTATGATTACTCGAAATGGAAATCTTCGGCCACGCTGTAACTGTCGGAGTAAGTAAAGTGAGAGTGAGAACAGTATGGTTGCAGAAATGTAGGCGATACCAAATATTATTAATGCATTGCTCAGTCTTCAGGACATGCAAGTAATTTGGGGTTGCTTATCGTTTTTGATCCTAGGTTCGAACCAGTTCCAGTCTGTGATTCCTGAACTTAATAGCAATGCAAACCATAACCCGATAGAAGTTAAAAAATTATGATACTGATTACCACTGATTATGCCTATTCATGCCATCGTATGAAGGCCACTTACAGTGACTTAACGTCTCTGTATTATTTCTGGTTCTAAGGCTAGTATGCAGCTCAGAAGTAGTGTGCATTACTATAGGACAAGTAATGGTCAAGAAATGCGTTAACTGTTGGAATTACTTACCTAGTATGCAGCTGAAAAGGAGGGCAAACTACGGAAGTTTTCGTAACGTTAGTAACGTCTGCCCTTGTAATTTAAATGAGGCTGTCAGTTTTCCTTGCGGAATAATATTCTGTTCGATTATTCCGCATGTAACCATGCTGGAAATTACTTCGGAAAAAATGGTGAAAATTACTTCAGGTCTTTACTTGCCAGCTGCATACTAGGCTCTACCATTTAAATGTGCTCTAACGTCTCACCAGACAGCACTACGTTCACCGAAGCTAGTGTTTTAATTCGTTTTTATGATTGATTGATCAGCGGGATAACTTAATTACATATTTTGGTCGAACTCTTATTGTCAGCACTGCTTGCACACTGCCTGTAGTTTTATCACTTAAACAATGTTTCCATTTTCCATGTAATTCCAACTACCTTTGCTAATCTTGACAGATACGCGTATTTCGTCTACAATGTGCAGACTTCTTTAGTGTCTAGCCAAGTCTGCACATAGTAGACGAATTACGCGTATCTGTCAAGATAAGCAAAGGTAGTATGAATTAAATGGAAAAAACTTATTTTTCATCTCATTTTTAGTTACAGGTATTCCACTGAACAGCTCAAACTCTCTAGGATTCAATGTTTCCATGTTTCTAATCAGTTGATTGAATACACCACAAACCTTTTCGAAAATGCCGTCTATTTCAAGTTACAATCGGCTGCTATTAACTCTGACGCGATAAGTTTGCATAGATAAAAGACAAATTCATGGATTACCTCGAGGCAAATATGCCTTTTGACATGTTGTCACGTATGCTCACTCGTTAAAACAGATCACATCAATATGTGCTATGCAACGAAGTGAACCGTACGAGAATATTTGACCATGGACAATTATTGACATGATTGACATTGATTTTTGAAGCATATTAGAATTATCATGGATATATGCCATACAGTATTGACCGTAACAGATAGTACACCACAGACTATTCATGCTGAAAATGTAACCATAAGCATTATCTACGCAAAAAAAAGAACACTATTTGGGACCAGACTTCTCTCATTTTGATGTTTATGTTGTTTATGTTTACTATGGTTTGCCGAAACATAGCCCATTCCAGAAGCTGAACTTAGAAATCTGATGAATGATGAACTTGTCCAACAACTTTGTGTAACACTATTGCTCTAACGCTATTATCTGCGGTGTAAGTGACGCGGAGAAGAGACACAAGTTTTCAAAGATGAAATGAGCCGGTGCAATCCACATGCAATTCAACAATATTTCAACATAATATTGTGAAAAACTGTTAATATTTTGTTCCGTTTGGATTTCGTCATCTTATCCTTGGCAACACTTCTCCTGGGCGTGCGATATTCAGCTTGTGATTAAAAGCAAGAAAATCATCAGATCTCACATATCAAATCGATAACCAGAAAAATCAAACTTTATTTATTTAATAATCATTTATTTGTATAGGCTCAATCGAATTAACTTTACAAATTTTTTATATTTTTATACATCATTTATCTTAAAACTAAAGTTAGGAGGATAGAGCCGATTACTCGCGGCCGTCTCGAGGTTAATAGGAATTACAAATTACGGATGGGAAAGGGTGGGAATTTAAAGTATGGTTTACATAACATATTAAATTTAAATTCTAAATTATCTAAACACATATAACTATACAATCTATGGTTTTCTTTTGACTTGAACATTGGGTTTTGGGTTGTCTACCTCGAGCCCGAAGGGAATCATAAAGCTCCGATCTGACTCCACGATGTTCAGCACAAGACCAAATTAACGTGATCTGCGTCCTGATAGCCTTGTCCACACTCACAGATATTGCTGTCGCTCAGCCCAACACGGTATAAATGAGCGTTCAAAGAATAATGATTGGACATGAGGCGAGACATGACACGAATGAAGTCTCGACCCACATCCATCCCCCTAAACCAAGATTTCTTCGACACCTTTGGGATGATAGAATGTTGCCATCGTCCCAAATCTCCTTTACTCCATTTATACTGCCATCTGACGAGTGACTGTTGACGAAAAATAGGAAAAAAAATCGTTGAAGGCGATTTGTCGATCACAAATATCGCCTTCCATAGCGCCCACCTTTGCAAGCGAATCCGCTTTCTCATTGCCCGGAATTGAACAATGAGATGGGACCCATACAAAGGTGATGATAAAATAACGCGAAGATGAAGCACTTAGAAGCTCCTGTATTGTCATGAGAAAATACGAGGAGTGCTTTACCGGCCTCAATGAGCGAATAGCCTCTATAGAACTGAGACTGTCCGTGAAAATGAAGTACTGATCCGGCATGAGGCAACAATTTCTAGCGTAAAGTGTATTGCCGCTAATTCAGCGACATATACTGAACAAGGAGCTTGAAGTTTACGGTTGGCGCAATAAATTTCATTAAATATACCCAAGCCTGCTGACTCCTCTATCAATGATCCGTCAGTGAAGAACGATTAAGTGGAATCAACGTGGCCAAACTTTGCAGCAAATATCACCGGAGCATCCACAGGACGATGATGCTCTGGGATTCCACGAAGCTCCTGCTTCATGGATAAATCAAAATGAACCGAATTGTCGAAGTCGGAGAAGCAAACACGATTGGAAATGTTCGGCGAAGGGCTGACATCCTGTGTTATGTACACATGGTACAAGGTCATGAAGCGGGTTTGAGGATTCAACTCAAGGAGCTTCTCAAAATTTTCGATCACCTGGGGGTTCATTACATCTCACCTGGTGAGGAGCCGGAGAGATAATTCTGAAAACCGATCCGAGAGTGGCAAAAAATCAAACTTTATATTTACATAAAAATCAAATATTTGTTTTAAATCCCCATGCAACGTATGGAAAATCGATTTTAAAGAACTCAATAAATGTGAATTTTTGCACAGTATAAAAAATACTTGTTGGTTCGACCAAGCTCCTACAATTGATAATAGGAGGTGACGCAAAATCTGCTTAACAAAGTGATTGAAAACCGAAAAACGTACTATAGTGAAAATTTTGGAATTGGATTTGAAGCGAAAAACGTACTATAGTGAAAAAATAACCTACACAGACAGAAAAAGGGATTACCAACTAAAGAAGCATCCGAGCTATACAAATGATAATGATGTAGAAGGAGATTTTTGCTCATCACCGTGAGGCACCAAGAGTGGACAGTAATGTTTGCTAGAATGAAAGATATGAAGAGAAAGTGTTGAAAGTTCCGTCAGTGTACGGTAGGTTGGAAATAGAATAGAAATATTGAAAATTGAGCGAGGGGGCATGGGTAAAGTAGTACTCGAACCAAGGACGTTACCTTTACCTAACATCCCACTGTGGAGTAGGTCGAGGCACGGACGAATCCACCACCTCAACAGACAAAAGTAACGTGTTGGATTGCGCTTGTACCACTGATAGCTGTGTGATAGATTCTAGCGGTAGTTAGGTAGGTGGTGGATAGGCAAGGAAGGAGATGACTCTGAGGACATCAAGAGAATTTCCCTCTCTGAGGTTGTTGAGTAAATGACGACGAGAGAAACATTACCGGTAAAATTAGAAGTTGAAGTAAACAGAAGTAAACAGCAAAAATGTTTGAGTGTGGGTTAAGATGGGTTATGAAATGTTATAAAAAAATGTTAGTAAAAAATTCAAACGACATAAATGTGGAGATCAACGGGCCCATTCGCAAAAGTTTAAACTATTTGACAGAATTCGGTATGTAGTTTTCATATTATTATGGTCAATTGAGTGCAATACCAATTACTATGGACTAGCCGTTTCAAACACGGATTTTCTCAAAACATTTAAATTTTTAGTCTTCATTCGGGCATAAAGCTGAATTAATGTACTAGAAACTGGACGGACACCTTCGCCTACCCTGTAAAGAACCCGGATAAGACCATCCATGTGAGTCTAGAGTATCGCTCAAACTGACGAGTGCAATGGGAAAGTCCATAGGTGTATAGACCTGAGGGTGAGTCCCTGGATACGCAATCTTAGCAGGGCGGTACGGCCTATACACTTAGCGATTACAATTACAACATGAAAATCGATCTTTATCGAACCTCTGTTTAGTTTTTGCTACAGTGTAATGCCGTAGTAGAAGCATCCCAGCGATTTCATTCGTTTTATTTTTATTCGTCTATTTTTTTGTAAAGCGTTCAAAAATATGTATAAAAAAATGTACTACTCGAAGAAAAGAACGATGAAATGAAAATTAGTCTCATTCCGATTATAACTCATATTGTTGCCCAAATCTACGCTGATTTGTGTATGAGTCTAAGAGCAATGCAATTTAATTATTTTTATTGTGTCAAATGCTTTTTTTTATATAACATTACGATGATTATCGGAAACAAAAAGTAGCTACTAATATTAGTTCGTAACTGTTATTATAACAGTTAAAAAAAATAATACTTTCATGGAATCATTTTTCACATTATAAAGAAAATCGATAAATAAAAGTTAATCATTGCAGTTACGACCTTAAGATGGCTGGCACGAAAAAAAATCATGCTCATGGTGGAAACCAACAGCTTTTTAAACTATTCTCTCGAGATGTATGTTTACGTCCGATACTGTAGTTGTTCAAGCATTTACGTTTGGAGGGAGGCATATGGAAAGAAGGTGTTCATTAGGTTCAATAGATAAAAAACATTCACTATTGGAAAATATATGATCTACATTTGAATAATGGAATCGAAAGGGAATAATTGGATGGGGCGTTTGTTTATTTGCGTAGTTATCGAATTGTGCAAACAAATCAGTTCGATGTAGGGGTATTGGCCATGAATATAATTCGATTTATTTGATAGGCAAATATGTCAAAGTAATTAAGCTCTGCATTGGCACAATTGTGTGTAGTTGTCAATTTAGATCAGAAGATAGATTCACCGTGATGATATCGGTTGAGCGTTTATTTTTTACAGTCACCTCAGTTTTAAGGGCTGCCCGGTGTTTTTGGAGACGTTGATTTATTTTGATTTTAAACAGTAACATTTTTAACAGTAAAGTAACTTACCGCCATAAAATATAATAAATAAATATATTCGCAGAAATGTTGACTATATTCGATGGCTCTATGTTTCAAAATTTCGTTTGAATTCAAAATAAATCAACGACTGATCCACAATACTGGATGGCCAATTGTACTGGGGTGACTGTATTGCTGAAATGTTTGTTTTGAATTTCACCGAACCAATTTGTTTTCGTTTGCGGTAATATGCACGGTAATATGTATCTAGTGGTAAACAGGACATTGTTAACGCGTGTTTTTTAAAAGTAAGAAGACAGCGTTGCCAGGTAGATTTATACAATATCGGTATTGCTTATTAAAAAATATCAGTATTTATCGGTATAAAGTAAAATTCAGATTTGTTTCAAGTGAACTATAGTTTAATATTGATAAAAGATTACAATATATTTTGGCGATCATTTTTCTTCTATTTTCAAATTTCATATGAACAAAGTTTGACGTAAACATAAAAAATAAAATAAAAAATGCATTAGCCAAGGGTAAGTCGCTTGGAACAGTGTGCCAGCCACGATGTCTTACATACTAGACGAACATGTTTCCTAACAGTGGCACTCCGATTTTCAATCCATACCACATGTGTGGCACACTGAGGCACACTTTTGACAGTTGAGCGTATAGAAATATGAAACCAGCAACCTTGCCAATATGCATTGCCTGGTTGCCAGGCTCAGCAGAAAATAACAATTTGAGCTGTCAACACATCGGCACCTTCGGCACATTACGGGAACTCCCAGAACATTGCAACGCTTGTTGGCACACTCAAAACAAAATAGCACAGGAGAAAAGTGTGCTGAGCGCTCCACCCCTTGGCATTAGCCATTTTTTTTTATGTTTACCATCTCAAGGTTGAATATGTATACTTTTAATAAATATACTTTACAATATATATTTTTTAGAATACACACTTCTTAAGATGTTATTAAGATAACAAAAATCATGTAAAGTGATAAGGTTTTTGAGCCAACTCCCGTTGTGCTAAGCACATCCCTTATTTTTTTATATTAATATTAATTGTTGCTTGTTAACATAGGACTGATGAGTTTGTTTTGCTTAAAATTACAACCTGTTTTCATTTGTTAACGCATTCAATATCATAATTAAACTCGATAATTTTATCACAGACATACAACCATAACACTCTAAATTTGTTCATCGTACGTGCATTTAAGACTAATTCAATTGTTTCTCGCGTTGAGTTGCTATTTCTCTTCTTTGATCCGAAAATAATTGATAACTACAGGTAAACGAGTTGGCATATCCGTTGAGGATAACTCCGTCTTGCAGGTTAAATACTGAAACTTGCTTTGACTATGAGATTAGCCAAAAACCGACTAAGAGAAATTGATCAATGCAATTACCTCCGTATGAAACTCAAAGCGATGTTTGATAGTTGGCATTTAATTCCCTTGCGTTTGACGTATAAGAAATGTTAAATGTATTGTGGCTATCTGTGGTTTTATTAAATTATACGAAAATAGATGCTATTGGCTACAGGATAATGATGAAACTTAACACTAATGAAATGTTATGTGTGACTGAATGAAGCTTTTTTATTCCTTTATTTTGTTATTTTTTTATTTGTTCAAATCTGGTGCAGTTTTAATTGAGAAAATATTTTCTGAAAAATAATTAATTAGGGGTAATAAATCTAAAAAAACACGCTGAATAATAATAAAGCAAATATATTGTTGAAATAACTTTCATTTCAAATCGGTATTAATCGGTATACAAATTTGGAAATCGGTATTTTCAGAGCCCTTGTCGGTATATCGGTATTGAGAATAAAAATCGGTATAAATACCGATAAATCGGTATACTTGGGTACTTGGGTATCATCCTACCTTTAGCCTGCATGCGGTTTCACGCGGTCGACAGCCCACATAACAAAAAACAATTTGATATTTAGTCAAAACTATATTTCGAATGAAAAATATATTATCACATTTTATGTTATTGTTATCATATAGTTAAATCTCGTTTTCACTATATAACCTCTACATTAACACATATTGTTAATGTATGCCATATTGTAATTGTAAGGTTTTTTTTTATTGTAACCTGGATTATATAACATTTTTTTGGCATAGAGTACAGCAAAAATTTAGTTCGTGAAAATTGCCATATTTTAAAGGTAATTGAAACTAACCACCTATTGAGCATATTGATTTTTGGCCTTTTACCATCTGACATACTGTTATTACTATAATGGAGATTGTTAGTTTATAGGTTTCAATTATAAGGGTAAATGTCGTAACAATAGCGTGAACGGTTGTCAACAATAAGGAATATGGTCCAGAAATGGTCTGTGATTATTCAAGACGGGTTGGCAGACCTAAAGGATGTTCCGATCAAAATTTGGTCTAACAGTAGTGTGTAAGTCGATCAAAGTTTTTATTAATAAGTCACATTCTTTTTATTTTTTAAGTTCATTTAATACAGAATACAGGAAAAATATTCAGCTAAATTTTCTTTTTACCGAATACGAATTGCCGGGTCTTTTGTTTAACACCTGCCATAAGATTTTGTACAGTCTCCTTGTCCACTTTATTCGTCACAGAACGCCAGTTTTACTTGAACTGTTTCTAGCTCACAAAAGCTTTTTGAGTCTTCTTAAGGTTCCGCTTGACGATGGCCCAATATTGTTGATTTGGCGGAGCTCTGGCGTGTTGGGAGAGTTCTTGTCCTTGGGCACCACTTGTACGTCGTTGGCAGCATGCCACTCCATGGCCTTTTTTCCGCAATGGCAATGGAACGGAACAATTGTGTCGTTTCAGCAAAGGCAGTAGACGTTTCTGTAGACACTCGCTCATATAAATTTCCTGGTTGACGGTTCCGGTCGCAATGTAAACGTTGCTCTTCAAGCCACAGGTACAGATAACCTGCCACACCACACAGTTAATAAAAAAAATGTAATTTTCAATGTATTTACATGCACATAATTGGAGCATTCAAAAAGATTCAAAATTAAAGACAAAAATAAAATTACATGAATTGAAAAATACATGGCGCTTTATTTTTCCACGAGTTGAAAACATCTCATGTAATTTTAAACGTTATTGAATTTATGCATGCTCTGTCCCAAAAAAAGTTAATTTATATAAAATCAATCAATTAAAGCACTAAAAAACACGAGTATAGCGGTAAATGGGTTTCATCATTCATTAAATTTACTACCATCATATTATTAAACTTCCTCCCGAAGACTTTATTTCCCAATCGACAATAACAAATTGACACTCATCTCCTTGTTTTGTTTATGAACATTTTCGATTGCATGAAAATAACAGCTTCACAACATGACTGTTTTTTTCCCGATGTTATATCATCCGAATTATAAGTTTGTGTTTGTAACAATTATAAACTAGCAACTGAGATTTCGGGTCAGATTTAGTGTTCAATGTTGGGTAACGAATGACAGCAGAAGAAAGTAACAAAAGGTTCGGGCGCCATGGTCAGAGTTGCAATTCTCCTCGGTGCTAGCAGGGTGCTTAGTGAAAAGGTACTCCGGAGATTGGCAAACGCAAACTCACCCGAGAGATTTTTGTTTTGTTTCCACTCTCTGCTAGACACCACAAGTTGAGTGACACCAAAGTGTCTGTCGTTTGCACCCTCACCACACAAACAGGCCGGAGCGTGTGAGTGATCTCTGAGGAGCACCGAAGAGAGCAGAATTATTTCACCGGGGAGAGTCACCCTGGTGAAAATATTCATTGCTAGTTTTATACCGCAACAGTTGATTTTGAACATTTTTACAATGTTACTGATTTCTTAATGTTCTTCGTCTTCTTTTCGGCGGATCCAAGCAGGCTCTCACAACCTAATGTTCTAGATGCACTTGCACAGTTATTAAGCTTTCGAAGATAATCACCTATGCATGAATTTGTATATTTTGTGGCAAGCACAAATAATACTCTTATGCCCAGGGAAGTCGATATTTATTTAAATCGACTGGACTGGGAATCGAACCCGCCTCTACTGGATTGGTAGTTCCGTGCCTTTACTGACGAGACTATCTGCGGCCCATAATTCGTAATGTTCATCTAGGATATTCTGAAAGTACAAAAAAGGAACCGCGAAAAAAAACTTCGGACTGTACTTTCTTGTTCCCGTTTTCCAGCGATTTTTTCTTAATGTTTGAATCAAGGTTTCACTCACGTTAGTGCGGTGTAGTCCTTTTTCGCTCTTTCACTCTTCGTCGTTCACACTGCAGTGAGTGTATGAGTGCTCAGGCAGCGAACTGTCAATTCTCTCGCTCTTCAGTGCTGTGTCGAACAATCTCTACAGTGGTGTCAGGAAAAAATCTCCGTAGAGACTGAGTGCGGTTCACCAAAGAGAGCTAGAAAAGTGCACCCGGGTGATTCTCCCCAGAGAAATTGCAACCCTGGCCATGGTTCGTTGGTTTCAGTGAACAAACATATAATTTTACACGTTCATGTAAACTCTCAGTCTAATGAGTTATGAATGCGTTTTTGAATGTATTTCAATGTTTTGCCCATGTACAGGATTTTAAGTTGAAATTTCAACCAATATCCAAAACATTCATGTAGTTTTCGAATTAAGCCGGTTTACATCACGTGTAATTTTCATATTTTTTTGCTGTGCAGATATTTCTTCGCGATCTTTGACAGTGCTTAAAAATGTCTGCCAGCTTTCCCCGCCCGGTTGCCGTATAAAATTCCTGTCCAGGAAGCTGTTTAAAGTCCGCCTTGACGTACGTTTCATCGTCCTGTACAACGCAATCAAATTTCGTCAGCATCGTCGTGTACAACTTTCGCGATCGTGGTTTGGCCGACGTTATAAAAAGTCACTTTTTGCGTGACATTATTAATTGACGTATAAAATACCAAATGATTTCAACAAGAAATTCGTCATCAGGACAGGCATATAACATGTTATAATTGCTCAGTCTGGCCAGTATTTTACACGCTCAAAACTGCCTCTCTTTCATTTGTATTGCTGTCCCTTTTTTTCTCACGGAAAAGTTACTCAATCCTCGTAAAAAGTGGAACAACTCAATTGATGAGTTGTTCCACTTTTTACGAAAACTGAGTAACTTTTCCGTGAGAAAAAAAGGGACAGTAATACAAATGAAAGAGAGGCAGTTTTGAGCGTGTAGGGCTAATTCAATTCAACTCCACTTAAGCATTTAACCAGACTTAACTCTATGGGTGCATCTGGTTTACAATTTAAACGAAGGTGAACAAATCGATCCTTAATAATCTCGTCGCCAAGAACCAACCATGTCAACATACACCGTGTCCAATATATTCACATATACTTTTTCTTTGCATTGGTGTTGTGCAACTTCTCAACATGCTTCACGTATGTGTTGGTGTTGTTTTGCACTATGTTTCTTCAAACGCTTTTAGGTTATGTCCGATTGTTTTTATTCGGTGTTTATTTTTTACCAGCGATGAAGGAGTTTCCTGCTGTGGTGATAAAAAAGTTATCACTGGTTTTCATCGAAAAAGGCGTAAAAGTGAATGCCATATATTATAAAACGGAAGTTTTGGAGAAATTTGTCAAGCCATATGTACAAGAGGTGTTTGGAGATGATCACTATATGTTTCAGCAGGACGGAGCTCCATCACATACTGCAAATCTCGTTCAGAGTTGGTACCGAGGAAATTTGACAAGAATGAATGGCCTCCCAGTTCACCAGATCTGAATCCCTTGGATTATTTCGTATGGTCATACATGCTGACGAAGGTACATGATCACAGGGCGTCTAATATGAACCAATTCAAAACCATAATCAAACGAATTTGGGATGAAATGCCGATGGAAGCCGTGTGTGCCGCCTGTGACGGTTTCGAAATACGTCTGGAGCTAGTCAAGAAGGTTAAAGGCGGTGTTATTCCAAAACATATGCTGTAATTGATTAGTATTATATTGCAATATAATGGGTAAAGTTATCAATAAAATTTGGATTATCGATTTGAAATAAATAGAGTTTTATTTTGTATGAGAATATATTGAACACGGTGTAAAAATCGACACGCATTTTGCTCGGGAATTTAGGAATTTTTCATTTGAGGTGACGAAGTACAATCGTGTTTTCACTTGTTTTATTTGAAATATAATATCTGATACATAACTTTCGAATGAAGCATAAATCATAAGAATTCGATATTTTTGATGTAACGTACCATCAATTTTGTTTCACAGGAACTATTTTTAATTAATTGAATGAAAGTACGATTTTACATGATTTTGAGCGGGAGTGGTTTTTTTGTATCAAGATGAAAGCGAATGAGTAAGTAAAAATATTGCTCAGTAAATAATGCTGTTTCAGATGAGCTGAAAAAAACGATAGTTTTTTCTTAAATTAAAATACTTTACTGATCAATATAGTGCCGAGGACGAGCAATGTTATTTTAAATCTAACGCGTTTTACAGGCTTGGCGTTATGACAGTTAATGTTTAAATGTTTCACATCCCGCGAGCAAAAAAGTTTTTGCGAATAGAGATGGGAACAAATTAGAACTGAAATCCCACCATATTTTCCGTTGTCTCTCGTTGTCTTCTTGAATTCCTTTCTGCAACTGTTCACCTTGATGTGGTCGTATTTTTTACAACGTTTATCTACACTGCTATTGTAAGATCCCTTCGTACTTTGTTGAAAATAATAATAAAGAAAAAAGGATCGAAGATAAAATGGGGCATGATGGTGCGAACTTTTCCAAACATCATTTAAAGGATTAAACAGCAATTTCCACAACATTTCATCTTATCTTCCATCAGAACCATGCGTCTGCGTTTTTCTGTGTCATGAGATATTTTCCGCAACCGACCCACAAAGCTGTTACAAAAAAGGTACGTGCTTCTGACGTTGCGTTTAGTGTTTGACTTCATCGTAAAAGCTACACTAAGGGCAGGGAAATTCACTTGGCAGTAATTGCCTCGGTAATTACGATTCGTCGACGGTATTATACGACTAGGGAAAATTTAAATTGTACAAAAAAGTGTTGGAAGTTTCTTCAAAATCATCCAGTTGATTAAGTATAAAAGTAACCTGGATGTAAAAAGTAATTGCTAAAGGTACCTTCAAGTTGGTTTGAGCATAATATAATAAGAGGGGAACAAGCTGTTCTGCTACTTCACGATAAATTGAGAATTCAATCAGGTGGAATATTATGAGCTTTTGTTTAGGAAAAATTTAGGCGTATATTTTAGCTATTATAAAGCCATAAATCGTCTTCAAAGAAAAAAGTACAACATTTCATTGATATCAGCTATGACTATTTTATGGCTTTGTTAAATTATGATGAATATCTAAACAATGAGGGAAAGGTCGAGATATGAAATATTTTCCTAGCCATCAGTTCGGTTCTTGAATCACGTTGGGTTGGAAAGAGTGTTTGACAGAGTTGCACACCAGAGCTACCTACATAGAACCACAGTCACAGATCATCCCACATTGGTCCTAACGGAAGCTTAATCACAGAGAACAGACATCCAAGCTGGAGTGCCCTCCGTGTGTAAATGTCTCTAACTGCCATTTCAAAATTACAGCTCGTTTCCGTTAGTTTTGGTGAATCGTATGTTGATGGCGCCACTAGCCCGCCTGGAGATTTGATCGATTTGTTAGTCTGTCAATTTTAGTTCGGTGAAACCTAGACTAGGTGGCGTTGTTTTTTCAACGGTTTACTTTTAAAAATTGTTAGAGCCTGGATGATTGCTCTTTTCTTCACAATTGTTTGCAGTTGTTGAAATTCCCTTCAGTTGACATATTTGAAAAACTAACTTA
Source organism: Aedes japonicus (assembly GCA_034211315.2). Taxonomy (NCBI): domain Eukaryota; kingdom Metazoa; phylum Arthropoda; class Insecta; order Diptera; family Culicidae; genus Aedes; species Aedes japonicus. The sequence goes on from JASCZW010000134.1 coordinate 32,728, forward strand.
TACCCCCAAAAATTAGATAGTCAAATTGTTTTCGTTAAATTTCAAGATGGAGCCTTGATATCTTTGGTAAAGTTTAATTCCTAATAAATACCTTTGTGGGAAGATGGTACGGCATGTCCCCACCATTTGATTTTTTGTGGGGAATATGTACCTATAAATTGCCAGCATTTTTTATGAAATCGAACGTATTAAACATTAACATCTATAGAGCTCAGCAAACAAAAATCCATCATATAGTTTTGCGGTAAATGTGTCGTATTTTTGATGATATTCGGTGCGACAATAGACAATGCCCATTCTAGATAATTTAAGTTTTGTACTATATAACATCGATACACCCCTCGAATTATCTTGTTTTGACATTTCAATGATCCTGCAACACTGTTTAGTAAAGGTTTACATCCGTTTTACTTGGATGGGAGTTATTATGCGTGTATCCGGTGATTCTTGTTACAAAAAGAAGGATGGAAGGCAAACAAATTTCATTGAAAACTCCAAAATAAGTTGTAGCGAATTGCGAAAAACACATTTCGCAACAAGTAATACCGACAAAGAAAAAAGAGGATTCATGATCGCCCTGCGTAACAACATCAACTGCCACATGCTTCAGAGCTTCCAGTTTCAGTTTATCGAATCCATCGGAGTTTTTGAGGTCGAATCTGCCGTCGGTCCTATCACCATCATCGCGGCCTATTGTCCCAAACAAGCCAGCACCACCATCGGAACAACAACGGTCCTACGAAACGACACCCGCGAGCTAACTCGGAGGTAGGGGCAGTTTATCATTGCCTGTGACCTAAATGCGAAACACAAAACTTGGGGAAACACCTTGACGCAACCAAAACGGCATCATTCTACAGGAGGACCTAGAAGAGGGCCACCCGGTTGAGCAAATCTAGGGCCTACCTAACAAACGGCATCTAACATGGGAAACAACATCGCTCAACCGGTCGTGCACCAGGGGCTCAGCTCGGACCGCTATCCAGTGGTGGCCGAAGTTGGCTCCTCCGTAAACCGGCATCTAATCACCAGACGGAACTACCATCGTGACAGATTGGAGAGGTTAAAAACAACATGTTGACGGCAACAATGATTTCGACATGCACCTTGAGTCGGTTGATGACATCGAACGGCAGCTTCAAAGCATCGAGCAAGCGATCTTTCATGCCCGGGAGCTCCATGTCCCAGTGATCGATAAGGTGAGATACTCATGACCAACTGAATATACGTTGCATTCTAAAAGACGTTCTTAGGTTCTCACGAACAATACTCGATTGTCCGCATACCATGCTGTTTGAGCAATACACTTGTTTCCCACGACGAACCGCAGTTATGCTGAGTGGTAGTGTCACATTTCATATAGACAATTCTTTCCTTTGCTTTATGCGCTGACCTAACCTCCAGCGCACAGCATGTAAATATTATGTACACAAACGGTCACAGCGTTTGTATGGTAAGCGCCCCTTTTCTATATTATGCTATGATTGGTTATTGATTGGAAGTTGTTTCAGCCTTCTCTAAACTAAGAGTAGTACTAGATTAATTAGGTAGGTTAGCTGTACCTTTGAGAATTAAATAAATGACATTCGATTGATACCCTTCAATGGGACAAGTTTCAACCTGATTAGTTCGAATACCAAACAATTGTGCAACGCCACCCGAAGGCAATACCAGCGAACTGGCTTACGTTAAAAGTCTTTTCAATCAAATGACAAAAATTATTAAGGCCAGAATGGTGGACCTCAGAAATAAATTTTGCTGGCAAGATTAGCTCTCTCCCAAATTATGCAATGTTGTTTTGGAAGTTGACAAAAAATTTAAAAGGTTAACCTAGGCCCATTTTACCGAAGGCTGTTGAGATAGGTCAATACTTCGTCAGCGCTCACAATCTCGGACAAAACATCGTTAGTCCGCACGAAGCGAGCTTGAAGATAACATCCATCTTAGGCCCAACGACTTCTAGGAAGAATTGGAAATCTCGACTGACGAATTGTTGACCTATATCAAAACGTCCAAGCAGATAGAGGCCCCAGGTTTCAACAACATCATGAACTTGGAGATACGATCATCTGGCGTTGATCTTCAACCAATGTCTGCACCTTAGCTACTTCCCCTCGTGTTGGAAATCAGCCAAAGTCATCCCCATCTAGAAACCTGGGAAAGATCCTTCCTTTTCCAAGAGCTATAGACCGATCAGCCTTCTCTCAGGATTATCTATGCTGTTTGACGATCTGATCTGTCGAAAAGCTCAACATCCTGTTTTACGAATAATATGGCTTCCAACACAGTCGTTCAACAGTTCACCAACTTAGTCGAGTCATTGGCATCCTCAGGCGGAACATGTCTTTAAATAAATCATCTGCCTTGCACTTTCGACATCGAGAAGGCTTTAAATAATGTTTGTTCAACCTTTTTACCTCGGACCTGTGCCCTGCAAATTGATCTTTGTCGTTGTTTGCCGATGATACCGTAGTCGGGTAGAGTAAAAAGAGCGCTAACCTCTAAACGGCAACAAAGCCTGAATGTACTGTCAGAATACTTCACTGAATGGAAGATCTGTATCAACGCAGCAAAGACCCACGTCATCCTCGACATACCAATTCTCCCAGACTTGCTCCGCCTGAGGATTGCAAAATAAGCCTGAACAACACAACGGTGGAATGGGCCAAATCAGCAGTCTATCTTGGCGTTACCAGATAGCATACTTCTTTTCGGGGAGCAGGTTGATAAAACTGTCACAAAGTGTAACGTTCTGTTGAAGCTACTGTACCCATTGATCAACAGAAGGCTCATAAGAAGTATGGAAGTAGTTCGCTTCTCCGCGGTGCACCCTGGAAACGTTAAGCTCCCCTTAACGGCTACACGAATTACAACGGAGGAAGCGCCATATGGCACGGGATCTGGCAGGAAGCCGTAAGTAGTCGTGACATGGGGAATAGGGACGATCTGGGGTTATGCCGCACTCTCAGACGTTCCAACCCCGGTGTTGGCCCTGGTTTTATCAATCGGAGGAGGAACCATACGATGCGAGGTTCGGTAGGTAACGTAAGTGGTCGGGTAGGGACATCACGGACGATCTGGATGGACCACCAGACGTACCGAACCCTGCTTGGAGCTAACTACTAAAGACCTATGTACTTATTAGACATAATGGGTGCGTAAAGTACACTAGCCCCCTCCCTGAAATAATACCGAAAGGTGGTTCCAGGGAGGGCTGGGGCTCGAGGCACGGGTGGATTTTTAATGGGTCGAAGAGTTGGCGCCCTCATCCCGACACCCTGAGTTCTTCAGGAGTCTGTTTGCAGATTTTCCATCCCGTCTAAAATAAGGTTTACATTATCCCTGAAAAACAAGCTTGCTGTTTACAAGTAAATCATACTTCCAGTCATCGAGTACGGCATGTCAATCTGGGAGAGTTGCGCAAAAACACATCACCTGAACCTTCAGCGTTTTCAACATAAGTTCCTCAGTATTTCAGTCGAGTTATTAGTACGAGACACTGAAGAAGTCTGCACATTGTAGACGAAATACGCGTATCTGTCAAGATAAACATAGGTAGTTGGACTTCATTTCTCATTTCTAGTTACAGGTATTCCACTAAACAGCTCAAACTCTCTAGGATTCAATTTTCTCAGGATGATCCGGAACACCCCTCCGAGGACAACAACATCTGAGGTCCACCGTCTAGCCGAGATGAAGTAAATCGAAACGCAAATTTGTGAGTCTATCAGTCGGTACAGAGCACGCTGTCAGACATCGAATCTCCAGATCACCCGGATTTTGGCTCCCCACCCATAGGCTTTCCAAATTGTAGTTGTAGTTTAAGTAGGTCGATAGGTTATCTTAGCTTAGCTTAGCTTAGCTTGACTGACTGCACGTATCGATGGTTGCTACTCCGTGATTGATCAGAATCAGTGAAATTGCACAATGAATCAACTGAATGGGGCTGGGAGTAACCGACCATTCTCACTGTACACGTTTCAGTGACTCAATTTCTTTAATAATCAATAACGGCGCCGGCCACGTCCTTGCAATCAGTTGGGAATAGGGAAGGAAAGTTAGTGTGACCTTTGCTGATTAGGGACCGTGTTTACCTCTGCATCCCCACAAAGGTCACAGGAAGGAGGTTTTTCTATGTTAGTAGGGTAGGGCTCGATGGATCAGGATTCACCTTGATAAGTGATGTGATCATATATATAGTATGCATTTTAAAATTAAATGAACATTCACACATACATACACATGTATACATACACAAACATACACATACACTCAGTAGCAAAAAAAAAGCCGGCAAAACCCTGCCCCCAAAAACCACGCTGTTCAACCTCCTGTCTCCCCGTCAACCATCAATACTTCCAAATGAAAATCTCACCATTTAATAACTAATGTATAGACCCTATGCGATCAAAACCTCATGCCGACAAAACTTACAGACCCGAAACTATCACAACATATGCGAAAAAAGCCATCCCTGGACACAGCAGCCCCAAAAATCCGCACCTCTGTGAAGGACCCAGGTAGCACACTAAAAACCTCTCCACAGCCTACAAAAATACAGAAAACAATGTGGACAAAACCCGAACTACCTCCACAAAGTGGTCCGGACCACAGCTGGCGTCAAAGTTGACACACCAACACGAGCACGATTATGATGTAGAAGGAGATGTTCGCTCATCACCATGAGGCACCAAGAGTGAACAACAATGTTTTTGGCTAGAATGAAACATTAAGTGATCGTCAGTCGTTGCGAATCAAAACAAACCCAAAAAAAAAGGAGAGAGTTCCTCTCCCATGTGCGCATCAGTAAACAGAGTGCACACAATAGATCGCTAAAAATAAACTATACAAGCCACAGTGGTACATGAGCGTCTTTCCATGCGTCAATTTTTGCCTGTTGAAGTGGCGGACTTGTTCCGTCGCTACAACCTACCCCGCAGTGGGATGTTAGGCAAAGATTGACGTCCATGGTTCGAGTACCATTGGATACATGCCCTTTCGCTCAATTTTCAAAAACATCTGTTAATTTTCCTACCTGCCGCACTCTGGCGGAACTTTCAACACTTTCTCTTTACATCTTTCATTCTAGCCAAAAACATTGTTGTTCACTCTTGGTGCCTCATGGTGATGAGCGAACATCTCCTTCTACATACGTATACAGTGTTATACAGTATTATTAATAAAATTCACCTCGGCTTCCTCCCCGCACCGACACCTCAGCAAGGTCAGCATCGGGCGAAAAAGGGAAATGCCCACGCTGGTACGTCAACCCCGACGCAGCTGCAGTCCAAACCACCATATGGAAACAGTTCAAATCCCGCCCACACAATCCTCTGTACCCCTACAAGCCCCGAAGAAACCTCCAATATGCCACCCAAACCCTTCACAGAAACACGGACCCCCGAAATCTCCACGTCCAAAAATGACTCCCCTCACACATGCCACGACAACCCCAAATCCATAAACCCTATCAAAATGAAACCCTGATCACACAAGGTTCACACATTTTACATAATGTCGTCGAACCCTCATCCAAAAACACTGACAATTGACAAAGTTACAGGAGGCTGAACATGGAGTCTTCCGCCATCAAAACCCCGCTCGGCCTCTCCCATGCCACTGAGTGTACATACACATACATATACATACACATCGAAACAAAAAATATTGGAATGGGACACAAAAGGAGAAAATGGAAAGAGCTCACCCGGGTTTCCAGAACATTCCATTGCTGTGGTTGTAACATCGAGCAACCAGAGCAGGTACGTGTACCCTCCAGATAACATTCTGTTCTTAAGGAGATGGTCGACCATGAACGCTCCACGACCATTAACCAAACATCTCCGAGTGACGCGGGAGAACTCGAGCTCCTCCTGTCGCCGCAATCAACTCTTTAGTGACCGAATCATTATCAACACTACACAATAATTTCCACTAAATATCTAATTTTCTCGAAAATTTGCAAAACAAACAAGCAGCGAAGCACAAACACGTCAGTCCCGGAGCGCGACCTACTTCGATCCTCTTTAAGTAGGTCGATAGGTTATCGATCTTTAACTAACAATGCTCCAAGGGCTGATCTAAATACTCATTTGAATCACAAAACACATAAAAGAAATCTGAAGAGCCCATTGGGCTACAACACTTAAAATGTAAATTAGAATGTAAGTCAAAAAATGAAAATAAAAACCAATTTTATTACTCCTACTCTCCAGACTCGAATAACATTTTAATGAGTCTATAATTCAATAAATAAAAAAACTACTCCTACTGCGGGCAACTTCATTCGTTCGTCACACTTGGAATTGATAGGAGCGACAAAGAGTCAGTGGTAGATTAAAGGCAGTCGGTTGCTAGCTACCGGTGCCGCGATGGATTTGCAGCCAATCGGTAAGGCGAAACTATGACGAGAGAAGCTAACTGCTGTCCGATCTGAGTCTGTGGGCAGTCAGCGCTGGCTAAGCAGCCAGTTCCAAAACAATTGGGAAGGCACAATGACTAGGAGTTAAATAATTTGGTTAAAATCAATCGTGGACCTTGCTCATCATCTACAATTTTCAGGACGACCAATGCCATTTTCTCAGCTAAAGAGTTTGTTTGACTGGCATTTATGTTGATCTTATAAAACATACTGTTGAATATTCGTGTGCGTTGGCAGTTGTGAACTTGTTTCAGCTTTTGCTCCATTTGTCGCTTGCGTTAAACCATGAGAAACAACTCCTGGAAATTTTAGCGGTCTGTATATTAATCTGCGGCGTACTATCCGAACATCTAGCAAGCAAGCTGACAAGGACAGCATGCTGAATGTAAATTTTAAAATTGGAAACCGTCACGAAAAATTCAAATAAACGATTCAAAGAGATATGTAGAAATCCGACATTTTTGATAATATTCGAAAATAAACTAAAACGACTCCACAAAACTGACAGTCAGCATAATAAAGAAAAGAAACACTTCTTTGCATGCCCTATTTGTGTGACTTTTTACCTTTCGGCTGGTTCGTCAGGCCAGGTATATCGAATCCATCAAAACATGGCTCGGAACGAATGGCCTTACTTCCGTTCCTAAGAGGTATGTAATTAAAGATTTTTTGTCTCAGAAAATTCTAACCACGCCAAAAGAAAGTGATACCAGACCAGTGTGGGGGGACCTAGTGATCCATAGAGGATGTAGATATGTAGATATCCGACATTTGGCAACGGTGTCTGTAAGCAGATAAAAATAATGAATTTTAACTAAAGCTTAAATTTTCCCCTTGTTTAATTGCAAGCCATAGCAAACGTACACAATGTAACTGTTTGCAACCTTTGATACAGCATAAAACATTGCCTGAAATCTTCTATACAACAGATCTAATATCAGCGATATCTGACTAAAATTTACATGAAAGATCCCAATAATTTTTGCCAAAGCTAGCATTACCATTACGTGCATTAGATAGCATTAGCATTGACGTTTTCACACCTCGTGGATGGACCTACGATGAGGAATAATTCGTTGAAGACATTGCATGCCACCATGAAACGAAACCAGTTTCTGATACGTTTCTTCACGCAATAATCTCCACGAAGACACTCCTCGAGCGCTCACCTGGCCACGTCCATGCAACCGTTGGTGACAGGGAGGATTTGGTATCTACCTTAAGAAGAAACGGGGAACTCACGTAGTCTTCAGTAGATATTAAAGGAAATAGGAAATGAATAGTCGGAGAGAATAGTTGAACAGAATGCCCTGTTTTGTGTACAGAACAAAAATGTATTCAAAAATGGTCGTTGGGAGCATCTAGTAGTCTAAGAGGGTTAAGTGATGCTCCATTTCTTTTCAAACGGTTGGGACTTTAGCATTAACTATAGTCCAAGCTCCCTATGGCTTATGGTGATGGCGCCATTACTCGCTCTCTGAAATGAGAAGAATGTCTAAAGATATAAGAACGGGTACTGAAAAAGAACTTCTAAGATTGCTGCGCACACTCAAACATACACGCATATATACACATATTCATGGTTTGCAAGTAGCTTCAAATGTTTGGAACCGTTTAGACATAATGAGTAAAAATAGAACGAGCTTACCAAGTCAGTCGTCAGTTCAATACCGTTTTGTTTCGCAGTCCCAATCTTAGATGGTCTGCTAGACGAGCGTCAACATAATCTTACCCGTTCGGCAACAAGAGCGCTAAATCTCAACGTCCAAATAGTGCCATTAAAACGCACAGCAAATCCGCATCTTTGTGCTGGGCAGTTTCAAGATAAGGGTACCACCAATATCAAGCTGTTGGCTAACTTCCCAAACAATTTCTATATGAATTGAAAGAGAATCAAAGACAAATGAACATAAAAAAAGTAAGGCTTAAATCATCTATGAAGCAAAATCAACAAAACAACACCATCAAATAGAATGATACTGTGAACAACAACAAAGATTGAACTGCAAAACCAGATACCAGCCAAATGGCACGCAGCGCTGCATGAATCAGATCAGCTCAGACTTGGCAAAACGTCCATCTGCAAACCGGAAATGAATAACACACTCACTAGTGCAAAAGCCTATCACAGATTTCGTTCCTGTATTCAAGGCACTTGACACTTCCAAATCACAAGAGGAGAAGAAAGAATCAAAATGAAAATTGTACACACAAGACACACCGACTAAAAGTAAATACCACCTATCAAGCAAAAATCCTAAAACCCTTCCCACGTTAAAACACAAATCACGGAAACACAATTAATAACAAAAATGGTAATAATGATGATAAAGATTAATGGTTATGGTAATAAATAAACAATGTGAAACAAGAAAATATATACAGTAAAGGGATATTACAATATAAACTGAAAATTACTTGTCTGCCGACCGCTGTTTAGCTGCAACCGCTTCGTCTCTTGACGAAGAATCCCCACTGAGCCCTCGCGGCACGACAACCCGGCCAGTTCAGCGCAAGGGTCAAGACAGAGAAACTGTGCTCTGTAGAGTTACTAAAAACACTAAAAAAGGACAATCAAAATCGCGAGGCGAAACAAACAAAAAGGGCGAAAAACAGAAAATACAGCACGGCGTACCGCTTTACATTAAAAAAGAAAGGCGGCGGACCCGGCAGCGCTTTGAGACTGTACGGGGGCTTGAATTGTTCGAATTTGAAAAATATAATGGGTACTTAGCTGAATTCCCAAGACATCCATTGGATGCAACGAGGAAGTCTGTCCTTCTGTTCCTGTCTTCCGGCTTTTCCATACTCTTCTTTTCGTTTGGGGGCAGCCATCATTGTCCGGGGAGACTACTGTTCGCAACCGGCACATTTTTCACACTCCATGGTCACTTCATAGCGGCATCTATCCGGCACCTAATCGGTTCACCAGCGGATTCTGCGACTGATAAGCACGTTTTGGCCCTCGGTGGGACGGATTTCAACCGAACTTGCCGCATCGACGCTATTATTTTCACTCTTTTCAAGAACCCACTGGTCCCACCCCGAAAAACGAACGCACTAAACCACTACAAAATGGGTTCCTGTCAAGGGAAAACTTGAAATTTCAAAAGTTTTGAAAATTGAAGGGATGGAAGGAAAAATCTGACACCGAAAATTCAATACGCCCGCTCTCGCCCAAAGCTTACTTCGATCATCAGCATTACCATTACGTGAATTAGATAACGCAGAAAATTAAATGTTTCCTTCAAAGTGTGTACATTCGGGGCTCCTATAGCTTCCGTTACCATTAAAGGGTGATACGGTCAAAATTTGGTCAAGGGAAAAAGCGTGTAAATCGGTGAAATCGTTTATTTAAAAAATCAAATAAAATTTCTTTTTCAGGTTCAATTAGTATAAAGTTCAGGAAAAATATTCAGTTAGGCTTCCGCTTTTCCAAATCCGAATTGCCGGGCCTTACGGTTGACCCCTGCCATCAGATTTTGTACAGCCACCTTGTCCACCTTCTTCGCCGCAGAAAGCCAGTTTGCCTTGAACTGCTGCTCGTCCTTAGCAGTTTTTTTGGTCTTCTTTAGGTTCCGCTTGACAATAGCCCAGTATTTCTCAATTGGGCGGAGCTCTGGCGTGTTGGGAGGGTTCTTGTCCTTGGGAACCACCTGCACGTTGTTGGCGGCGTACCACTCCATGGCCTTTTTACCGTAATGGCAAGATGCCAAATCCGGCCAAAACAGTACGGAACAACCGTGTTTCTTCAGGAAAGGCAGCAGACGTTTATTCAAACACTCTTTCACGTAAATTTCTTGGTTGACAGTTCCGGAAGCTATGAAAATGCTGCTTTTCAAGCCACAGGTACAGATGGCTTCCCAAACCAGATATTTCTTTGCGAACTTTGACAGTTTCGTGTGCTTGAAAATATTTGCTACCTTTCCCCTTCCTTTTGCCGTATAAAACTCCTGTCCCGGAAGCTGCTTGTAGTCGGCTTTGACGTAGGTTTCGTCGTCCATTACCACGCAGTCAAACTTCGTCAGCATCGTCGTGTACAGCCTCCGGGATCGCGCTTTGGCCGTCGTATTTTGTTTATCATCGCGATTTGGAGTCACTACCTTCTTGTAAGTCGATAGTCCGGCTCGTTTTTTGGCTCGATGCACGGTTGTAGACGATACACCCAGCTTATTTGCGGCATCTCGGAGAGATAGGTTAGGGTTTCGCTTGAAACTACCGGCAACTCTCTTTGTCGTCTCAGCGGCTTCCGGTTTTCGATTTCCCCCCGATCCAGACTTCCTGGCTGTCGAAAAACGTTCCCCAAACACTTTAATTACATTTGTAACGGTTGATTTGGCAACTTTTAGCGATTTTGCCAACTTTGCGTGCGAGTAGCTCGGATTTTCGCGATGCGTGAGCAAAATTTTGATTCGCTGCTCTTCTTGCTTGGACGGCATTTTGACAACTGAAGAGTGAATTCCAAAATCAAAATAGGAGCAACATTCTACACACACACACACACCTTCAAAATGAGGGGTGTTCAGGTTTTTTAAATGCAAAATTGAAAGAAATACGTCAAGTTGATATTGACCAAATTTTGACCGCATCGCCCTTTATGTTGTTTTATGCCTCTGCCGGCTGTCATGTAATAACTATGTCAGTGACAAAATAAAAATTACCGTCTAGTAGTTGACTCGGGTGTTTTGTTTACAAAGTCTGATAACAATTGAGCTACAGCAAAATTTGGTCGTTCGGCTCAGATTTTGACAGTTCTCGCCTTACGCTTGGCGCAATACTGCCATTTCCGTTTATCCTTAGCTTTGAAGACCATGCCCACCACCTTACCACTGGCGCTTACTTTTGAAGTTTCAATGCTAATTATGCTAATCTTAAAAAACTTTTAAAAAGTGAAATGTTCAAAAGCACGGACATAGAATCTTAGTGCTTTTTTATATTCAATAGGACAAAAATTATACCAAGAACCCTACTTACCCTGGACGTTCTCATTAGTGTGCCACACACGTTTCTTCCACATGATTGACGTCTGAACTAATTTGCCACTCAGGACGTCGACAATGACGACGACGACGACGACGATGATGTAGGTGAAAGGAGAAAAGTGCTTAACAGTCAATCTTCCGACCGACAGGCAGTTGTGGGAAATTTCGGCCTACGTTTTAGACTGAGAACATCACAGAAAGGATCAAATTTACTTTTCATCGCTTTTTATTATCCATGCCTATTTTTTTTTCATGCTGCTCACAGCTTCCATTGGATCGTTTTTCTTCGCCAACGTGTACAAAATCGAACTTTAATTGAATTCGCTCGTTAGACAGATTTTCGCTCAATAGAGGGATTTTTTCTTATTTCGGTTCCTTTTGCTTGGTTTTCATTTGTTTTTGTGTGTTTCGTTTCTTTTCTGAAGTTTGATAAGTAAAAGGGCATCGTGCACTTTCGGTTGCCTATGGGGATTTGATGGCGTAGAAAAAGTTGCTCTTTAGTTATATTTTTCTATCTGCACGGAACCGGAGAAAAACGTGTCCGTTTTTTAATTTTGTCTTGATTTCTTTCTTTTTTCATTTTGATATCCCTCGATAAGATAATCTACACATTCTGATTTTTCTGACTTTTGATTGGTACGAAAATATGTACAAAAATTTGTTTTCAGAAAGTTCATTTTACTATAAGTGATATTTACAAAATTGCTAGTATTTACAAATGAGTTTTAGCTGAAAAAGTTCCTGTCGAATCCGACGCTGCCTGGTATATATTTTGTTGTGTATTGTTTCACATTGATTGTTCCTCATCAAACTCCATTCTTGCTTACGAGTGTCATTCCAATTTGGAACTGAATCTTCTACAACCAAAAACAAATGCTTCAATATCACATTATACAATAATAATAAACATCATTACTATCAGTCCTGAGGCATCCTATTTCCACCAACACAAACGATGCAGTCACGGTACGCGCACGGCAATATCATCATTTTTATATTGATCGCTCTAATGAGAACTAAACATAACAAATTTTATTCCATACCGCGGTTGCGTCGTGCCTCGTAACTGCAAAGTGTCATCACCTTCGGAAGAGCTTGATGCTAGCCTGTTTTGTAACCTACACCCTGGAACATGACACCCAAACGGGACATTTTCGTATTTTCATCAAACATTATAATTAACCGCAAACAGAATCATGCCGCCGGATGGCTTCCATGCGTATTCACATACATGTTGTAGACACATACCCAATCACACCCATTCTCATGCCTATGTCAATACCTGTACCAGATGAACACGTGTGGTTGTAGGTAAGCATAAGCCTTAACGACCTCACCCAACTGCTTGGCATATGTAGCTCTTATTTAGGCTTCTCTTACACGTTTGATTGCCTACGGGTCTTCCTGCGGTGTCACCAATAAGCCAGTGGGAAAATTTGGTATGCTTTCTTCACTCAATTAAAATTAATCAATTTATTTCGACCAGCTTATGTCTCGTTAACTTAATTTTGATGGTTCTGGGTGGGGAGATTAGTTGTGAAAGACTGAATGAGGTATCCAACGCTTTACGAGTACTCAGGACACTACATTCTGACGGAGTTTTGAGTAGTTGACGTGTGGTTTATGTTGATTCGCGAAGAAAAGGTCCAGTTTCTCGCTTTTAGTATCATCAGGGCGTAACTGTGAGGATCTAACGACTGTTCCAGAAAATATAAGCACACCTTATTTTAACGGTCACTTTGAATATAATGAAATATTTCATCACGTTTTGGCTCAGTTTTGTGTTACCTATCAAAATGCGCGGTCTTACTCCGGAACAACGAAAAAGTATCGTGCACAAATGGTGCACTGTGAGCGGACTTTCCTTGAGAAAATTGGCCAAGGAAGAGGGTGTAAGCGTCGGAGCGGTACGATCTGCGATTCAAAAATATAGAGAACAGTGTACGTTTGAAGATGCGCCGAAGAGAGGTTGGATATTCTGTCCGGTTAGTCCGGATATCGATAAAAATATCAGGGATGCCTACAAACGAAAACCAGTGACTTCCGTTCGGGATGTTGCGAAAAAACTAGGGACCTCGAGTCGAGAAACGTCATGCGTGCCAAAGAAAGACTTGGGCTAAAAACAAACCGGAAGCAGAAAAAACCCAAAAGGAACCCAAAACTGGCGCGTCCGTGAAACCACGGGACCGCAAACTCTACGATTCGTTATTGTGTAGAAATTCTGGGTGTATAATAATGGACGATGAATCGTATGTGAATTGTACTAGATTACAAAACACTTTCCGGACCACAATTATATACTGTAAGCGAAGACAAAGACATCCCCGAAACGGAGAAGGCAATTTTTACCGAAAAAATAGGTAAGAAGGTTATGGTTTGGCAGGCAATATACGAGTGTGGTAAAACATCTAGTCCGTACATCACAACGGAGACGATGAACACTCAGAAATACATTAAGGAATGTCTCCAGAAGCGATTATTGCCGATGATCAGGCAGCACGAAGGTCAAGTAGTGTTTTGGCCTGATTTGGCGTCATGTCATTACGCAAAGGACACTTTAGAATGGTACAAAAGTCAAAATGTATGTTTCGTGCCGAAAGAAATGAATCCGCCGAACTGCCCGGAGGCACGGCCAATCGAGACTTTTTGGGCTTAAACCAAAGCAAAACTTCGAGAATTCATAAAACCAGCGGATGACATCCAAAAATTTAAAAAAGATTGGCCAAAAGTGGTCAAAATGGTGGGAAGTACCACTGTGCAGAATCTAATGGGTCATGTTCGAGGAAAAGTTAGGACCCTTGGCTATGATTAAATATTTTGATTAAACGAGAGTAAAATATCATATCAAACACAAATAAATATATGATTTGCCAAATAAAAATATTGAAACTAAAAAACATGACTTTTTTGTTATTTTGAAAGGGTGCTTATACTTTCTGGAACAGTCTATATTTATCATCATCGATTTTCTCTCTGCAATATTAACGTAAGAGAATCGAGCGCTGTAGCTACGTCCAATATTCTAAACGTGAGATTTGTCCGTTTGCATGTCAAACAATGCAAAAAATTTTCACGTAACATGATCTCTTTCAAAAACTTTGCCAGAATGCGGAGACCATAACGCAGGGTTTGAGGATGACGCATTGACTTTATTCAAAAGTGTCTTATACATATATTTTTGTACAAAAATGCTACCAATAGAAGTAAATAATTAAAAAAATGAGTAAATAAATAAATCAATAAATAAATAAATCAAAAAATAAATACATAAATAAATAAATACATAAATACATATAAAAATTAGTAAAACATAGTTGCTTTAGAAAATGTTAGAAGAGAAACGTTTCAGAATGGTATAAAGAAACTCTTCAGCGGTAATCAACATTCTATGGTGAAAAGTTTGAAGATATGAAGTCAAACATTGCATTTGGGTCTAAGTAACAATATAAACAAAATCGAGTTGAAAATGGATTTGGATAGAATGCCATTGCTTTTCTATGAATTATTTTGAAATTATGCTCTAAGATAAAAAAAAAAAAACAGAAAATACAACCGATAACAAAACGTCCAATGTACCATCCGTCTGATATCGCACTGCTCTGTACATGGGACTTTTGTCAGCCACTTGTCCAATGTACAATGTTTGTCTAACTTTTTGACAGATGTACATAGGACCTAAATTTTCTCCGTTCGCATGGGTAATATTCAACTTCTTCATGAAAAATTTTTGTCAAATCGAAAATATAGGATATAAAATTTTCATATATTCTTTTTTTTTCAAATCGTAATTGCAGAATAATAACATAAGATGCGCGATTGCACGGTGTTGCACGGTAAGCTAGTTTCGTCCTTTTCAACGAAAATTTCACTCTTTTTCTATGCCTGTTTTCAAACCTATTTGCTGGGAGAATTACAAATTACCATTGATATGCACCCAATCCTAGGAAATCACCTAAGACACTGAAGTAAGAAAATTAAGTATAAAAAGAATGATTTGCGTAATATGTAAACCAGCAGTTTTAATGTTATATATGTGGGTCTAAGACTAGCATAAGTTTTTACAGTTTGTACACTATATAGTCTTGCAAATTAACGCTAAAGAACAAGCGTTTCTCGTACCTAGTGCAACTGTTACAATAATTCGATTCAATAAATATATAACCAGTTTTTGGGGTTCTCAAATATAATAGATTAATTTTTAATTGAATGTTTGGTAATTGCAAAGATGAGGCGGTACAAGAGTACAAAAATAAGGCTAGAAGGGAGCTAATGTGAATTTTATTAGTCCTTATCGCAATAAGAAAGGTCCAATTTACATTCTCACTTGGCAAAAGACCAATCCCACAGATCCAATCTACAAACGTTAATGCAATAGGTTCTAAGTAACAAATATATCAATTACAAAACAAGAATCATCGTAAACTTCAAAGTCAACATTGTCTTTGTAATCTTGACAACGTTTTACGTTGAAAATCATGAAAAAATTAAAGATTACATGATTAAGTTGCAATTATGATTTAAAAAACAAGTTAAAATTTTCAATCTTATTTTCTTCAATTTGCTAAATACAAATGTTACATAGAACCTAATGCAATGTTTGGCTTGATATATTGTGTTTTCATTTTTTAAATACTTAATTATATTCAGAGGTAAGACAGGTTCAATTCAAGAGCTATTACAGTGTTGCTTTTGAGGAAACTTAAGCAACTCACGTTGAAGTTTCTCACTGATATCTGCATCTTCATATGTTGATTTTTCAAACTGCGCGTCGCAGCAAGCTGAATTCAATCAAAACGCCATCCTTTATCCCTGACTCTTTTCACTGCTTTTCTGTCTAAAAAGCATGACTCAACATGATCATTTTGGAAGCTGAAGTTATTACACAAAGGTTTTTTTTGCATGGGGGATTCGTTCCATTTATTGGAACCGTGTTAAAAAAGACCAAATATAGTTGATAAATTCACAAGCTTAAACATTGTATATTGCTTCGATTTTGTTTGTATGCGTTACCTTTGCATGCAATGGTCAAAATACAGTTATTAAGAAATTTTTTGAGTATATACACCAAAAATTGTGATATTTTTTAAAAACGGCCTTATGATTACTTTTTGCCCAAAACGTAAAATATGATTTGAATTAGGTCGATAATTTGTTCCGTTCTGGAGTTATCGCTGAAAATAACGTGTACAAAACCCGTGTAAAAAAATAATAGTGTATTTCGACTACGAAGATATTTTTGAATCGTTCCCGATTGAAGCAGCCAAAGGCCAAACGGTGTTTTGTTCCCTAGATTTTGCTTTGAAGAGGCACATGTAGGTAAACATTTCAAAGGTTATTGAACGCCATTGTGTATGTTGTAACCTGTATCGGGTTAAGGTTCACACTGACAACAAGATCGGGTATCATAGGTTGGAGTTGGTCTTAACTTAGCTTCCAATACAAAAAATGGCATAAGAACGGCGCACGACACGGAAACGGAGGGTTATGAAACTAATGAAACATTAGGATCACCTCAGGCAAATAAGATTCAGCTAGCGTCTGGTAATTTAGTGAATTGGCTCTGTGGTAACAAGTTTCGCCATAGAAGAACTGTGATTCAACGCATTTTTAATGGAAACTTTTCTCATGAGGATTAACCACACAGTCATCCACATAATAAAGATTAAAAATAACTACTACGTTATCCTTACATTTTCTGAGACCATATATGTAGCCAGACTCTCATTTCTGCCACATAGTTGAAAAATGAATCCCAGGTCACTGGGATGCGTTCATTCGTAAAAAAAATAATCGTCGATTAAATTTTTAGGCACATTGAGTTAATCGAGAGTAAATCAATGCATAAATACTGCTCTGTGGATGTCTGTCTTGCTCTTTTATTATGTCCAGGATTTCTTTTACTGTTAAAGTATTTCATTTTTTTTTTCACTAAACTAAATTTCATTCAATGCTGGAAAACCGTGTGAATTTTGTTTTTTTTTTTTCTAAAGTTAAAATGTATTATTTAATAGTATTTAATAAGTTAACAGTTGGTTTTTAACAATAAAGAAAGCATACGTCACTAATCAATAGTGAACCAAATAAAATACCTAACAAAACAAACTTATTTCTCAGCAATTAGTGATATTTGCATTTACGGATATGGATATCCGTAACACCTCAGCACAGTACATAGTCAGCCAAAAAATGAACAATGAACTTTCATATTTACCGTTCTGATTTTTTTAAATGATAATTGCAATATTTGGATGCTCCCGTCAAAATTTATTTTTACCATTATTAAATTTTTGGGTGATTTTCGATTTTAATAAAACTCATGGCTAATTGAATGACTCTGCTAACAGCTTAAGTTGAACGGAAACGTTGTTAGCTTATTCATTGCGTAATACATTCAATGGAAAATGAATTTGCAGCCACGTGAACTAAAGAAGGGAAAGTCGATGTAGCAAATTGATGTACGAAGAAATGCCCTCTTTAAATGTTACACGAGAAGTAGGTTTGAATAAATTATTGATTTCAAATCTTTGTTGCAAACTAGTCTTATTGTGAAAAGTTTGAGTTGGTAGTATCTTGATCATAAAGCTCCCGTTATCACATCCGTGAGGTGCTCTAAATTATTCGATTATACAGGGTGCGGCAATGTGTCCTCCATTTTTATTAATAACATCCTCAAACCGACGCCGGAAGCCAGAGCATGCCTTTCGGACGTAGTCCTCCGACATTGACTGCCATGTGCGACTTCAGGGTTATCACACTAGGGTGTGATGTTTTGCAGGCTCGTGCTTCAACATATGCCCAAATCGAATATTCCAACGGATTAAGATCTGTACTGCTAGGGGGCCACAAATCCGTCGGCAAAAACGGTTCGATTGGACGTGTGACACGACGCTCCATCCTGCTGTAGGACAACGTTTTGGTCCTTGGAGAAGTTAGCCTTCACCCAGGGAAGCACTTGGTCCTTTAAAATACCGATATACACTTCGGTATTGATTTTAACCCCAGCATCAATGCAAACAGGCGGCATTTTCAAACCGTTGGACGTCACCAAGCCAAATATCATGACACCAGCCGGATGTTTGGTTTGAAATTTGAATTTCACTTTTTCCGGAACATTCTTCATTTTATGCGGTGAAATGAACCGGTCCATGCGGCTGTTGGCCACAGTATCGATGCTGAAAAGCTTTTCGTCGGAGAACAGGATTATAATTTTTTCCTTCTTCAACAAGGAAAGCAATCTCTTGGAACCAGTCACTCGTAGTTCCTTGACCCGGTCCGTAATCAAGTGGCGTTTTACTCTGGCTCTGGAAGATGCATGCAGGTCTTCTTTGATGATTCTCCGCGTGGATTTCTCCAAATATTGGCTCCCTTTGTAAGTTTTCTCATGGAACGCACCGGGAGGCGAGCAATTTTTGCACGGACCGATTTGATCACGTTCGGCGTGCGTGCAAAGCGCGGACGTCCGCTTCCCGACTTCCGCTGCTTAGAACCATCCTGCAGGGACTTTTTTATGCGGTAAACTGTTACCAAATGGCACCCTACCACCTTGGCAATCTCTTTCGGCTTCTTCTGGGCGAGCAACAAACTGGTGACACTTCTTTCGCGAACATTTTGACGAATTTGCAATAAAACAAATAGAATGTTTGGATGCAGCACTTGAAAGTTAACATAAACAAATACACTTTCGACAGAAATTAGTCACTTAGTCACTAGCTACACGAATTTACCCAATACTCAAGTTTGAACATTTTCGCATTATTTTCTGCCGCACCCTGTAGTATTCTTTTTTTTATTGCCACGTATGTGATTGATATTCAATGAAATTTATACTTTGATAGCTTGAAATTTGTAAAAGTTACGCCGTATTGAGTTGCGATGGTGTGTGTACTCAATTTTGTACAATTTTCAAAATGGAATTGGATTTGAAAGTAGTTACGAGTTTGCATTAAATTTTGTGTTAAAAGAAAAGTGTTTCGACAACGGTACTCTGAAGAAAATAGTTGTTTATTTGTGGCACAAAAATGGCCGTGAGACCGTGAACGACGATGAGAGAAGTGGTAGGCCATCGACATTGAAAAACGAAGAAAACAGCAACAAAATCAAAGAATGGATGATCGTAAACCACAAATTGACCGTCAGAGAGATGGCAGAGGAGTTGGAAATTGCTTTTGGATCCGACCAAGGCATTTTGGGTAATGATTTGGGTCTCAGACGCACTGTGGGCAAACAACTTATGGATCTTGTACCACGACAACGCACCGTCACATAATGCCATCGTTATCCGTGAACATTTAGCTTAAAACGAAACGAATACCATTCAGCAACCACCGAACTCATCTGAATTGTTTCCCTTTGAAACAATAAAAAAAACAAAGCCGTTTTTTGGAAATATTCATATAAATAGTCGATCATCCGAACTTTAAAACATTAAGCCGATCAAAGCAACGTTTATTGATTGTGACTCAAATGCAGTTACTTCCGTTGATGGGACAAGATTAGTTCATATTTCATATTGAAATAACCATGTCGTTGAATTCAAAGAGGATTTACTGATTTTTTGGTACCCGGCAGTGCTTACCGTGCGATTAGGTACATTTTTGAGCAGTTTTGTTACAAACAGCTATCATATAGAGGAACTTAGTTATAATGTTATCCGTTTTTTTTATTAAACTTATTTGTACGTCAACCCGTTACCGAGATACAGATGATTTTATTATTCCGGATTCAAAATAGACAAATCATGTTCCCGGTTTGTTCTCTGTACAGAAATACACATTAAAGTTTGTCAAATTTTGGCATCGGTTTAAATCAACATGTTGTTTCCTGTTGCAACAGTAGGGATGCTGTTGGGGCCACTCAGAAGTGTGGGTGGTTTATTTCAGCAGATATACGAGAATACGTCAACGTTAAACCAACTGTAAGGACACTCTTAGGGCCACTCACTAGTATGGGTGGTTTAGTTTTGCAGAATACAAAAATATGTGAAAATATCGAGTTTGAAGACCAACAAAAACCAACATTAGGGATGCTGTTGGGGCCACACCAATGGGCGAGTGGTTTATTTCAATGGAACCTACCGAACCCATGGATCAGTTCCGTAAAAACTCCGGGTCGTTCTCGATCATACACCATTCTCAGGCGCTATCAGTCATTGCTCTATATCCTCTTAAACGAGAGCTAGTTGAAAGTTTTTATCGCTGCCCAAATCAGTTCCCCTAGTTCGGAAGAATCCAGTAAGATATTTGGAATAAAACAAAGTGATAATTTTGTCAACTAAAGAAGAACACATGAAATGCAACGTGTCTCACTGAGTTCACTTTTTCACTAAAAAATGAGCTATAAGATATGGAAAAATGAGATGTGAATACATTAAATGAAATATGAAATTAGAATTAGTTATGTTAAATTCAGGCAACATAAAAATAACAATCAACAATAAAAAAATTAAGCTAAGCAACGTTAAGAAGAAAATGAACAATGAAAACATGAACAATTTTAATATCACCAATAAAATTCACGATGGAATTCCAAAATTTTTGAACCGATAGTTAATAATGCACAGACAAAAATATGGAATAAGTCAAGAGCTACAATTTTATCTTAAACTTTGCTCATAAATTTAGCTATTTATCGGCCAAGTTATCGGTAAATTTATGAAATTGCACGATGACTTTTTACAGCACTGACTATTAGTGAAGTAATCTACCATCTATAACAGAAACTATCTGGTTTGAATACGACACATGACATATTTGAGTCTGCATTTCTGAATAAAACATAAAAAACTGGTATTGAAATACGAGTAATGTAAAATTTTATATTTGTTACTAAAGTAGTGAAATCCTTTGATTTCTTATGGGATCGTCCACTATGGATCCAAACCACCATTATAACTGCATAGAAGAAAATTATTTAGGCAAACTGTTTTCGATATATTTTTGAGAAGTTTTTCTTGTTTAATCACATATACTTGTATCAATCTAAAAAACACATAGTGTTTAAAACATTTCGTTGGACAAATTGTATGAGAAATGCATACCTATACTATGGGTGCAATCCAGTGTTGCTAAATCTCGACTATAGAAATCGATATTGATCATACAACTTTCATCACTCATTTGAGCTAAACATCATAGTAAAAGCGAATGATATTATTTGTCAGTGACTATGTTGTCATTGCAGTTTTGTCAATTGACTGAATTTATTTTCAAATCAAATTAATTAAGAAATTACTTGGTGTGAATAGTGGGCTGCAAAATGGTGAGTCGACAACTGTGATGGAGCGTGCGTCCCCGCAACATAACTCTGGTCCTCACAAGTTCCTACCTCATGCTTCCACGGGTCAGCAGATGACAAAGACCGCCAGCTAAGGGTTGCGTACTTAGCTGGTAGTGCAGCCTGGGCACTGTTGTCCTTCTGACTTCAGCTAGATTGAGGAGGTGCGTGCCGAGCGTCTGTCCACCAAGGAGGTGCGGCTCAAACAGCGGCTGAGTCAGAAACGCTGTATCTCGTCAGCTATACCTTAGGAGGCAGTTCCACCAACGCAATGTAGCCAGCGCGGTAAGATAGCATGCTGAAGTCTTACCCTACCACAAAAAATGTAAGTATTCTTTATTTTGTGAGATTTTTCCTCATTTTATTGCCCACAACTATTTTATAAGGAACAGTAGAAATTTGCAATATCCCAGTACATCTACTAGTGCAAATAAAAACAAAAATAAATGTGTTAATTGAATCTAAAGTTCAGTATAGCCGTGAAATTTTCATTTTGTCTTAACTTTTTATAAATCATTTTTGCTAAAAATGTCTACTGTTCCTTTAGCAACTATATAACGGGGATTCCCTGGGGGGTAGCCTAAGGCAGTCGAAGGATTTGTTGACTGGACAAAGGTTCGTGAAGTCGCCAGTCCCTTGTCATGCGAAGACACGCGGCCTTCTGGCCGTAGTCTTCCGAAGGTCCTCACTGAGATCGGCTTACCCTGCTACAAGAAGCCATCACGTAGGCTATTCTTTCAGAACAACCTGCTGAGAATAGTCCTGCAGCCATAGGTAATCCTTGCACTGATGGTGGGTTCTTATTACACATCATCACATCACATCAATTACTTGGTGTGAATAGTAGAAACAATCATCTGCTTCATCAACTGCTTGGGTAGTAAGAATATTATACAGAACACTACTACAGAACATATTTCCAGCTAGGAGAGTTTGAGTATCATTTACACAAAGCACTATGTGAAAATAAAAGATACCTTTCTCTTCTGTTCTTGTCAATGACATAGATATATATCAACACTGGTACTATCTCTCGCGAAGGATGCGTTGACTCTATATTTTAATAATAGCTGCAAAATTTTCCATAACCTGCCGTGAAAATTGATTGACGATGACTTTGTTTCGTTATGAAAATATCGGTTCCAAATAAATCAATTTGCTAAATAAAATTGCTATTGCATACTATTACTAACCATCAACATAAGCTTGAGATTGATTGATGCTAACGGGGAATAATAATTTCCTCCTTACATATGGCTAACGGCGAATATTCAAAACTATAATAGCTTCACGACATCCGGAATAACAACCTCATAGCATATTTGGGATTCCACGAACAACCGTAAATTCTCCTCAATCACACAGAATGTTATTGTCGAGTGATGTTCAAAAAACATAGGTTGGAAAACATGATGGCATAGTTCAGCAGGCATTTACGCTAGCTCATGAAGTTTCGCGTTTGAAGCGCCATCCAGCATACATAATGAAACAAATTTCCCCACTGGCATTGGTTGACACCGGTCAAGCGGTTTGAAAATACAACCTCGTCGACAGAGCGTACATTTAGCTATCTACATCTTCAGACTCTTCAATTATTACTTCATGAACACTGTGGCACTTTGAAATCAGTGGCATTTTCTGCTGACAGGGTGGTGGCGGTGGTGGTACGGTACCTTGCGCCCCCACTGGTACTGGTCCTCCACTGCCGTTCGCAAGAACCCCACTACTGTTACCGCTATTACTGCTTCCACTAGTATTCACGGGGTTGTTAGAACTAAT
This sequence comes from Aedes japonicus, assembly GCA_034211315.2. Taxonomy (NCBI): domain Eukaryota; kingdom Metazoa; phylum Arthropoda; class Insecta; order Diptera; family Culicidae; genus Aedes; species Aedes japonicus. Next base: position 56,182 of record JASCZW010000134.1, read on the forward strand.
ACTAACATTACTACTAGTACAACTACTACTATTACTAGTGCTGGCATTGCCAGCGGTTAGCCTCAATAGGATGGGTACTACGGTAGGCACCTCAGAGGTACGATTCAATAGATAGTCCAGATCGAGCGATATCCGATCCATCATGCCGTCAATACGATCCGCATCCTCGGCTCCGGTTACAGTTATGACCGGAGTTGTAGCAGAAGATGCAGCTGACTCCTGATTGATGCCCGCTGCTGCCATTGGTGGATGCTGCAGTATGCAAAGTAACGATGGCGGTGATGCAGCTGACAGTTGCGCATCGGATGATGGGTCCACAACGGATAGCTTGTTGCCAACGGCAGTGACGGGATCGGAGATTTCCAGGCCTTTGCTTCGAATGCCAACTATGCTGTCTGCCGCGAGAAGAAAGAAGAAAAAGAAAACGTAATTATTGTTTTGGAACAAATGTTGTTGCATGACTTTTAAATCTTGTTTAATTTTGAATGCCGTCTTCCGCCTTCCAAATTGCATTTTGTTCTCATATGTATAGAGCGAGCAAAATTCCAACCAAATTAGTTTTGCGTTGAACAAGTAAGAAAATGCTTATGGTTTTATAATGTGGTTGGATTACAATTGCGCGAAACTGATGATTACAAGAGGTAAAAAAGTTTTGGTTTCCAAGTTTTACTGGAAAACAAAGCGATGTGCAAAATACCAGGCTGTGGTGGTTTTGCATGTGCATAAAGGTATGCACTGCTGAGCACTATTAGCGGCGTATGCATTAAAGAGATATCAGAAGTTGTAAAGGCCAAAAGAAGAGACATTAATACATGCTTATACATTGCTCTGTGCTGGAACAATTTGCATTTTTGGGTGTTTAACTTTTTTGTTAAATAAGTCGGCCTTGCAGTCTACTGAGCATTAATGTTATTCAATTCACATAAGAAAAAAATGAATATACCAATCCTTGCATGACAAATTTTATTCAATTCCTAGAATATTAATAATAATAAATATAATATAAATTGATTATTTAAACAACCGTGATTCCTTAGGAGAGTTTAAATTTTCAGGATAAATTGAATTTAAGTCCCGTTTTTTTTCTTTAAATTATGAGATAAGCTCTAACGCACTGAATCGATTTGAAATTAGAATTTGATGAACCTTTTGGACTGCATGGGCTTTTTTAAGTTTACCCGGAAATTAGGGTGGAGTGGAGTTGCATCGGCGTTTTGAATCATTTCGATGAATTGTTGTGTCCGAAAAATGACTGGCCGTTGAACGCTGAAGAACTAATTGACCGAAAATTGAATCACTGTGAAATTTCTACGTACTAAAGGGTGTCCACGATAAAATTGCAACACAAACAAATTACAGTTACTTTTGAACATCTGGATTTAATTCAGTGAAATTTTGAGTTCAATGTGTTTTGTTTACAATGTGTAAGTTTCAATAAGCAAAAGCAACCAAATTGGGAACGAAAGAACAGCTCGCTTACGAGGAAATGCTGCAAACGTGTTCTGATAATATGAATACATCACATCGTGACATTTAAAAACGGTACAGTATCAATTTTTGTAGAACGCATGACTGTCGATGATTGATGGCTCATGGCCTAGGAGAATACAGTCGTCCGTATAGGGAACGTCCATTTATTATATCATAAAAAAGTTAATTTTTATCCCCCCCCCTCTTGTCACGTTTATTGTATGGACTTTCAATTTATTTTGTATGGATCGTTACGTTTTCCCAAACCCCCCTCCTCCCTTACTGCGTGACATAATTAATGAACCTCCCTATAGTGCTATGGGTCACATGGAGTTTCGAACGGAAACCAAACTCCTCCTGTAGCAAAAACACTGAACCTGCGGAAAAGTTTCGTCGAGGAAGCAAACAATCCTGTACGTTTGAGGTTCAGCGGGAATTGACGTGACAAAAAACAGAATACAGAGGCAAAAATCCGTGTCGGAAATTATTAATGCCTGTCCACGTTAAACTTCGGAAACTATGGTAATTTTGACAAAAAAAAAACTCTAGACATAATTCAGCAAAACTTCAAAATTTGGTCAAACAGTAATGTATGTGAGTCGATCAAAGTTTTTATTGATAAGTCAAATTCGTTTTCTTTTTCATGTTCAGTAAATACAGGAGAAATATTCAGCTAAGCTTCCTTATTTACCGACTGCAAATTGCCGGGTCATTCGATTAACAACTGCTATAAGATTTTGAAGAGTCTCCTTGTCCATTTTATTCACCGGTAAACGTCAGTTTGCCTTGAACTGTTTCTCGTGCCCACAGCTTTTTGAGTCTTCTTAAGGTTCCGCTTGCCGATGGCCCAATATTGTTCGATTGGCGGAGGTCTGGCATGTTGGGAGGGTTCTTGTCCCTGGGCACCACTTAAACGTTGTTGGCAGCATACCACTCCATGGATTTTTTTCCGTAATGGCAAGATGCCAAATCCAGCTAAAATTGAACGGAACAATTGTGTCACTTCAGGAAAGGCAGTAGACGTTTTTGTAGGGTCTCGCTCGCTGATAAATTTCCTGGTTGACGGTTCCGGGCGCAAGATAAAGGTTGCTCTTCAAGCCACAGGTACAGATAGCCTGCCACACCATATATTTCTTCGTGAACTTTGCAGTTTAATGTGCTTCAAAATGTCTATCCACGGTTGAAGGCGCCACTCCCAGCTTCTTTGTGACATCTCGAACGGAGAGGTTGGGGTTCCGCTCGAAACAGCGGGCAACTCGTCGCTGTGGCCTCCGGCTTTCGATTTCCCCCCGATCCAGCTTTCCTGGCTGTCAACAAACGTTCACCGAATACTTTTAATACGTTGGTTCCAGTTGATTTAGCCACATTCAACAATTTTACCAACTTGGCGTGAGAGTAGTTTGGGATTTTCGCCATGCACGTGTAAAATTTTGATGCGGTGCTTGCCTTCCTTCGACGACATTTTGATAACTGAAGTGCTAATCTCAAAATCGCACGCATATATCTTCAAAATGAGGGTTGTGCAACATTTGTTAATGCACGATTAAAGGAAATGCGTCGACCAAATCGAATCACTGATCGAAACACCCTTTAATATAGTTATGTTTACAGTAAAAACCGATGATTGAGAAGTTACCCCTTTTTTTCTGAAAAATTTTAGAACTTTCTGATTTTGATTCTGATTTCTAAGTTTCAAAGAGTTTCCGCTTAACCAGAGCCCAATATTTTTTGATTGGGGAAAGCTGGATAGCTAGGCTATTTGTGGCACGTGTTTAACCTCTTGTGCTTTATACCATTCCAGGAATAATTTTGCGTAGTCACAAGAGAAAAAAACTGAGCTGGAGAGGGCTTTTTGCTAGGCTTGGGCCTGTTGAGCTTTTTCTTGTTTCACTTCATACGCCTTGCCTCTGTTTTACTTTTTGTACATATGATTTTGATTATCTAACTTTGCGAGCCGTATTTCGCACTATAAGATTGGGATTTTTCTCAATAACAGCCAGTCAAGCGCTGGTCAAACAATTTGCAAACACTACCGACACGGTATTTTGATAGTTTTAGATTCTTGGTAAGATTGCGTATCGACTTCGTTGGATTTTGCTGCCGTTCGTACAAAATGCACTTGCAGACTTTCACTTGATTCGACGCCATTTTACAAAATGCAACAAAAATTTGAACATTTTGTACCACGAAATATATTAGAGAATTTTAGCGATCCGTGAAAGAAATTTAAAAAATACACTGAAATAAAAGTGTCCAAGTTTTTACGTAGACAGGCTTCAAAATCAAATGTTGTCATCACATTGCTGAGTCATGGATGATGAGACGTATGTAAAGGCGCACTTCAATCAGTTAAGATTAACCAATATGTCACTCTCTAAGGCAAGTTTGATATTTAAGAGAACTTCACGATGCAGAAATTCAAGCTTCAGAAAGCAGGAGAAAATTGCCAATGAAACCATGATTTTACAAATAGTTTATTCATGTGTGACAACGAATACCATAGACGGATGGGTGTATTTAGAAAAGTATCGCTAAACGTGACTTCTTTAATTTCTGAAGTCATTAAATTGTCTTACAACTTTCCGGTAAATTGCAAAGAATTGCAAATTGCAGAATAGTGATCGTAATAACAGCTCCGTACGGAATAGCTTCTTAAATTTTTTGATAATATTATAAACAATATTTAAAAAACAACAACATTTTGGTACCTTGCAGGTCCCTGCTGAAGAACTCCATGCTTTATATTACTGAGGCTCTTAGCATTGACAATAACAAATTAAATTCTTATAAAATTCACTAATATGAGGACTTTTAAATTAGAAAAATGGACTATTTTTCGGTAAAATTACACATATTTATCAAATTTTGTTTGCGTGACCTCAAAAAAGTACAGTAATGCAATACACAAAAAAAATATCAATAAGTTATGTATCGTAAAAGTTAATATTATTGAAAAACCACGAAAACTTCAATTACCACTTTAGGGAATGAATTTAAATTTTTTAAGATAATTATGTGACCCCCCTGGTGATCTGACAGGTTTAGACAAAATCGTCAAAAGGTCGAAAGTAACAATTGTTAACAATGACTTAAAACGTAAATTTCCTAGATATGCCAGGTTGCTAACATCTATATCCACTACCGACTGGAAGGTAATAACTCCCTGTATCTATTTGTGGTGCTATTTTGTTTGTGGGAGCAAGCAGATTCCAGAAAGATACGTTAGAAGTCATTGTTTACAAATGTTACTTTCGACCTTTTGACTATTTTGTCTAGAGATGTATTTGACCTACTGCGATGTTCACTTCAAACAGAGCACTCGGCACTGAAGAAGTTTGTAGTCGCAGAAGAATTAGGCCTATCTGTCAAAAGATAAGCTTTTTCTAGTGGAATTTAAAGAAACTTACTAGTGATAGTTTGAAAAGTGTTTGAGTTTGTTTTATTTGTTGTTTCAAAAGTGATTTAAATTTCCTAGTTTTCCAATAACAAACGTTCTACTAATACGCTCGCAAAAGTGTGTTTTTTATATAAAAAAAAAGTTTTGAAAACAAAAAGTGAATTGTGGAAGATTGTCTGATTTTGCCTGAGCAATATACATATGCCCAAATATTAATGCTAATTACTCTGTTTCAACCGTCTGGTTTCTGAATTTGGATATAAGTTTTTTTGCGTGTATATACAATGAAATTTTATTTTCGTAAATTAGCTTTCACTCGTTTCGTAAACATGAATTTTGTACATAGAACAAATGTCTGATAAATTGTATGAAACATTCATATTGCTTTTTATTTGGTGAAATGCTATCATTACCTTTTTTTTGTGTAAGGCATGAAATGAATTTCCTGAAGACCAACCTATCGCTGTTTCCCTTTTATCGTACTCATGCTGCTGGGATCGACAGGAATAATTCATCTATGCCATAATAAAAATTAAAGCGCTGTCGAGAGTTATAATTTTATTCTCATTAATCGTATAACTTCTCACGAGTCACCATGGCCTAGTGAGATCAATCACGGATTCAGGAGCAGCTATTTTCAAAAATACAGGATCGAATCCCATGTCAGTAACATTTAAAAAAAATTAAAATCTACCACAACCAGAGAGACGTTTCTATTCAATTTGTGAAAAAATGTTCGTAGCTCTTTGTATTCTTTTCGTACATTGAACGAATGTTCTCTCTGTGTTAACAAATGTTTCGTGCGCGTGTGCCTTGATTTACGAAGGTATCTTCATAAAAACAACAAATCAGTTTCGTTGTGGTTTCGTTAGTTGTTCCTTAGATTTCGTAATATAAACTAAAATTAATTTTCAGTGTACACTCAATATCCCAGTAGCACACTACGGTCATTATTAGTTGTAGAAACTTGATTATGACGTAGCAAGTCATATTTATGCTTTTTCAACCGACTGGCAACAAGTGTGCTACTAGGGATAACATTTCATCATTTCAATCCATGCATCAAAACAGAACGTCCAATCTTCTTGGTGTCAAAATGTAGCTTGTAGGAAATCTTATGCACTTTATGAAAACCATTTTGTTGTAGATAAAGAATCACGGAAGAAAAATCAAGAGATATTTTCATGGAAAAACTTTTTTGCAAAATTAGCATGGAAATGGCTGCATTAACGAAGCCGATCACCAGAAGCATTTTGATTTGAAATGATTTAAAAATGATTTTATACTATAACGATATTATTATTCACATTATTCACGTAAACCTTAAAAGGTTAAATTATAGTTTGTTTGTTTTTCAAATCTCTTTTGTTTTTAATTGCTCCGTTTTCAAACAACTTCTATCATTCTTTGTATGACTAAAAGAGTTTCCAGAGAAAAATTTGAAAAAAAAACCCTCAACATTGTAAAGATAGGCATAAACCATTTTCAAATTTTATGTATACAGTTTTTGATAATCCTACAATTTTATCTCAGAATTTTTTTTACTATAATCAACGGGCTTCGAGATGTGATATTTTGAAGATTACTCATATGAAAATACATGCACTCTTTCAAAAACTGGTTTTGTTCCAAAATTAGTTTTTGACTAAGTGTAAAAAAACACAAGATTTGTCATACCGAAACCATGTGCAAATTTTATTCAAGTCGGAGAGGAGTCTGAGCTGAGGCGTTTATTCATTTGGTAGAGAATCGCTCGATGACAAAAGTAATTATACGTTGGCATGGTAAATTATTGGGTTTCAATTTTAACATACAAGTCAATTCGTATACATGAAATCATTAGTCTGATTGACTTCCAAACAACACCAATTTGTTTTCATTATCAATCACATTTTGGTGCATTGCTCGATGAACAACAGACACATCATTATCTCTCCAAATAAATAACAATTCCGCCTAACCAATGTTCCTGATCTAGATTGATTAGAGGAAGACTAGCCAACAAAATTTTATGAATAAATTACCTTGACTGACGCCTTTCAGTATGTCCAGACATCCGACTCCGACAAATTCATTAGTCTCCTGCTGCTGCTGCTGCTGCTGTTGTTGAGTGACGTAGCAGATTCCGGTTCCAGCACCAGTCTGAAGTGAGAAGGGATCCCGCAGACCATCCCCACTCGTAGCTCCACATGGTACCATCCCCACGATGGATTGCTGTTGCTTTTGCTGGTGCCAATCGAACTGACCTATCACACCACCAGACACTGAGGGAGGCACTGCTGACGTTGCTATAATGCTAGGATTTTCCACCGGGACCCCAACAGATGCATGATGCTGTTGCCCCATCAGCTCGTAACAGCGTGTTTTTGTGTTGAAATTGCATAAACTAGCGGTTCCCGTCACCACCGGTGAGGTATCATACTCGTGGGCTACAATATTACAAATGGTGGCTGTTCCCGTTTGAATGCTACCGCCGAGATAGGTCTCTATGCTGTGGCCATCACCATGAATGCATGGCTCAATGGTGGTGATATGCGTGGGTAGCTGTGTTTGATGTTGCTGTCCTTGCTGGACCATTTGTTGCTGCTGCTGCTGTGACTGCTGTGAATGAGGCGAGGGCAGTATTGTCAGCGGAATTTTCGTTGTTTTTCCACCCGGAGGGAGGCATTCATTATCCTTATCTAGATCTTGAGTTGTATAAACTGAAAGGCGAAATTGAAAGAGAATAATTAATGGCACTGCATTGTCCACTTGCGCTTCGGGGGCTGGTTGGTTGAGAACTTACAACTTAACGGACTATTTATTGATCCCGAACAACAGTTGTCGTCTAAACTATTTTTGGTACTAGATTTACTACTGGTCGACTCCGACTCTTGCTTCACTTCAGCCTTTATCACGAAACTGAACAGGATACAGAATCCCTGCGGAAGGAAATACAAAAAAAATGATATAGTTGTATGCGAGATCGATATAGGTGTAGTGGTTTTGAAAGGAATAATATCTAGGATAAACTAAAGCCAATTTTGATGAAAATTTCAATGTACCATAGAATTTTGGTAGCCGCTCATCGCAGTAAGCGCTGTCCGCGGACGGTTGAGTTTTCGAGAACTGTCAAGGTTGTTCTTTTGATGCACAGAACCCGATGAAGTAATTCCCCTCATATAATCAGCGCAAAATCAACAATTTCGTTTGAATCTACGACACCCTTGATACGAGCCTGATGGCCGTAAGGAACCTTCAAGTCCCCACCACAGTCGAGCACTTCCTACCAGAGAACATTCTGGTCCTGTGTGTGAGGCGAAGGAGGTGTTGTTGTTGTTATTGTATTTTTTTTATTGGTGACTCTTTACATCGGATGCATTCATGTCAGTTTCAGTTGTTCAAAGTGTAGTAGATTGTACAATATGAGGTGTGTGGTGTTGTTTATAATAAATATATAAACAGGCAGGAATACACTTTTCAAACCATTTGCTCCTTAAGTCGTCTGCTGTTCGTAGGCTCTCTATGCCTGCTCATTCCACAATATTCAGCCGAGTTACGGGACTCAATCTATCTCTATACATATAAAAATGAATTTCTGTCAGTCTGTCGCCTGTCGGTCTGTCTGTATGTGTGTCTGTCTGTCTGTCTGTCTTATAGACCCTTATAGACTCGGAAACTACAAAACCGATCGGCGTGAAATTTTTTATGCAGGGTTTTTTCGGGCCGGGGAAGGTTCTTACGATGATTTGAGATCCTTCCCACCTCTGGAAGGGGGAGCTCTCGTATAAGTAAAACAAAAAATTCTGCATAACTCGTGTACTAATCAAGCAAATTGAACCAAATTTAGCATGTAGAGGTTTTTGAAGGCAAGAAATGTTTCTATGGTGGTTCGAAACCCCTCCCTCTGTTGAAGGAGGGGGTTCTACTGCAAATGAAACACAAATTTTTACCAAACCTGATAATTATCTAGACTCGGAAACTACTGAACCGATCGGCGTGAAATGTATGCAGCGGTTTTTGGAGTCGGAAAAGGTTTCATTATGGTTTGCAGGGATGTCCATTAGGCTGGGTCAAAATTCAAATTCTAGTTCCCTCTTAATTTTTGGAAGCATTTTGGGTCCCATAATAACTGTGCAAAATTTCAGCTCGATCGATGAAACTATATTTTTGCTCTCGAGGTTTTACTTTTACATAGGATTTTATATGGGAAAACTTACTTATACATTGAATAATCTGGCGAGGTGACCCGTTGCCATCTAAAAGTAAGTGAACCAAATTTTCTTCTTGGAAATTTTTCAAAGAAACTTTTCTTTGAAAACTGCAAAGCGATCCGACGATTGTGGAAAAAGTTATTAAGCTAAAACTGATTACAATCCAAACGAACGGCTTATTGAACTGTTTTTCCTAACAACACTGCCACCTGCAGCATGGCCTGTAGCCTGCTGCTGTCGGCGCAAAGCAACCACGTTGTTGTGGGGTGCTCACTCGACATGGAGAGAAACCGATATCTGCAACTCCGACGACGTTTTAACTTTCAATCGCACCAGTGAATCACCGAAAGAGCACTAGCGCGTCCTCGCACAAGTGTACGCGGCAGTGATCGCAGGCAAGAGTACGTGGGCGAAGACAGATGAGAGCACGTGAGAGCGGTCGTTTTAAAAAGAGAGTGATTCACTCTCTCCAGCAATCCCATCACATGCGCACACTTTCTCTCTGTCTATTTACCACCGAATAAAAGAGCATTTTGCTTTATCTGCGGTGAGTTATGGTTGATTCCTCTGTGAAGGTACAAATTTCACGCGCCGGCATAACATAAGTGCGACATGGCATCTCTGATGGTTTTAGACCCCTCTCTTTTCTACACTCAGTAGCAAAAAAAAAGCCGAGGAAAATTTTGCTTCCAAAAACCGCGTTGTTCAATCTCCTGTAAATTTGTCAATTATCCATATTCTTAGCTAAAAATTTCACAACATTATACAAAATGTATAGACCTTATGTGGTCAAAATTTCATGTTGATAGAATTTATAGATTTGAAGTTACAATAACATATGTGAAAAAAGTCATTTTTGGACATAGCAATTTCAAAAATCCGTATTTCTGTGAAAAATTTAGGTAGCATATTACAAATTTCTCCATAGCTTATAAAAGTACAAAAAATAATGTGGACAAAATTTGAACTATTTCCATCAAGTGGTTTGGACTACAGCTGGCGTCAAAGTTGACGCACCAACATGAGCATTTCCCTTTTTCACCCGATACTGACCTTGCTGAAATATCGGTGCAAAAAAAAAGCCGAGGTGAATTCATCTTATTAATACACATGATTTGTTACGCGTGAAATATCCCAAATAACTAGTGTAACCCACAAAGAACTTTGCAAATATGGCATTCACTATGAATTGGTTTCAGAAAACTACGCATACGGTGTATATACAGTATTAGTTAATAAAATTCACTTCGGCTTTTTTTTTTGCACCGATGTTTCAGCAAGGTCAGTATCGGGTGAAAAAGGGAAATGTTCATGTTGGTGCGATTCAACTTTGACGCCAGCTGCAATCCAAACCACTTGATGAAAATAGTTAAAATTTTGTCCACATTATTTTCTGTACTTTCATAAGCTATGGAGAAATTTGTAATATGCTACCAAAATTTTTCACAGAAATACAGATTTTTGAAATTTCTATGTCCAAAAATGACTTTTTTCACATATGTTATGGTAACTTCAAATCTATAAATTCTATCAACATGAAATTTTGAGCACATAAGGTCTATACATTTTGTATAATGTTGTGAAATTTTCAGCTAAGAATATGGATAATTGACAAAGTTACAGGAGGTTGAACATGGAGTTTTTTGCTAACAAAATTTTGCTCGGCTTTTTTTTTGCTACTGAGTGTACAAATACAAATGAAACATGAAATTATGCATAACTCGAGAACTACATAACCAAGCAAATGGAACCAAATGTGGCATGTGAAGAATTTCGAAGGCAAGAAATGTTTCTATGGTGGTTCGAGACCCCTCCTTCCATTGGAAGAGGGTGCTCTAATACAAATGAAATACATATTTCTGCATAACTCAAGAACTAATCAAGGAAATCGAGCCAAATTTGGCATGTAGGGGTTTTAGGAGGTATGGAATGTTGAAACACAAATTTCAACCGAACATGAGAATTACCCAGGCAACTAAAACACAATATGTGTACTTGGGTTAGAATCCCTTCTTTTGCACCATCGTATAACTAAGGTTCCCGTTTCACCTGTGCATACAAGGCCTTGGTTTTCTTTGTATAATTTCAAGCAATAACTCATATCACAGTAGGCTGCGAGCAAAAGAAGCCGATTTCCTTAGTTTGGCAGTTTCACCATGACGAAGTGGGCGCGTATTTGTCGTGATTTGTCCCACGCGCAAATGTCGTTAAAATAGACATTTCAACCGCCATGGGAGTGCCCGTCAAGGTGGCCACAGGTCGTCCAAAGTCAGTTTGGATTCCGAGAGTTATTGTTGCCATCATGAAAAGGAAGATTTGGGGGGATCCAGTGCGTCCGATGAGGAAAATGGAGTAGGAACTGTCTGACAATAACTCACACGATTACCAACAGAGAAAATCTCGATCTTCCTCAAGCAAAAAAAGCCAATGATCCTGTTGTTTGACGTCCGCATGTTTACCATCGATCCCTTATCAAATTCCAGAATCGATCACTGTTATGAGTTTTCTCCCGGCGATTTGCGGCTTCCGATGGCAAAAAAATGCACCCGGTGTTCATTTCAGATGGCGACAAAGTAAACAACAAGATCTACACTGGGCTTACAAGTAACTATGTTTTTCCGTGGATCAAGAGCAGTACGGTTCGAAGACAAATGTTGTGTTTCAACAAGGTGGGGCGTTTTGAGCGATTGATATGTGGTCCTGCTGGATTAATCAGTATGGTACGTCAAAGCGAAAACCTGTTCTAAACGCCATTCGAGTACACCAAGCTTTAGCCAAATATTGACCCAAAACATTGACCCATACCTGGAGAGAAATGCATCCACATTATTAGGACCTGCCGTGCGTTCCTGAAGCGTGTGGAGGCCGTATTTGCAGCAAGTAGAAACTCGATGATTAAAAAAATCTAAACCCGAAATTTGTGAAATTTTTTTAAATTTTAACATTGATCAATGGGGCAAACATTATCACGCATACGGTTGTGTTGACGTTTTAAGAACTAGACTACCACATTTTGTCAATTAAATAAAACCAATAAATAAGAATAATTACAAATAATAATAAATTAAATCCCAACCGCAGTTTAAATCCAGAAGATTAAGATCATAAAGAAATGAACTCAATTCAATTTTTCACTTTGATTTTGAGTATATTGAAAAGCTTATCTTAAAGTAGGAACTTTATCATCGATTAAAGCTCGTTTCAAAGTAAATCTGGACGCACGGTTTAATAAACCACCGTGTCCCTGATGGTCGGAACAAAAAATGTTTGACAGGCATTTGTTGATGTTTCATTGACAAAGAAATAGGTGAAAAGTTTTTCTCGATTGATCGACGTATCTCGAAATGACGGATCATGGAACATGAGAAAAGAAAATTAATTGTGCACAAACATCTAGAGAATCCTTCGTGGTCTGCCTCAAAAATAACAAAAGTGTAAAAATTCCCAAAGTCAACGGTGTGTCTTGTAATCAAACGTTACAAGGATACTCTGAGTGTTGAAAGAGCACAACGTGTGTATCATAAACGTGGCACTAGGGACAAAGAGCTGAGCAGAAAGGTGTTGAGGTACGTGAAAGACAACCCAGGTGTCTCCATACGTGATTTGGCAAAGAAATACGATTCCAACTTTTCCACCGTGCGTAACACCCTTTCAAGAGAAGGATATTAGTCTTTTTGTGCCAGTAAACCTCCGAATCGCTCCCTGAAACAAAATTTAGTGGCCAAAAAGCGAGCACGATTACAATACGAACGAGTTTTGATGAAATTTGATGGCTGTATTTTAATGGATGACGAAACATATGTCAAAATGGATTATAAACGACGAATGGACGAATGGGGATGTCCCTTCCAGGTATAAATTTGTTTTTGCTGATAAGTTTGCTCGGAAACTAATGATTTGGCAAGGAATCTGCAGTTGAGACCTTAAAACCAAGGTTTTCATCACATCTCACACAAAGACGTTGAAAGTTTACTTTAAAGAGTGTCTACGGTATGTTTTGGCTGGATCTAGACAGCTGCCACTACTCAAAGGAGGTACTAGAATGGTCTGCTGCAAACAATTTTAATTCCATCGCAAAAGAGATTAATCCTCCGAATTGTCCTTAGTTCTGACCGATCGAAAAATATTGGGCAATTGTCAAGCGAAAACTTTGAGGATACGGTAAAGAAGAGACAAATGCACAACAAATGCCTTTAAAGTGGAATTAGTTCGCCGGTACAGTGTCACCAGTGACTGTGCAGATCATGATTGCATCGATCACAAGTAAAGTTCGCCAGCTCGCTCGAAACGGTGAAATATAATAACTTGTTATATATCGTCTGAAATTAGAATAAATATCCTTTTGCTTGACGTTTATAATGTTCAATTCTTGAGTTATGATCACTTGAATGCGTCCAAATTTACTTCGAATCGGTCAATTTGTTATGTTTAGAACGTTCACATTTCCTTTAGTTAATTGCAGTTTTTCAAAAAGTGACATTATGTACAGCATCTCTGCTTCCTCTAGTGTGTTGTATTTTTGTTTTTCTCAAAAACTAGGACAATCTTGAAACATTTTGTTAAGATCATCGTGTTGATGAAAAACTCGTTATTCGGTTAAGGTGTCGTGCGGAATATTTTCCCCAGTCGTGGTGGCATAGCTTTATCCATTTATAGATAAGCCTTTTAGTTATCTTAAACGGATATCCATTCTATATCTGATAAGAGGTGTAGATCGAATATTATAAATTTGAGATAACTGAAAACCGAAACTCGAATACACGTCTGTTAAGAAAAAAAAGAAGATTATATAGAAGATATGCTTTTCTTAAGCTGCCTTCCATTGTCGGTGACAAAGGAATACAGAAAAAATTACTCTCATTTCGATAAGCAGCACCTGGAAGCATCTTTTTCTGCCAACAGGTAGGTTATTTCAAAAATGAATGTTTTTGTCACTGGCATCCCTACAATGATGCTTGGATCAATCTCTCAAAACATCTTCCTTTAGTAAACAGTTTGAGAGATTTTTTTTTGTATCAGTCGAATGCTTGGATGATCTTTCCATTCATAAACAAGTTCTACCCGTGCAGGCTCATAACTGATTGAAATCTGCTCTGGGAGGCTGTATAAAAATTTCTGTTTGTGAGTAGCAAGCGAAGGATAAAATCAATCAGCAAGTATAAGCAGGAAATGCTTTCAAATCGTCTTTTGCTTTCGGAAAGAAAATTACAAGAGCGGTTCTTCTTGCGAGAAAAGCTCTTTCATCTTCTTACTTCGACGTTGGCATGCTCGTCTGGGTACATTACAAGAATTATTTTGTTGGAGCAGATTTAATCACCAAATTGCATTTCAATTAACTGAATTTTCAGATAAAAAAGACGGAGCTCTTCGAAAGTGCCTTGTGACTCACTTACAAGCGAATATGAACTATGTACCTACAAACACAAGTACAGCTCAAATAAGTTAGCATCAAGGAAATGGAGTGTATAATCGATATAAAGAATTTATTTTAGTGTTAAATATTCATTTCACGTAAATGCTTTGGGGAGTATGGATGGAAAATAATACCGGAAAATAGTGGAAAACAACTCCGTAATCCTCTAAACGTGAGAGTTTTATGAGAACAAGGAGCAGATTTCCTGATTTCCTTTTTCCATCACATTTCGATAGGGTTGAGAACGACCTTGGCCCATCCAGGAGATAACATCATCTGGTCAGTTATGCGTTTAGAAAAAATGGGATCGTATAACATAAACATACACAATTCTGGAAACTTTTGTTTTTCTTTTTCAATATTTAACTTAATGTAAATTTAACTGGATTGAGAAACCGTTTAAAGAGCCCGGAATTACGTAAAGGGGCAACAATCATGCCGGTATTTCAACAATCTATGACTTTTTTTTAAACATAATGCACCCATTATGACAAAGGGCGTACAATACCTACACAGAAAAAAATAATTGATTTTAACAAGCGCTTAAAATTTCCCCTCGTTTAATTACAAGCCAAAGGAGGCGCAAACAACGCAACTGGTTGTAGTCTTTGATGCGCCATACAACAATGTTTGCAATTTTTCATACAGCAGGCGTTATCTGGCTTAAATTTACATTAAATATCCCATTATTTTCTGCCAAATCTAGCATTCCCTTTATGTGCATTAGATAACGCAGAAAATTCATTGTTTCTTTTTATCTATGTAGGAGGCCCAAAATAAGTTCATTGCCCTATAAAGCATGTACATTGATGATGATGATGATGCTGATGGTAGTGATTCCTTAGGTGCATAGATCGGTGCAGCGAGTAGAACTCTGCTCCGCTCTTATAAAATGTGAGTATTGGAAGCGGAATGAGCCATTGTACCGTTCAACATTCTTTACATCCTGCGCGATTGCCGATTGCTATTACTATACAACAGCCGACCAACGAGGGAGTACTCAAATATACGTACAAACATACGCTGTTCGGTTCAATAGTCGATTGTACCCTTGGAGCATAGCAGATCCCGGTGCAAATCACGGCACTGCTGTTATTGGATTGGAAAGGCAGAAATCCGGTAGGTGGCGCACCCTCATCGCTGAATAGTAGTCGGTAAAAGGTAAAAAAAACCACCGGCACTTTTTTATGAGTTCTCAAAAGAATTTTCAAAGTTGAAACTTTACGGATAAAATAATGAAATAGCAATATCTTCAAATTGGAAATTTGTAATTAAGTTTTAAATGCATTTTCAATTGACAGTTTGTTTTGCAAGGTTCTGGACGAACTTTGTATGGTGACTTCCCACTGTGCGTCGCTAGGGAAAATCAGTTATGTTTAAGAAGATGGTGCACACTCTCTGATGATTAAAGGGAGCTCTGTACTGAATGAGAATATCGTTCGGAGATGCTGTAAAAACGTGTGTATGTGCAGATTAGATCTGATTTTTACGGTAGAATTGGGTTAAAATCCTTTTTATAATGCATCTTCTCTGCTGATCTGATCATACATGTGTATGCGCGTTTTATTTGTATGAAATGACATTTATATGAAATTAATTGGTTTTTATTAACATTGCGAACTCAACGAGACAAAATGAGACAATATTGTTGTATTCATTCACTGAAAAAAATAATTAATTTTAACAGGCGTTCAAAATTCGAGTGTTCCCGATTTAATTGAAAATTTGTACACACGTTTTATCCATGACAGTAAGTTTTTTACATTGATGCAAAACATTTTTGGACTTCAGAGTCAGTTTTAAAAAGGGCGTAAGCATTTTGAATAGCACTTCAATTAATAATTTGTAGCTTGAAAACCTTGGGTTGTACAAAAAAAACTAACTGTCTAAGAACAAGTTGTGGCACTATGTGTGGAGGTTGTGAAAAAAATATACACTGGAGGTTGAATAAGTCGTAATTAATTTGGGCAATGATGATGATTGACAGCTTCTTTTTCTTATTCTTCCTGTCTAAAATTGTTTTTAGCCATTTGCGGCAATAAATCATAACTTAACTTTTTCTGTGCACGTTCACTGGGTAGAATTGTTTTTTTCTTTCTCACTTTTTAAAGAACATTTTATTAAATAAAACAGTATGAGTTTACTTTGATCTGGTAATTTTTAAGAACCTGGTTCGCTAACACAATACACCAATACAAACTCGCAATTTGCTTCTCAAACTAACACACTTACAAAGACCCACCACTTAATTTTTCCATAGATCATTCGGGATAATTTCCGCATTTTCACAGATTTTAAAGTGATTCAAAGCTCTCGTGCTGGGTTTTTCTTCCTAAAAAAAATCACTTTGCGTTCCTTAAAGCACTTTTAAATGAGAAAACTGCTTCCGAAATTTCCAATCGAGAAACAAACCAGGCCACTGCACGAAAAAAGCTAACCTCACTTTTGACCATGAGAGTATAAGAGATAGCAATAACCGTCGTGTTCCCCGTGTTTTTTTCTAACACACGAATTTCTTAACACAAGGGCACCAGTATCTGTCAAATCTGAGGTGTGACTGTGATTTGGTCCATTGTCAATATAGCAGAACAGCGCAAGTCATAAAATCACTTGCGCTTCAAGTAAAACTGTACGATCCATTTGATCACATTGCAACTTCGAGATTTTCAACAATATAAGCCACACTTTAGACATCACACACACACACTACGCCTCAAGCGAGCCCGAGAATCATCGATCATCAACAGTTGCCAGATTTACATCTTTATATTTTTAACTGCTGGGTTTTGGCATGTTCAAAAACTGAGATACATCTGTACAACACATGTTGTGCCAGATGTTTTCCAATGTCTTAGGATATATTTATTGATTTGGAAGCATAATACTATCTACTAGCTAATTTGCTATCTAACATAATCTACCATGAGCAACAATTTTGATAGAAATAATATTCTTCTCTAAGCTGGCAACAATGCTCGTCAGCTGATATTTTCATTCTGCCTAGTTTCCTGCTATCAATTTGTAAACAATCTTTGCGCAGACCGAGCGTAACTTTGTCAATAATTGAAATTAATTTTGGTGAGTAGAATGCCGCAGAGAAGGAGAGCACATTGGGCGGTGCTAATTCGCGAGAAGCGGTTTACGGCGGAACAGTTGAGCGGGAATGATCAGGAAGAACATTCATCGCTGGGTCTATATTCAACTGCGCTAGAAGAGGATCTAGGACACTCATCAACGGATCAAAGTGTTTTGTTTGTCGAAGATCCAGGGAGTAGTGATTGTTATTGAGAACGTGATAAAAGAGATAAAAAATGTTCAATGGAATTAGTTAAGACATATCAGTCTTCAGTAAACTTGTCTTAGTGACCAAGCCCTTCCTAGAGGTGGTCACACAAATTCGGTATTCGGTCACAATACGGCGCTAGTGTGCATATAATCTTCCAGTTTGTGATTCTATATCTCGAGAGCCTTACTAGTTAGGACGATGCTTTCTAACTTGTGCTTGTGGCCAAGCCCTTCCGAATGGTAGTCCCATGTGTTAGGAATTCTCATACTACGCGGCGCTAGTGTGCATACGATGTTTGAGATTTATTATGCTGTATCTTGAGAGCCTTACAAATTACGACAGTACTTTCTTAAGGTAATTCATTCCTTTGACCAAGTCCATCCGGATGATGATCACATACGTTCGGAATTCACTAAATACGTGGCGCTTGTGCGAATATGAGGTTCAAGATTATTTAACGTTATGGTACGGGAGTCTTATTAATTAGGATATTGCTTTTTTGAGCAAATTTGTGCAAGTAGCCAAGCTCTTCCTAGAGGTGTTCAAAAAAGTTCGGAACAGGGCGCTAGTGTGCATATAATCTTCCAGTTTGTGATTGCTATATCTCGAGAGCTTTACTAGTGAGGACGATGTTTTCTTTAGCAAACTTGTGCTAGGGGCCAAGCCCTTCCGGATGGTAGTCCCATGTGTTCTGAGCTCATACACTGTATGGCGCTAGTGTGCATATGAGCCTGTAGGTTTATTATGCTTTGTCTCAAGAGACTTACTATTTAGGACACTGCTTTCTTCAGCAAACTTGTGTTAGTGGCCAAGTCCTTGCGAATAGTGGGTAAAATTGTTCGGAATTCTCTCACTACGTGGCGCTAATGTGCATAAGTTCTTTAAGTTTTATTATGCTATAACTAGAATGTCTTATCTGTTAGGACATTGCTTTCTTCAACAATTTTCTGCTAGTGGCTCAATTCTTCATCGATCCACCTTGCTCGTTGCGCGCCTCGTTTTCGAGAATCATTTTAACAGGGCTAACGCCCGAAATTCTTACGAATGTCTATGCCCAGCCCACCCTAGTCGGCCGATTCTAGCGGTATGAACGACTAAGGTTCTCCCAGCAACGGATGCAATTTGTAGTTCGTCTGCCATGGTCGATCAGAGTGGAAGGCTCAATTTAGCATGGCATATTTGGTGCATCAGTCCTAGCAAGAGTCGGGGTAGCAAGAGCCATTGGGTGACAATTTGACAGCTCCATCAGTTTGTTTACGGTAGCTATATAGCTTCTATGATTTTTCGAGCTTTGGTTGTTTCGTATCGCCTGGGATTTAAAATTTCACCTCTCGGAGCACTCTATTTTCTAGTTACTATGAATGAGTCAGTAACGCTTTCGAATAAGGGATAATTTATTTCATTCTATGTTACTAAGCGAGTCTCACCAATTAGGACATATCACTCTTCAGTAAGCTTGTCCTAGTGGTAAAGCTCTTCCTCACATTAGAGCTCACATTTGATAACTACCAGCAAATAACCTAAGCTATTATCTGCAACTAATCCACTTTGTACCTACTAGGAACCACAAAGAACCTACCCCTTTCACTGAATCTGTGTACATATGTGTACATAGTTACTAAAATACCTTTTTGGGTATTTTCGTAACTTGTCCTGGCGTGAGATTTGAACTCGTTACTTTGGCGTGAGAGGTATGGATGTTAACCACTACGCTTCAACAACCCGATTTAACTATTAATATTTCGTTTATTGAATGTCCAACGTGCTTGCTAGTGTTTAAGAGTCAAATAGAGATTTATATATGTTCTTCTTCTTCTTTAGCATTTCAAGCTTATTGCTTTCACAATTAGCTTATTGCTTGCCCTCAACTTAGTTTTCTAGATGCACTTCCACAGTTATTAATTGAGAGCTTTCGATGCCAGGTACCATTTTGCATTAGTATGATTGTGTGGCAAGTACAATCATACGCTATGCCCAGGGAGTCGAGAGATTTTCCTTAACGAAAAATTCCTAGACCAGACCGGGAATCGAACCCAGCCACCTCCAGCATGGTGTTGCTTTGTAGTTGCACCTTTACTGACTGAGCTAAGGGAGGACCCAATGCAAGAAACCCCAGCAATTTATATATGTATACTAAGCTAAATTTTTGCCATATTCTCCGGAACGTGGCTCTTCAAGCGACGCCATGCTGAGCCGGGGTGAAATTATCGTACAGCTCAAGAGAAATTTCAATCAAACAAACTCTGGCGTTTTGAAAAAGAAAGATTATAGATGTTTCGGAGGGAACATGGTTCACGAATTAAATTTTCTCATCAGTCTTCTTAGGATGCAGGACGCCCTGGGTATTTGGTAGCATGATAATACGATAATACGATAATAAAGGGTGTATTCGATAAAAATGGCACACACATATATACTCATCAAAATTAAACTGATTATCGGATTTTCTTGAAATTTTTAGGGAATGAAGAACTACTAATGAGTTTTGATTTACAACATTTGTTATATTCAATTTCGTCTCCCATCCTGAATGCCCGCACCTTCCTTTTTCACTCCATCCATCAAATTTTTGTACAACCGATTTTCCCAGTGTTTTTGTTGTTTTTACCCAAATTTTCTTCAATTCTAGCTCTGTTTTTATAGTTTTGGGATGTTTGCGAAGTTCCGTTTTCATAATTGCCCAGAGCTTTTCATTTGGACGAAGTTCCGGGTGAATTTGGTGGGTTCATATCCTTTTGGCACAAAATTGACTCCGTTGGCTCGGTACCACTCCAATACGTTTCGAGCGTAGTGGCAGGATGCTAGATCAGTGCCAAAACAGAGTTGATCCTTTGTGCTTCTTAATGAATGGCAAGAGACGCTTCTTAAGGCACTCTTCCGTGTAAATCGCACCGTTTATTGTTCCGGAAGTGATGAAGGGAGCACTTATTTCACCACATCCGCAAATCGCCTGCCAGATTAGAAATTTCTTGCAAATTTCGATAGTTTCTTCTTTCGAACATCCTCCGGAACATCGAACTTCGACTTGGCAACGAAATATTCTTGCCCAGGAAGTTGACGGAAGTCGGCCTTGACGTATGTTTCGTCATCCATCACGATGCAACCGGATTTGGTGAGCAGCTCGTGTAAAGTTTCCGGGCGCGGGTTTTCGCAGTGATGTTTTGTTTTTCATTCCGGTTTGGGGCTTTTTGCACTTTTGTAAACATGTAACCCAGCACGCTTCATGGTTTTCTGCACAAAACCGACTGACACCTTAGACTTTTTAGCGACATCTCGAATTGACATGTTTGGACGGTTCTTGAATTGTTGTACGACTTTCCTGGCCATTTTACTGTCCATTGGATCACTTTTACGACCACTCCCTTCCTTCCTTTGGACACCCAGACGCTCCTTCGAAGGTTCTTATTACACGAGACACAGTTGTATTTGCAATTCCAAGCCTTTTAGCAATCCACCGGTGGGACGCCCCTGGATTTTGATTGTGAGTGCACAAAATTTTCTCACAGACAATTTCTTAGTTTCGACGACATGACTGGAACTACTGAATGTATAACTATGAAACTTGGCAGATGTAAATAATACACTATGGATAAGATCTACATCATAAATTTCTAGGTTTTTTACTCATACGATTCAAAAGTTACAGAAGATTTTCGGTGTGCCATTTTTATCGAATACACCCTTTAATAGACATTTACACCATCTTCCACTCGAGATTTTACAGACTGAACATTGAACATAGAGTGAAATAACACGAACAATTTAACCTAATACCCAGTAGACCCTTAAGGACATTTTCATTTTGCGAAAAGTTCCATTGTCTGGAACAGGAATCGAACCCTCACTTCATAGCAATCACTTGAACAACGGGTTACGCCGCTAGCCACTTGACCACGAAGCTAACGTGGGCGATTGATTTCGCCATTTTGTCCGGGACGCGGTTTTTAAGCAACACCATGTCTAACCGGTGCGTGGTACTGAAAATTTCGATGAGCGCAAGAGAAATTTCAATCAATTGGGCTGCAGGACGTTTGGCAGGACAGCATTCTGTGAAATGGTCACACCAAAAGTTTTTTTTTCAGTTCCTCGTCGTTGCGGATGTCCAGCTGCAGGTGACGTGGGATGATTCTGGTCTGCATATTTTAACGGGTGGTGTTTTCTACCAACATGCTCCGCGAATACGTCTGCCGCTTACGGATGCACAGCGAAAACTGATGGTTGATCGGACGTCCCCAAATGTTTTATAATCGCTGGCACGGTTAATGTAGCAGTATGAACCAATCGTGGCGCAAATATGATGTCATTTTCGACTAATAGCTTTGTGTGTTCAGAAATTTTTCTTTTAAGTAATTTTTAATTAGTTTAAACAAATATAATGAACTACGTTAGCAACAAGGATTCAGCTTTGATGATTTACCTTTCGAATGAAATACTTATCGTAAAATTTCTGTGGGCCAGACAGGAGATATTATCCTTCAAAATATCCAAACCTGCGTAACGCTTACAATTTTAGAAATTTTTGAACGGCGCTCCTATACAAGAATAGAAACATGTGACATGAACACCAATTTCACGTCGTGAGTTTTTAAAATAAATAAATATTGCAGGAAATTTCAATACTTCCCACGAAAACAAATGTCTCAAATACGGATACACGTGTAGTAGTAAGTTTAAGACTAGATTTTGTCTTTCATTTTCTCACACATTGTTCAAACAGATTTATCAATACAAGGACAATCCAATCATTGAATTCGAAAAATATTTACGAAGTCTTTAACCTGAAAAAAAGGGGAGAAAAATCAAAAATCAAAAAACATTAAAATTGAAATATCTCATAAGAGATTTTTTTATGTTTTTTATTTTTGGACTGTAAAAACTTGAAGTTATTACGCAAATTTTAGCGGAGACTTAAGGATGGAGAATCTTTAGGAAAAAAAGTTTCAAAAACATAATTTTTAGTGTATTTCTCAAAATTTTAATATTTGCGAAAATAAACGTATTCTGATTACATAACCTGATTTTTGTAGTATGTTTAAAAAATTTTAGCTTGTGTTGTATTTCTACATCTCAACGATTTGCAAGATAAACGTGTTCCTATGTTGCAGTATATATCCAGCGAAATGCGTTTCATGTATACTATCGAACGTTCTTCAGCATGCTAAACAACCATTTCGAAATATGCATATAGTTTCCACATCTCTAAGCTAGCAAGATCGATTCTATGAACGCCTAACAAATAGGAGAAAATGATTATTTTTGTGTACCAGTAAGCATTTAAGTTTGCTGAAAGATATTGCTCCTTTGTGTAACTCCCTGTTCATAGTTTCATAAGATACATAAGAAAATGAAATTTTCATTAAGCAATCATTAAAATTTTGAGAAATGCACCGAAGGTTGATGTTCTAGAAACTTTTTTCCCTGGCATTTCTCCATTCTGCACACTTAGAAATTATGAATTTTACACGAGACCTAATCCATGTTTGTAAATAGCCGGGGAACGTAAAGTCGGGGAACGTAATAGTCGGGGGACGTACATAAAGATTTCGTGTGAAATTATGTCTTCTGAAACTGACACATACGCAATTCAACAAAAGATGTGTTCGGTTGAATTTATTTTCTCATCTCTTTCAACACATTCTTATGCGCTAAAGGACGCTTGCATGTGTCGGTCTCAGGGACAGAAATTTACACGAGATTTTGGTAGTGTGTGGAGTCGACGGTTAAATTTGCGTAATAGCTTCAATTTCTTTCAATCAAAAAATTAAAAAAAAAAATTTTTAGATATTTAAATTTGTCGCTTTTTGTCTGACATTTTTTTAGTGTGTATATTTTTTACAACCTTCACACATAGGGTCACAACTTGTTCTTAGACAGTTTTTTTGTACAACTAAATGTTTTCGAGCTACCAATTTTTTATTTATTTATTGTACACCATCTTCGACTATGTCGTACAGACTGCTTACTTAGAATTACTTAATCTTAACCTCTAATTCTAGCACAAAACACATTTTTAGACAAAATAAAATCAAATCCGTTACAAACATCGTGAAAGGATCGCAAACACAAGATAAAACAATTATTGAATCCGAAGTTCGTTCTGTGAAACGGAATTGCCAGTAATGGGGAGTTTCGGAACCGACGAGGAGGAGTGTTCCACGGAATTAGTTCTAGGAGTTCGGGACAATCCACATGGCCCATTATGAGGTCGAAGATGAACAGCCGTTGCAGTTTGATACGCCTGATACGCCTGGTTAAGCGGGAAGGTTGACTGGATCATTCCATGGGAGCCGACGCAATGCAAACCTCATGAAACTTTTCTGAACACGCTCAATTGCGTGACGTACGATGGAGACCACACCGGTGAGGCGTATTCTAAGATGCTGCGAACTAGCGAGCAAAAAAGCGACTTAAGGCAATAAACGTCAGTGAAGCCTGAAGTATGACGACGTATAAATCCAAGCACAGTGTATGCTTTAGCAATAACGCTGCTCATGTGCTCATTGAACCTCAGCTTCGAATCATTATTCATTATTATTACTTTGCACTTTTTGTTGTTTGTGCGCATGCCGTTGTCACCACACCAGGTTAGTAAACGGTTTATATCCTCCTGAACTTCAACACAATCGGCGGGGGAAATAATCACGCGGAAAAATTTCAGATCATCGGCGAATGAAAGTTTTGACGATGAAAGCAGTTCAAACAAGTCATTCACATAAATAATAAAAATAAGAGGGCCGAGAACACTACCCTGGAATGGAAGTGCTATTCAAAATGCTTCCGCCCTGTTTAAAACTGACTCTAGAGTCACAAAAATCTATGTTAGCGCGGAAACTGCTCAGTCTCCTAAGCCAAACGCGTATGCAAAGTTTCATTCAAATAAAAAAATTTCGAAAATAATTTTCCACATCGCATGGAAACGCTCTCAGTTTAATATCAAGACAAAGGAGGCGTTTGCAATCTCTCATGCGCCATACAACAATGTTTGCCATCTTTCATACAACAGGCTAGATTTAGGCGTTATCTTAAATTTACATGAATTTAAATTTAAATTTACATGAATTATCCCATTATTTTCTGTGAAATCTAGCATTCTCTTTATTTGCAATAGAAAACTCAGAAAATTAAATGTTTCTTCCTATCTGTGTATATTTTCAATTATTTAACTTATTTATTACTGGCACAAACTAACTACAGATATGTTTTCATAATTTGTTTTGATTTGTTTTTTCATAATCATGTAAATTTTTGTGCTCTGACACAAAGTTAAGTAATAAAAAAGGCGAAATTAATTTCATTCAAACCTATTTTTATGGGAGTGATGGGAGCTTTTCAGTCCTGAAACACTTTATTTTACCCGACTTGCTTGTTTACGCCTTTGTCTTTCTGTATAAAAAAATATCCAAGTCTGCATTTAGGTTGTACCAGTCGTTATTGACCATTGAAATAAATGTCAAATTATCTACTACGTAGCCCCCACTCCTTGATCGTTATCAACACACTGTTGACCAGGTTCAGTTTCGCTTTCCCTGGCGCAGTATCAGTTGCCAGCGTCATTGACATTGCGGTGGGAAATTTATTGCCCAAATGCTGCTACAAGATCATTTTCCTTACATTCCCGCACTGGGCAGCACTAACTTTCAAGGACACACTATAAATTTTACAGCCCAAAACCCGGTGGCAGTAATTTACTTACCAAAATAATACTGCTAGCACTGAAAACGTAGCCACTGAGCAGATTCTCGCTGTTCAAGTACACCAAGTAGAACGTGTGGCACACCACGTTGGATACGAACAGCATGGCAGTCCGGTACAGCAGTCCTATCCTGCGAAGAAAAATAAAATAACTATCAAGTAAAAACGACTGTCGAAAGGTATGGGATGAAGGTAGGAGCCCTGTGTACCAAGAAAGGGATCCGACGACGAAGGAACGAAAAAGGGCAGACGGAGGAATTTGCTAATAGTTTAAATTTTGCCCGATAAAACGGCGTAAAATTGGGGTGTTTATTGGGCGGGACTGAATTTGTTTTGTGGCATTACAAGATAGAAGAAAAGTCGAAGGGTAGCAACACTGGGCAACTTTCCGCAAGAGAATGGAGAAAACTTTTCTAAAGGTGAACACAAACTTTCCGGTTTGTACCGTGATTCCAATACCGGTTGTTTTTTATCATCCGATGGTGCTCTTATGGTCATGTGCAAAAGTTTCCGGTCGGGATTTGCAGGTGAAAAAAAATAATGTAGCAACATTACCTTTGTGTAGTACATGCATATATGGCGGAAGTTATAAACCAACTCCCGTGGTCATGACAGCGAATGGAAACAATTTCCTCAATTTTCCAAGGGAAATGTACGACAATAATACCCATGTATGTACAGAACTGACGATGTACCATTTTCTTCATCGGGTTGAGTGGCGCGCTATGGTTGGTCGTGTAGCAGGTACTTGAATGTTTAAATTTCCGTTTTGAAATAACAGGGCAAGGGTTGATTTGAACGGAAATTTGTTGGGGTGAGCTGTGAAAAATAGTCACATTTTTGTTGACGATGGGGGTTCAGACTTGCAGACAGAAATCAGACGTAAGAGAGACAACTTCAACATACGGCTTAATACAATTCGTCCTTTGATATGTTTGTATTCAAAACGAACTATTCTTATACTTGTTCTTATATAAAGGGTGTACGGAATCAAATTGCGACATACACAAATATTCGGCAAAATTCGCCCGTTCAACCAATCATCTTCAAACTTTCAGGAAGTAAAATAAAACATGTTATAAATATTTTCTCATGTTTGTTTCATTCGATTTCAATTCCATATTCAAAATGCACGAACCTTCTTCTTTACACTACTCATAAGGTACAACATTTGGACAACTTTTTACTCACTGTGGCAATCCATTTTTCTCCATGTCTTCCTCCGATTTCACTGCCTTATGATGTTTCCGAAGTGCCTGCTTCATGAAGGCCCAGTACTTTCAATTGGCCGCAGCGGTGCGTTCGGGGGTTGAGATGCTTCGGCACGAAGTTGGCCTCCTTAGCCTTGTACCATTCCAAAACCTCTTTCGAGTAAAGACACGAGGCTAAATCCAACCAGAAAATCGTAGGACCATCATGTGACCTCAGAAAAGGAAGTAGACGCTTTTGGAGGCATTCTTTAGGTACACCAGCCCATTGAACGTTCCTGTTGTCACGGATGGGGTGCTCCACTTTCCACACGAGCAAATCAACGCGGTGGTCTGCAGAACCCTTTACTTGAGAGCTTACTATGTCAACATCAATGCTTGAATTTGAATATTAGGTTGTTTAATATATTTTAACAATCGAACTGAAAAATTGTTTTCAAAAACGGTCTTCCAACTCGTTATCGCAGGCAAGTATGAATGCAATTTGAGCATCTCCCTTCCGATAGCATTTGTCGATTCCAGCAACCCAGCACCAATCCAGTATTGTCAAGTAGCACAACGGAAGCCTCAAGAGCAGTAGAAAGTGCTTCATTCGTCACAATCTCTAACTCGACTCAACGTGGAAATCTTGAGCTTCCTCCTTCGAGTTTTAAAGCTGGGCAAAAATCCAATATTTCGGTCTACTATCAGAACGTGAGAGGCTTACGTACCAAAATCGTTCAGCTACGCTTGCAGCTTACCAGCTACGACTGTGATGTTGTTGTTTTCACGGAAACTTGGCTGCGAGAGGATATCAATAGTGCTGAAATATCATCTGAATATGCGTTGTTCCGTTGTGACCGCAGTGCATCTGGCTTGTTGATGTTCTCGTGGTGGGGGCGTATTGATTGCAGTAAAAAACCACCTTCGTTGCGAGGTGATTCCTTTGATGGATTGTGAACGACTTGAGCAAGTTGCAGTTTGCGTAAGATCGACGCATCGTTCGCTCTACATCATTGCTGCACACTTAGAAAATTTCATGTAAAAATAGGTCTTTTTAGATGCACCCAATCGAAGCGGCTAATAAGACATAAATTTACGTCCTTTTTCAAATTTACACGAAGAAAAAGCTGAACACCTAATTTTACATGCCATGACGCAAATTTCAGTTACGAGAACAAATTTCATAGAGTTTAAGTTTTTTCATAAACGAATCTATAATTTATAAATCTAATGAGTATTACTAGAGCGAGGAACTGTTATTTTAATGCATATGCTGCAATTGATTATGTGATTCAAATTTTTCGTTAAGAATCGTAAACCAAAAAACCATAGTTTTCCAGCATCCTATAAGATTAGCTCCTTTGAAGATTATAGCAGTGCACTAAAGATATCTATTTAACATTTGTTATGTGTTTTTCGATAATGTGATAAAATCCGCAATTTTTTTTAAATTTGAAACTATTAAATGTTTTAAAGTAAAGATAAAATTATACTTCCGCCACTTCTGTGACTGAAGTTATCATCGCAGGAAAAGAGAAATATTCTGCGGCGTCCGCTTTCAATGCCAGCCAATGCTTGACTGTGGACTGAACTTTCACATTGATAGTATGGCCTCACAAATCAGTCAAGCATTTATATTTCAGTTCGCGTTCGTGTAATTTTGAGTGCCTCAATCCATAAAATTAAATCCACATGACGTATTTTTCAATTATCGATGCAATATTGAATCACAAGACATTATTTTACATCATATTGTATTTAATTTTAAGAGACAACCATTATATTTGGATTTACATCTATTATCATATAAAATTCAGTTATTTACTATTTTCCATGTCATGAAATTTAAATCTTTTACCAATTACAGCACATGTAATTTTAATTATTTTTAAGAGTGTGTTTATCTTCCCCCGATCTTTATTCTGCCCGATCTTTATTCTGCGGATCTTTATTCTGCCCATACAAAAGCAGTTCAGAAACCTCACAAACAGCGCTAGCAAAACCGATATCGTTTTGTAATTGGGTGACTTCAACCTCCCAAACTTGCGATGGCAATTGGATGACGAGGTTAACGGTTACATTCGTCGACGTTAACGGTACTCGCGCCGGTCCTTACGGCAAGTTAACAGTTTTTTGAACACCAAGGGAAGATTACTTGATCTTGCATTCGTAAGTTTACCGGAACGTCTGGATCTGGTCGAACCCCCCACTCCACTGTTACAGATCGATAACCATCACACGCCTTTTGTTTTATTGTTTGACGTGACCGACAATAATTTTGTTACGATAGATGATAGTTTTGACAATTTTATATTTGATTTCAACGCGTGTGACTACAGCCAGCTAAAAACAGCATTTGCCGATACCGATTGGAATACCATTTTGCGGATTGGAACAATTGACGATTCACTGTCAGCGTTTTATGACAAACTTTACGAAGTCTGCAATGATTTTGTGCCTCGAAAAAGACAATCATTTAAATCAATGTTTAACCAACCGTGGTGGACCTCCGAGCTACGCCATTTAAGAAACATGCTAAGGAAAGCACGACATCGCCTCTTTCTCACAAAGTCCGAGAGTGACCGAATCAGCCTACGTAATGCTGAATCATCGTACAAGTCAATAATGCTAACCACATACGAGAATTACGTATCGAGAATCCAGGCCAGTGTCAAACAGAACCCATCGCGTTTCTGGGATTTTGTGAAGAAACAGAAATCATCTTCCCGAATTCCTTAGCAACGATCAGCTTAGCTCAACGATGCTCATGCTTGCTAGCTCAAGATTCACAGAAGCCGCTAATCTCTTCGCCATATTCTTCGAGAGTGTGTTCAGCAAAGTGTCGCCTGTACAACGTCAAGACTGCTTCACACATATTCCCTCGCATTCCATCAACCTTCCCATCATCCAATTTTCCCCAATCGAAATCTCACAAGCTATCGAAGACCTCGACGCTAAGAAAGGATCCGGAACAGACGGCATTCCACAAGTGTTTCTGAAAAACTGCTTGACGGAACAGTTGCTGATGCGAGTTTGTTCAACCGATCGCTACGTGAACGAACATTCCCGGCGGTTTGGAAAACTGCCTCTATCGTTCCCATTCACAGGTCTGGCAACGTCAAACAAGTTTTAAATTATCGTGGTGTTTCTATACTATGCTAAGTATTTGAGAAACTGATGCACAAGGTGCTGTATACTGTTGCATCACCCTTAATTTCCGATAGCCAGCATGGATTCATGAAACACCGCTCAACTACAACAAATTTGATGTGCTACATTACCACGCTGTCACGGGAAATAGAAAATAGAAAGCAAATTGAAGCGGTGTATGTTGATTTTGCAAAAGCATTCGACACCGTCCCGCAAACCCTAGTCGTCGATAAACTTAAACACATTGGCTTTCCGAATTGGATAACGCAGTGGATATTTTCGTATCTATCTGACCGAACCTCGTATGTAACAGTTAACTCAGCACGATCCAGTTTATTCTGCATGACGTCCGGTGTACCTCAGGGCAGTGCCCTTGGTTCACTGATATTCAACATTTTTGTGAACGATCTGTGTTTGCTTCTCTCCTCGTTTAAGCTTTCGTTTGCCGATGACCTGAAATTTTTTCGCGCTATACTGTCCCCGGCCGATTGCACCATTCTACAGACGAACATCAACACCATATTGATCTGGTGTGGCGATAATGGCATGCGCGTCAACAGCAACAAATGCAAAATTATATCCTTTACCCGCTCTAGTAATCCTGTGAATCACCAGTACAGTATGGACTTTGAAACACTGGAGCGTGTTTCTTCTATCTGCGATCTGGGCGTAACCATCGATGAGAAGCTTAGGTTCAATGAACATGTTGGGATCACGACTTCCAAAATATTTTCTGTTCCTGGGTTCATTCGTCGACATGCTTCCGAATTCACTGACGTACATGCTTTGAAAACACTGTACTGCACGCTGGTGCGTAGTATCCTAGAATATGCTTCCCCGGTTTGGTCTCCGTACTACGTAGCGCAGATTCTTTCAATTGAACGGGTACAGAAAAAGTTCGTAAGATTTTCATTGCGGCTACTTCACTGGAACGATCCAAACAATCTCCCTCCCTATCCCGAGCGATGCCAATTGACAGGCTAGGAATTGCTGTCTGCCAGACGCGTGAAAATGCAGCGTTTATTTATATTCGACGTCATTAACGGTGTAGCAGGTACCGCTGAACATTCCTCCACGACGCTTTCGGAACTCCAACTTGCTTGCTGTTCCGTATCACCGAACCAACTACGGTTACAACAACCCTCTTGACGCTTGTATTTTTAAAAACCGAATTATACGAATTGTTTAGTTACATAAGTTAAGTTAGAATAAGTACAGTCTGTACGATATTGTTGTCGAAGATGGTGATAATAAATAAAAAGAGATTAAGTATCGCAATATGAGGGATCATGTCTCCACTAGAAAAAATGATAATTTGCTCAGTGCTGTACTACCAAATAAAATTTTAATTCATTTATTTCTTATCTATTTTTTTAATCTTTTTATTGCTCCTTTATAAAGGTTATTGAAAGCTCTAGAAATTATTTGATTGTTTGTTAATTTTGCAAAAATATTTTGAAAAGTTAACAAGGCGACCAAGTCTCTCAAGTCCCTCCTATAGTATTTTTTCATAAACTTTCCCAGTTATTTGTAGAACAGTCTGCTTTTAGCATCAGCTTTGAAAGATTGTATCTATACGTTGTTACCGGGCCTAGGCGTTATCTATTGTTTCGATTTACTATTGTTCGGTGGCGTGTGATCGAAGCACAGAAAAAGTAACAATAAAACCTTAGCTAGGCAAGATGTCACGGAAACGATTTATGTGTGAAGTCGATCATTGTTCGCGGCGTGACTGATCGAGTGAGTACAGACAAAAATAAAACAATAAAGCTGCTTTCAGGTGAGATATTTTGCTGTATCAAACTACACACACTTTCTTTATACTGATTTCCTTTACATTTTCTATATCTGATTAACATTTCATGACCATTATTATATTTGATTGATTTAAGACGTTTAAATGCTGGGATGGGAGCGTACGTCAGGCATCATTGAAGTTGCAATTAGAAAATGGAGAGGATATGTCTATCATTTATGATTGGTACATCCCACTCAATAATTGTAATGAGTTTGACGCGCCTTTCTCAAACAAACCGTCTAACGGAAAGCTTAACTGAATTGCGTATTTTGTTATTGGTTTTATTGGACTGCTCATGCTGCTGGAAAGAGATTTTCTTATTCCCGCAGGTTTTGCGTAAGTGTCTAGGCTTACGGGCCTGCCCAACCCTTTTGGCCCTTCATACAGAAGTATGTTTAATTTAAAACGTAAACAAAGCATGTACATACTTTCCCTGTTATTGGAAGAATACTCTTACTGCCTATCATTAAACGAGCACAAATACCCTGTCCAAATTTGAACAATTGTGTTCGGAGTGTCAAATTGAAAGTCGGAAGAGGAATAATTTTCATTACTTCCCTGCAGCTCCACATTAATTTCCCAAAATATTCAACGTATCTCAGTGAGGTCTTATTTGAAATATATTGGGTCGTTTAGCAGTCCACTGCTCATCGTGAATGGAAAACCGACATGAAGCACAACCGCTCTCTGTAATAGACACTGTGACGTTTCTCCGACACTTCCTTCTTGTATTGTGCATCCAAACTGCAACAGTTTCGCCACAAATTTCCCCCAAAAAATAACAGCCCTATTCATCTTATTCGGGTCCTTTATGCTGAGGTTGCTGGTTCCCTTGGATGCCTCCGTTGTAAATTCTAGCATGCCAGGGAGTTCGACATCTCGCTGCACTAAAGGAAAACTACACGACAAAAGCCGCTTGAAGATAAAACGAAACTTCCCCGAGCACACTTCCCAGAGTAGGTTTAAAACGATGAGAAGAATGGACAAGGTATGGATAAAAAGTTCTACTACTATGTTGTATGTCACGTAACAGACGAAAAAATGAATCAGCTGCCTGAAACTTTGTCCCCGCTGCTGTTGCTGCTGCAGCTGCCAAAGTGGAGTCTGGTAAAAGCGGTAAAAGTTTCAGTTCGGCATTGGCTGTCCGTACTTTTTTTTTTCTTCTTGGACTGGTGTGTGATAAAGTGAGAAAACGGGTTTCGTATTTATTTCAGTCATCTTTTTTCTATTCAGAGGAAATGCAGTCAATGTTTTCAAGAAGTAGGTGTGTGAGGGTAAGTGTGCAACTTCATTGGTGTGTGGAAAAGTGATTGTGATCAATGAATTAAAGTTTATTTTATGGTTTATTGAATTTTCTTTTGATGAAGGTGCTCGTGCAGTTTGTTCCGGTTGAAGGAATTTGTTGTTGTTGAAGGCTTATATGTTTGAGATGACGTTTAAGGTGCCTGTAGAGGGAGGCTAATTTAGCAGATTGGATTAAACACAACATGTAAATAAGAAAAACTAGGAATCAAGATCAATCAGGCCTATCTTCGTCAGGCAATCTATACGTTTAATTCTGTTTTTCACTCAAAGGGCTTTAATGCTTTTTACCATTTATCATAATATATGGTATTTTTTTTGCATTAAAAGGAGACATATTGGGTACAGTATTTCCCCCTAAATAGCTAAATAGCCTATTTTGGATAACCAATCAAATATTTCAGTATATTTTCTCATAAAAGAAATTCACTGATTGTCTACATTTCGTAACTTGGTAATCAAGCTGCAGTCTAAAAATTTTTCAACTATTGAGTCATCCCGATTTGCCACATTTTTTTTTTGCAAATTTATCAGAGGTATTAATGCATCTGAACATGTAAAGTCTACAATATAATAACGGTCTAATATGCAGTTTAAATGGAACGATAGCCTAATAAAACTTGGGCTGCCCAAAACTGTTATAATCAGTTTAGATGCTTAAGACTCTTAGTCGATTTTTGTGTTTCTCCAAATGTCTAGTATAATCTGATTATGTTTTCATTCTTTCTTTATTTATTAGTTTATGTTTGTTTGTTTCTGACATCTAGAGGAGTTTCATCGTCGCTGAACACAAAAAGAGAGCCCTGACCATGTCTCACAATGTTCTAGTGCTGACGATAATTATCTGATGAGACTACAGAATCCCATTACTCTGTCTAATTTATCTACAAAAAATGGCTCCCATTTTAAACCCGGGTAAAGCGCGAGTGTTGTGAATGGCTATCGGTATTCGGAAGAGCAACGGGACTGACTGGGTTTATCGACCAATCTGCCGGTCCCTTTTGGATTCGGGTTCGGTACTGTCGTGCAAAACTGTCATGTGGATTATGATTATCTTTATCGCATTAACATTATTGTTGTTATTGAAAAGAACAACAAACGTGAAGTTATTATTCCAAAATTATTCCCTAATTTAATGTAGGAAAAACTATTTTTGCCAATAATTCAACATAAGTACATATTGTAAAACAGAGTTCACAGATTGTACGCACACATAGACACTTGTGACAAAGGAACGAACATTGCACGTAAAAGACTAAAAATTGTAGGTAACCTTAAAACTATGTCACCAAACATCAATCAAAACTAATTAAAATTATCCTCTAAAAATGATTACTCAAAAGCAAAAATTGGGTCTGCTGTTGAGGGTCCGCAACGTTCCGTTGCCGTAACAAGATCTATAGGATTTCTTAACCGTGGAGTCTAACCGAAAACACTAAAATGCCACGACCGATTCCACCTTGCTCACAAGTCCTATATAGTGCAGTGTGAGAAGTGTTTGCGGTATTACTACTTTGGTTGCAGATGATGACCGCCACTTTATTTGTGTGCGATGTACCGATCGTGCATCGACGGTCGTGAATTGAAAATGTGGCCGATCAAGCCCATATTTAGCCCTA
Organism: Aedes japonicus; assembly: GCA_034211315.2. Taxonomy (NCBI): domain Eukaryota; kingdom Metazoa; phylum Arthropoda; class Insecta; order Diptera; family Culicidae; genus Aedes; species Aedes japonicus. The sequence goes on from JASCZW010000134.1 coordinate 90,692, forward strand.
GAATAGCACGGGCAGCTCTCGATCTTCAGCGTTCGGGTGCAGAGAAAGAGACGGAGAACTGCTACTGCAGAATTAGCTCGACGAACCGAGGGAGGACGGTAGCGTTAGAAGTCGATCTTGTCACAGTAAACAGAGGACTCATGAGTGAGCGAAGAACCAGATTCCGCTGGTATACCGTTTCACACTGCAACATTCCTAAAGCAAGCTCCTCTAGTACTGTCACCACGACGAACATCACTAGCTTCAATTCTTACAATTTGATGGTTTCAGCGCTATTTCATTACAATGCGGTCAAGGAAATCTTCAAGTAGATGAAAGTGTCATGCTTCACCCAGGATATCTAAGCAAACAAACCGTTAAAGGTGGTGTGTGGCCTTTCGAAGAAGAATGGACTCAATCCATTGCAAATCAAGAAGATACGTCGGCAAAACGTCTCATGAAGACCGGCTGTGCCAGATTCAATTTGAGATGAACTCAACGTGTATGAAGGACCCGCAAAATATTCGAGCTATGTTCTAAATCGTCGATAAGTGGGCCCGCTACATACCGATCCACCGCGATGTCACTCAATGCCAGTGCAGTTCGCCTGATGTTTGGACATGGCATCAAGAATTGCCACATGACGAAGCGCTGCGTCAATTGCGGCAAACATCATGAATCCGATGCCTGTGAGCGGATGAAGGTTGCTGATCCCATGCTTGGCAACTGCGGTGTGGCACATAAAGCCACCAGTAGAGAATGCCAAATGCCGGCAGAATTCATCGAATTCCGCAGAAAATCATCATCTAACTCTGGTCTGGTCCGCCTTCGACCCTGACACCCAGGAACTTTCCACCTCTCCTACTACGCCAGGGGGCCTCAAACCGTTCGATCCTCATACGGCTCTCCGTTCAGCATCGGTTCACAGCTGTAGCAATCCAACCATCACAAAGCTGTCTTCCTGGACCGTCGCACTCTCGTGCAGCGTCCGGCGCGGTCGATGACTCAATTCTAACAACGGAGGATGTCGTTGCAATCCTTAATCAGGCCACCATCATCAAGTGGTCCTGCAGAACGCGATCGGAATAAATGCACGCCATGATTACGTTTCTTAACGGACTGTGCAATTGTCAGAATAGCCAAGCGTTCCATGCTCGCTCAAGAGTAAGAATATCGAATTCATCGACTTTTTCAACTAAAACGCATCTCAAGCCTGAGATCAATTTCTTCCTCCCCGATTTTCGACTGATCAGACTTGATCGAACCAGTTCCGCCGGTTTGCCATCAAACCATGTTGGGTCTGGATACTCCCAACCGGTTGAGCAGATCCGGGGCCCACTCAACAATCGACGTCTTCTACACCAACATAGAGAACAAAATCGCTCAGCCGGTCGTGAACCAAGTCCTGGGTCAACCGGCGTTCGATAACCAGGCGCAACTACCATCACGAACTGAGTCCAGTTCCGTCATCAGGTCAACAACACCGTCGATTACGTTGGGCGCTCCGAATCAATCGATGACATCGATCGGCAACTGCAGTCGATCAAGCAGGCGATCTCCCAGGCCCGGGAGCATCACTTCCCAGGAGTGACCCAGGTGAGCAACTTATTAACTATTGATAGTGGCAATTCCGAAGCTGATCGGCTAGCCAATGAAACCAGGAAGGAACACGCCATCGATGACCAATTCCAGAAGCAGATGCTATGAGAGAAGTTAACAATTGATAATTCATCGGTGGGATAACCAGTGGTATGAGACTAGGGAGTTGAGGGACGTAAAGGAAGATACCTGCAGGTGATGGAACGCGGGAGCACGACCGAACAGTGTGTTCTTACACGTCTAAAGATCGGACACACGCGTCTAACACACACATTCCTGTTAAAAAAGGAGCCGCCGCCCATTTGTGACTGTTGCGGTACGGTGATGGATGTCTGTTATTTAATTATCGAATGCCGAAAACATGTAACCGAAGGCAGAAGAATAACATTGTGACTAGTCTACGTGACGCCCTAGGAAATACAGGGGAGCAAATAACACGAATGCTGAACTTTATAAAGGAAACAAGGCTGTTTTCCAAACTGTAGCGAAACCAGAAAATGGAAGAAGATGAAAAAAAAACCAGAAAAAGGTGAAACGTGTCCTGGAACTAGAGAAAAGTACCGAAAGAAGAATCGATGCTGAAAAAGAGTACGAAAAAATACAAACTGAAGAAGAACAGCTCGGAAATAGCAGCCGTAGCCAAAGAAGAGAACCCCTAGCAGTAGCCGAAGAAAAGAAGCCGTAGCAGTAGCCGAAGAAGTGAAGTATAACGGAATCAGTGAAAGAAGAAAATCGAAGTGGATGTAGGAAAAAATGTAAGGCAGAAGAAATTTAAGGAGGCACAACGGAGGAAGAAAGCAGTAGAAAGAAGCAAAATAAAAATCTGATATAGAAGAAGACAACGTGAATGAGAAAAACGTAACCAATTGAAGAAGACGAATAGAAGTCGAAGAAGAGAATCAGAAGAGCAGAAGCACAACAAGTTGAAGACGTAGAAAAATAGAAGGAAAGAATGGAAGAAGAGAAGTCAAGAGAGAAAAATAAAATAACAGAGATAGGAAAAAAAGAATGATCGCAAGAAGCAGGAACAAATGAAGGAGGCACAACGGAAAAAACAAAGCAGTGGGAAGAAGCAAAATAAAAGAGCAGAAGCACAAGAAGTGGAAGACGCAGAGAAACAGATGGAAAAAATGGAAAAGATTAGTAGAAGAAGAAATGTGGAAGGAGAAAATTCAAAATAGATGAATCAAATAACAGAGATAAGAAAAGTAGCATAAACGTGAAAACATGAAATAATGAAGCAAACCAACGGAGCAATAGAAGGAGAATAGCCGAAGAAGAGAAGCGTAACGGAATCAGCGGAAGAAGAAAACCGAAGCGGATTGAGAAAAAAAAATGAAAGGCAGAGGAAATTGAAAAAGGCACAACGGAAGAAGCAAAGCAGTGGAAAGAAGCAATATAGAAGAGTGAAATAGAAGAAAACAACATGAATAAGAAAAACGTAACACAATTCAAGAAGAAGAAAAGTGAAGCTGACAAGAAGTTGCAGACGTAGAGAAATAGAAAGAAAAAATGGAAGAAGAAGAAAAGTGGAAGGGAAAAGTAAAAAAAAGAGAATAAAATAACATAATAAGAAACGTAGAATAATCGCAAGAAGCAGGAAAAAAATTAGCAAACTAACGGAGCAATAGAAGGAGAATAGCCGTAGGAGTGGAGAGTAACGGAATCAGCGGAAGAAGATAATCGAAGCGGATGGAGGAAAAAATGAAAAGCAAAGGTAATTGAAAGAGGCACAATGAAAGAGCACAAAGCAGAGTCTTTTCAACCAAATAAAAAAGTGAAATAGAAGAAGACAACGCGAATGAGAGAAACAATACACAATCGAAAGGAAGAAAAGCGAAGCGGACAAAGTGGATGAATAGAAGTCAAATAAGAGAAACGGAAGAGTAGAAGCACAAGAAGTTGAAGACGAAGAGAAACAGAAGGAAAAAAAATGGAAAAAGATTAGCAGAAAAAGATAAGTGATAAATGTCAAAAAAGAAGGATAAAATAACAGAGATAAGAAGAGTCGAATAATCGCAAGAGGCAGGAAAAGTTGAAGCAAACCAACGGAGCAATAGAAGGAGAAGTAGAGAAGTTGAAGAATAAGAGTTGAGAAAAATGAAATGGAGTGGAGTGGGAAAATAATTACTAGGAATATTGTACATGAAATAGATTACCGAAATAAGAATTTCGTAAGACACGAATGCACCATTCTGGTGTAAAGTGTCATTATTAGAAAAAAATCACATCCCAGAATCAACACAGGTGAGCAATTTATTAACTATCGAAATTCTCACTAACAATTTGACCCGCCTGCGAAGCATCACTCGCAGAACAACCTTGTTGATAAAAAGTTCTTTGGAGGTTATGTATATTTTGAAAATTATCCCGGGAATCGTATTAAGAACCATCAAAGAATATAATCTTGCAGATAACATTGAAAAATATCAACAAACACTGAAGTTTTTTTTTACAACGGTAATGGTACCGCGTAAAAAAAAAACCGCGTTATTTAAAAAAACGACGTAAAAAAACCGCGTTATTTCAAAAAACGACGTAAAAAAAGTCAAGGAAATAAAAATTATATTTCATATTCATATTCCAAGGATATGGTCATAAAAATGTTCAGAGATGCCGCAGAGATGGCACTGCAGTCTTTTCCAAATGAGGCGCTAGAGAAATGCCGTCTTAGGCTAACTTTCTTAGGCCGTTCCCAACGCTGAGTTTCATGTTTGTTGCAAACTGCTTGCCAGTTTTAAATTTTGGAACTGTCAAAATTAAAACAAAAACATCGCAATGCCATGTTTTAAAAATATTGGTCGATCTTAATTTCGCGTTAAAAAGATCACTTGCAAAACAAACTAAATACCGCTACTTTGACAGTCATCAGTCATAACAGCTGCCATAACTACAAAGAAACCCAGTTTAAAACAATGTTGCATTCGTGTTTCAAATCGCGTTGAAAATAAAACAGAGCTGTCGAGCAGTTGTAAATCTGTTGCAAAAATTTGCTCGAAAAGTAGAACTGCAACACATTATTGGGAATGGCTTGTTTCAGTTCTAGATGTAAACTAAAACAGTCCATAAAAAGTAGAACAGCGTTGAGAACGGCCTTAGTATGTATGTTGTTTGTCAACGTTTGACTTTGTTATAGATATTAGTTCCACTTTATGTATACTGTAGAGATGGCGATGCAGATTATCTTTTCCAAATGAAGTGCTAGAGAGTTACCGTCCGTGGCAAAATGTCTCAGTATGTCATTCGTCGTCTTTTGACACTGTCATATTAGTTCTAATTTATGCCGCAAATACGGCAGCGTCATCTCTGAGGTACGATCTGGATCTAACGTGATTATTTTGAATGCCTTTATTATATACAATTAACATCTTTGCTAAAGACAGCACCTTCCTAGAGCACGATTTGGCAATTTAGATGGCGGCGCAATTTGGAACTAATCTGACTATATTTTACATTCTCAACAACTTTACTGAGAACGGCAACTCTCTAAAGCTTCATATGGAAAAGATATTTTACTATGCGGTCCGTTATTTCAAAAAACGACATAAGAAAACCGTGTTATTTGAAAAAAAAAAACTACGTAAAAATAGTCAAGTCACAATATACGTGAAAAAAATTTGATTGTTGGTGTTGATTGTACATTTCCCAATTTAGCCTCTGAATAATACTTTTTAGAACAAGAAAAATTGTTGTTTACAGTTTATTATATGTACTGATGTAATGATACTGATCGTGGATTTTGGTAGAAATCCAGCAATATGGGTATCTAACTTCTTAAAATTTCTTCAGCAGATTGACTTTTCTTGTTTTGGGTCCATCGGATGTATAATACTTCAAGTGGCCAGTCCGGAGGAGGTTCCCCAAGGGTCCGTGGCTGGTCATAGGCATTTTTCAATGGAAACATAACAATATGTGTATCGAACTGCTTGAAATTTTCGCAAGCGTTTGTTCCTTGTAATCCTGAGTTCACCAGACAAGTAGGCCTTGGAGTGACCGTTTGTCCCTGAACCGATCATTCCGAAACAGGTTCCCGTGAGGCCTGGAGTGGTCAAAAACATATTCAGAAGGAAGCACTGGCAATATGAGAATCAAAATTCATTACTTTTTTTCAGTAGGATATTTCTCAACGTTTTGTGACCATCTTAAGATTTGTCCTTGGAGCGGTCATTCCGGAACAGGATAGACTGCAGTGCCATCTCTGCGGCATGATGTGGAACTAATATGATAAAGTCAAAGGACGACGAATAACATACTGAGAAACTTTGCCGAAGGCGGCAAATCTCTAGCGCTTAATTTAGTAAAGATAGACTGCATCGCCATCTCTGCGGCATGATGTGGAACTAATATGATTATGTCAAAAGACGACGAATGACACACTGAGAAATTTTGCCGAAGACAAAAACTCCCTAACCCCCTTATTGGAACCATGTTTTTCCACCACCAATACATTTTTATGACCATATCCTTTCAATATGAATATGAAATATAAATTTTATTTCCTTGACTTTTTTTACGTCGTTTCTTGAAATAATGCGGTTTTTTTACGCGGACCGTGGAAAACGCGTAAAAAAAATCGCGTAAAAAAACCGCGTAAAAAAAACTTCAGTGTACAAAACTTGATAACAGAAGAAAAGGTGGAACCTCAACTGAAAGCTACATGAAATCAATCAGAGAGGGGAAGTAGAAGAGGAAAGCCAAATAACTAGAGCAAAATTCAACAACCACTTGATTATTTGTTTCCTCCTTCAAATGTCAACATCAAATTGAATTATTTGATCATCAGTTTACCTTTGAAAATAGTCACTTTTCATAGATTTGAGTTTCTACATCTAAATTCTCAGGTGAGTTTATTCTTGTCTCTATTTGATTGTTGCCGAGTCATTGTCAGAAAAAGCCGATATCCAAAATATCCATCCGATATCCAAATCGCATCCATCCATCACAGTAGGTTAATGTAGAGAACTAGTTTGTTCTAGAAAATTCCTATCTCTGCTCAAAACTATTATCTGCAATCCATCGGGAAACAAATGACTCTATTTACTCAGATTTTTATAGTTTTACCGTGAGCACACATCCACGCTGGTGCACTGCTCGATATCGTGCATGCGACCAACAGCTGCTGTCATAAAATTCTAAAGTCCTAGCCATAAAGCTGTTGCAAATCGTTGCTTGCTCTATGGACCATTACCTTTTTGGTATGAGGTGTATGATCGCTGATGTTTTCGAATTAAACGGCAATTTGCACTTCTGTCACAGATGCCACAATTGCGCTCCCAGCATGTAATAAAATCCTTTTATGGCAAAAGTCTGCCCACCCCCATCCCCAATTAGGACCATTCACAAGGCGGTGATGGGGATAATCGTTTCTCCACCCACCCTCATCACGCCTTTCCAACTACCTACCTTCTGAGGATTGAAGTGTTGTGTTTATCGTGCTTCTTGGCGAGGTACAAAAGTTTCTTCATCAGTGTCAGAAACAGTAATAAAAATAGTATCACAAACAGCGACTCGATGACGATGAACAGAATGAAACCGAAGGAATCCGTCGTGTGCCACCAGTGGTCGGGTGATTCGAACATTACGCTGTACACGAGCGGCGTGGAGATGGCACACAGAATCGGAAGGAACCAGCTGAGTCCGATACTGCCTGAGATCCCGGTGGCCAATGTGCTGGTGGCAGCGGTCAGCTTGCGTGGACCTAGCTCCGTCGTTACCAGGACCGTTATGGCCACCAAGGTTGATGAACCGAGCAGAAGAAATGCGGTGAGCAGAGCGATGATTACGTTGAACCACTCCTGGAAAGATATCGAAGAGGAGAAAGTGATGCGTTAAGGATGTGTATCAAGTACAGAGGAAATGTGCACACAAAGTAGCGAACCGCTTGAGTACCACTTATGATAATTGGTTGTGATGGATGGTAATTACTTCTGTTTATGAAAACAACATTTTTTCGAATAAAACTAAAGGCGGCATAGCTAATTAAAGCTTCTTAGTTAAATAGTGATTAGATGGATGGATTATTTGCATCACTCTTTATTTACCTGGTGAATTTAATTGCTCCAAATGACTGTTCTTCAATTTGTTAAAACATTTCATAGTCTGTATTTCTTGATTTCCTCTAGTCATACTAGATGCACCAATAATACCCCTGATTCTGCGCTGCGGTTGAGGTGAGGTTACTCGCTGCTACAAGTGAGGTGAGACAATAGTCACGCCATTCGCCATTGACTTTATGCTAATTAAACGGGTTTTTTTTTATCGCGTATTGCGTATTGCTAGCACCAAAGCCTTGCAATTTCAAAACTCAAGAATGCACTCGATTATTTCTTTCTTTCACGCACACTATACAACGCATAATTTCGATAACGCTACAGTGGCCGTTAGCATAGCACAGCATAGAAGATTTGCACAAAGCGTGGGCGGAGTCACCGAGATAAGTCGTCAATCTTATTCCCCTTCAAATTTCACCAGAATGTTGAGTGTCGTAGACCCGCTTCTCTCTGTGCACCTGGCCACGACCTTACAACTGTTTGAATAATTGATAATTATCTTAACATATATTGCTGAAAGTGCAGGGAGCCTAAACAACCTCCATAAATGTTGAAAAGATAAAAGTGGCGAGTTTGAATATTTTATTTGTGGAATGGTTGTTTATGTTCAATATGGTAATCTCCTCGATCACTCAGGTTTTTAACCCGCTGGAAAATATCACAAAGCCTTCAGTAGTACATGAGCGCGTACCAACACGTTACTTTTGCCTGTTGAGGTGGCGGATTCGTCCGTGCCTCGACCTACCCCGCAGTGGGATGTTAGGCAAAGGTCACGTCCTTGGTTCGAGTACTACTTTACCCATGCCCTTTCGCTCAATTTTCATTACTTCTGTTCTATTTCCAATCTACCGTACACTGATGGAACTTTCAACACTTTCTCTTCATATCTTTCATTTAGAAAACATTACTGCCCACTCTTGGTGCTTCATGGTGATGAGTGAGCATCTCCTCCTACATCATTTTTTCATATATGTTAACAAAAAGAAATCGGATTGGGATAAATCTGGAGAATACGGAGGATGAGGCAGCAGTTCGTAGCGTAATTCACCCAGTTTTGCTGCGGCGATTGCTGGCGAGTAACTAGTCATTGTTTACGATGGGCCCTTAGGCCCTTTTCACATTTTAGGGTAAAAATATCGACGAGCTGGATAAAAACAAACATCAAAACTCGCAGTACATTCACTAGTAAAATAAACAAATAAAAACTTAAATAAATTTGTTGATTGAATCTAAGCCCCAATAAAGCCGTGAAATTTCTTGCATTTCGCATCTTAATTTTATTTTTTATTTGTTTATTTTCAGTCAGCCTAACTCCTCACAACTTGGTGATACCACCGACGCCAGGCAGACGACTTCACCACCTGGACACCATACATATCGCACTCATTAACACATGAGCCGGGACCATCGGCTTTACTTCTCCTCCGAAGAAAGACGTGACCAGATTTTTTCGCCTAAGAAAATCCATCGACCTTGACTGGGATTGAACCCAGACCCACTGGGGTGCTTAGTAGCAGTCACGCTTACCACTACACCACCGGCGCTAGCTTAACACTTAGTTTTTATGAATCATCAATTATGCTAAAAATTTTCACTGTTCCTACACACTAATAAAATATTAATTTTACACGAGACGTAATTCATGTTTGTAACAAAGTCGGGGAACGTAGAGAAGGATTTCGTGTAAAATTATGTCTCCTGAAACTGAGACATACGCAAATGGACGAAAGATGTGTTTGATTGAATTATTTTCTCATCTTCCTCAACTCATTCTTACGTGCTAAAGGACGCTTGCATGTGCCGGTTTCATGTGACAGAAACGATGCGATTCCGCATCAGTATGTTTAAACACAGCGGCTGGATAACTGGAAAGTTTTCATATGCAGAATCTCGTCAAAAATATGGCGTGTGCGCTCCATACTAATCCTTGTGGCATCTGCTAGCTCACGCATCTTCACTTTCTGGTCAGCCAACACCATTTCAAGAACTTTTTTGACATTGTCCTCTGTAACCGCATCGGAGGGTCTGCCACTGCGGACTTGATCGATAGTGGATTTGCGACCACCACGAAACTTTCGAAACTAATGTTTAACGGTGTAATCTGACGAAACATTTGCCCCATCAGACTTATCCAACTTTTCCTTTGTTTCCTTCGCCGTTTTGCCTCTCAGAAAATAATGTTTTATAAGCGAACAAAGTTCGTTTTTATCCATATTCAACATGGTGCCAAGCACAATTTTTCAATTTTATAATTCCAAACTGAGGGCTGCAATAGTTTACAAGTTTGTGTTACTTCCCAAGTAGCACACTGTGGTCATTATTAGTTGTCGTAACTTGATTATGACTTGATCAAGTCATTTTTATATTATTTCAACCGATTTGCTACAAGTGTGCTACTAGGGTTGGTTATGCTCTTGTTTCAAATTCGGCCGAGGGATTTTGAATTATAATTCCTCTAAAGGTTATCTGTTCCACTTGAAACAGCCATACGACCTAAACCGTACACATTAACATCATACCAGTTAACCCGTGTGATACCTCTACAATGGCTGTACAAGCAAACCAACCAGTGGTGACCAAAGACAATCCTAGAAGTGGCCAATACATCTTTATGGCAGGTCTGTCGCCTTGTCGAATGATGAGAGCATCGCTTCGGCGAAACTGGAGAGGACAAACATTTGCTAAAATGTTTCCGATTACTGATGATGAAAGGTGGAGATGTGAAAGGCCATAAATTCCATTTTCTCTTGATTGATGAAGATACTCGTGGTATAAAGTAGGCGCCGCACCACTACTCGATGGTAGCCCTGTAGTGCTCTTCACTCCATAAAAGCAGGTGTGAGCCAGTACCTGTGTCTGTGTGCGCTTGTTTATGTGTCAGGCCAATCGACTGCCGGTCGACAGTGGTCAGACACGACACTATACACAATGAACCGGAAGCACCGGAACAAACTCGTCACCGCATTCTGCCCTAGGTTCTGCTTGGTTACTCGAAAGATGAAAGGACTTGGCTCGTTTACAATTGGGTTTGCGTTCACCATTTCAGATTGGTTTGATTGGGTAGACAGTCGTGATAGCGATTCACTCTGCTCGCTGCTTTATTGCGGATGATTGACTAACTGACAATTGCAGGACGGTGGCGGATATTGACATTTATTAAGCAATTTGCGTTTCATCGGTCTTTTCCGGTTGAATGGTTGTTATAATTCAATTAGACAACGGAAATGAACAGCAGAAATAGCTACACATTGTGAACAGAGATGGTTTCCGGTTTAGATAGGCCGTTGTAGAGGTTGGAAAAATAGGAACTATAAAGACTATATGCCTGAAAAAGAGCCCAAATGGAAACTTGATGTTGAGTAGAAAGTGACTAAAAAATATAACTATCATATATTAACTGACTATGCATTTTGGAATAGGCAAACGCCACGTTGGACGTGTGGAATCAGGAGATATGAATAAGAAATTTTGAAATTGATAAAGTTGATCGGACATTTAAGCACTGTATTCAAACTTTACATGGCTTCTAGAATTTTTGTTTTGAGGGTGTCCAAGAAAGTATGAGCACAATTTCTACACGAAACTGCACGAAACTGAATGATGTAAGACAGAGTTTGTAAGTCAGAATTGGATTTTTGCAACTAAGAGCGTATATGTACACATTGTGCATAAATTGTTCTCTTCTCTGTGTTTCATGGGCCGGAAGAAGGGGCCAGTTCATAAACCACGTAGACTCAGTTTTTAAATGGTGGCTTTTTTAACACTTTTTTAACTTTTCTCCATACATGTTTTTGAAATTTTGTATGAAGCGTAGATGTTGGTCAACCCCCCCCCCTCCACCAAGAAAATCCTACGTTTATTATTAATAGCCAAAAGGACAGAAAGATCATAATGGTTTTTTGGAATAAAACATATAGCTAATAAAGCGTGGTACTTTTCTGAAAGTTACGTCGGACGTGACAAGGCAAAAACTTAAAACCTTTAAGAAGTAGAAGATGCCAAAACAAAGTGAAAAGCAGGCTGCAACTGTTAAACCGTGGGACTGGAAGCTGTATGACGGTCTACTGTGTTGAAAATCACCGTGTATTGGCATTGATGGTGAACATATGTAAAGTATGACTGTAAGACGCTTCTGGGAGATCAATATTACACCGTTCGTGAATGCCAGGACGTTAATTTTGCCGATAAGTCAATTTTTACTAAGTAATATGGTAAAAAGGCAACGGTTTGGCAGGTGATTTGCGAATAGTTTCAAAAAAATATTTTTGATTGTTGAAAAGTGGTCAAGTTCCTAGAATTCCTAGTAAAACTGTCAGCTTTATTCAATGAAAATAAAATCAAATAGATTTGTTATTACAAGTTTTTCGCACTGTCTATGTTTTTTCCTACCAAATTTCTCGGCATTTTGAGACATGGGGGTTGAGAGGATTATTCGTACCACAGTAATTACTTTGGATGTGCATCTAGAAAAGTGTAGGACTAATTGGTTGAATGGACTTGGGCCAAAGGCCATTGACCTACTGACCCAGTAGGCTGCAAGCCTTTAGGTCGACTGGGTCACTAGGTTCTAATCTCTGCTAATGAACTTTCATTTCCTTATTTAAACCATGAACAGTAGATCTTCAAAAAATTTGTTCTACATAAATTCTTCTATCTGGAAAATATATAAAACGTATGAGTTTAAGGCATGATTGACAACCTAGACCTTCTTGAATATGAAGAAGTTCAAGAAGAAAAAATAAATGCCTTATAGTGTAAAGCTTTGTTTTAGAATATGGTAGATACGTATACGTTTTACTGAATCCTTGTTGGTAAACGTTAAATATTTTCGTATCTTTCTGAGATCTTCTTGGTATCAAAAATGTACTTGAGTTGAGAACTTAAGATCAAAAGTTGTTACAGACAGTAGCTTTAAGGACTATTTAAGGCTACGATATGTATTCAAACATATTGAATGAACCTTTTGGAAGGTCAACAGTCATTATTTGATAATTTTGTGATTTTCTAAGTCATCCAAACTGTCATTGAGTTCAGAACTTAAGAACTACAGTAAAGGGTGATACGGTCAAAATTTGGTCAAGGGAAAACGCGTGTAAATCGGTGAAATCGTTTATTTAAAAAATCAAATTAAATTTCTTTTTCAAGTTCAATTAGTATAAAATTCAGGAAAAATATTCAGTTGAGGCTTCCGCTTTTCCAATCCGAATTGCCGGGCCTTACGCTTGACCCCTGCCATCAGATTTTGTACAGCCACCTTGTCCACCTTCTTCACCGCAGAAAGCCAGTTTGCCTTGAACTGCTGCTCGTCCTTAGCAGTTTTTTTTATTCTTCTTTAGGTTCCGCTTGACAATAGCCCAGTATTTCTCAACTGGGCGGAGCTCTGGCGTGTTGGGAGGTTCTTGTCGCCGGGAACCACCTGCACGTTGTTGGCGGCGTACCACTCCATGGCCTTTTTACCGTAATGGCAAGATGCCGAATCCGGCCAAAACAGTACGGAACAACCGTGTTTCTTCAGGAAAGGCAGCAGACGTTTATTCAAACACTCTTTCACGTAAATTTCTTGGTTGACGGTCCGGAAGCTATGAAAATGCTGCTTTTCAAGCCACAGGTACAGATGGCTTGCCAAACCAGATATTTCTTTGCGAACTTTGACGGTTTCGTGTGCTTGAAAATATCTGCTACCTTTCCCCTTCCTTTTGCCGTATAAAACTCCTGTCCCGGAAGCTGCTTGTAGTCGGCTTTGACGTAGGTTTCGTCGTCCATTACCACGCGGTCAAACTTCGTCAGCATCGTCGTGTACAGCCTCCGGGATCGCGCTTTGGCCGTCGTATTTTGTTTATCATCGCGATTTGGAGTCACTACCTTCTTGTAAGTCGATAGTCCGGCTCGTTTTTGGCTCGATGCACGGTTGTAGACGATACACCAGCTTATTTGCGGCATCTCGGAGATATAGGTTAGGGTTTCGCTTGAAACTACCGGCAACTCTCTTTGTCGTCTCAGCGGCTTCCGGTTTTCGATTTCCCCCGATCCAGACTTCCTGGCTGTCGACAAACGTTCCCCAAACACTTTAATTACATTTGTAACGGTTGATTTGGCAACTTTTAGCGATTTTGCCAACTTTGCGTGCGAGTAGCTCGGATTTTCGCGATGCGCGAGCAAAATTTTGATACGCTGCTCTTCTTGCTTGGACGGCATTTTGACAACTGAAGAGTGAATTCCAAAATCAAAACAGGAGCAACATTCTACACACACACACCTTCAAAATGAGGGGTGTTCAGGTTTTTTAAATGCAAAATTGAAAGAAATACGTCAAGTTGATATTGACCAAATTTTGACCGTATCGCCCTTTAGTAATTATAGCTTTTTAGGCTATACAAAGTAATGCTACGTATGCAACCACATTCAGTAAATATTTTCAATTGTAAAAAAAAAACATTATAAGATAAAATTGGATGATTTAGGTCATCCAAAATGTCCTTGAGTACAGAACATAAAACTATATAACAGTAGGTGTTTGTGGTATATAAAGGGACAATATGTATTTCACAATATTCATTGAATAGTGTGGAAAGTCAACAGATATAATGTGAAAATCTTGGGATATGCTAGGTCATTCAAACTGTCCTAAAGTTCAAAATATAAGATCTACAGTTGTAACAGAAGTTTTTCGGGCTACATAATGTTACGATATGTATTCAATCATATAATGAAACTTTTGGAAAGTCATAAATCATTATTTAATAATTTGGTTATCTTCTAGGTAATTTTAACTGTCCTATACAAAGTAACTATACAAAGTAACGTCACGTATTTAAGCATATTCAGTAAATATTTTTGAACGTAAAAATACACATGAAAATAACCTGGCGTTCATAACTTAAGATTTACAGTTGTAACGGTGATTTTTAGGCAATACTATGTAACAATAAATATTCAAACATATTCATTCATAGTCCAATTAAATATTCTTAAAGGTCAACAAACATTATAAGACAATATGACATCTGCTAGGTCATCCAAATTATCCTTGAGATCAGAACCTACAGATGTAACAAAAACTTTCTGAGCTATGCATAGCTATGCCGTGTGTTTTTCACATATTCACTAAATAACCACAGACATTATGAGATAATCTTTGGATGTTCTAGGTTTTCCAAACAATCCTGGAGTTATAAACTAAAAATCTACAGCTGTAACTTTTTAGACTAAACCAAGTAACAATATGTATTTGACCAAATTAAGTGAGTCTTCTGGATGGTAATAAAATAAGATTTCTTTGGATGTTGGGAGGTTACCAGTCATTATCAGAGTATTTGGAGATGTTAAGCTCATGAAAACTGACCTTGAGTTCAGAACATAAGATGTAGATAAGTAACCGTAGCCTTTTGGGCTTTACAAAGTTACAATAAAATTTCAAAAATATTTAATGAATATTCTGACGTTTCTGGTCATTCAAACTGTCCTTCAAAACTTATGGTCTACAATTATAACAGTAGCTTTACAAAGTTTAGTTAAACTTAACTTTGTAAAAGCCCAAGATTATCTCATAATGTCTGTTGGTCTTTCAGGATATTTATTGAATATGTTTGAAAGCATATCATAACATTCTATAGCGAAATACTGTTGCAACTTTAGATCTTAAGTTCTAAACATTAGAACAGTTTGGACGACCGAGCACGTCTCAACAAAATATTTCCTGCTTTTTTTCTATCGTTTCTATGTTATTGAGCACCAAATCAACCAGAATACACCAAGTTGCTAGTATTACAACGCTTGGACAAATTTAGGCCTGAAAGGGTTAATATTGTGCATTGTGGAATATTGTGCAACCAAAAGGCTTACATTATGCAGCGTAGTCCTACGGCATCATTTCGAACAACTCAATGGGGATGTACCTTATAGTTTTTAGTCGTGCAGTATCATTCATAGTCCAATCTGCCAGCATGACTTGTGGAAGATAAAATTTGTGGAAGATAAAATTTAGTACTTCTTGGAATCTTTTTAAACACGAAACCAATGAATCTCGTGAAGACCAACCAATCACTGCTACTCTTTTATTTTACTTATGCATGATGGTGTTGTAGCTGGGATGGGCAGGAACAATTAATCTATCTTAAAATGAAAATTAAAGCGCTGTCGTGAGTTATAATTTCATACTCATTAATCCAGTATCTTCTCACAAGTTACCATGGCCTAGTGAGATTATTAATTCAGTATCAGCTCTTTCGCGCTTTTTTTTCAATTACATTTCGAGTCGATCACCATCAGAGAGACGCTTTTTTTTACTTTGTAACAAAATGTCGTTTCTGTGTCAACCAATGCTGTTGCAATGCTTTTGACAATCATGCGTGAGTTATTAACTACGAAGGTGTATTCATAAAAACAACAAATCAGCTTTGTTGCAGAGATTCGTTTGTTCTACCTTCAATTTTGTAATTAACTAACATTAATTTTTAGTGTAAACAGTTTCTTGCTTAGTTTCACTCTAGTTGATTAAATTCTGTCAGTAACCGGGTGTCTTTTAACTCGAGCACTGAATTTTCTTCAAGTCATATTTCACAACTCTTCTTTCCGCTTCTTCTCATACTCATGCTCCTGACGGGATTATGAGTCGCTTCTGACCATTTCTAGGTGTTCTTGGTACTGCTGGGAGGCCAATTGAAGCCTTGACTCAAGTTACAGTAGCTCTTGAACATTTTACAATCATGATATCTGAAACCGATTACTGGTCGTGAAATAATCTGAGTATTTCATTCTCGTCGTAAATTTTTCACAAAATCTTCCTTAATACCAAAAAATTCAAATTCACCAATCTGTTTGTGTACAATAACGGACACCTGGTGCGAAATTTTGAAGAACTTAGTCGTACGACTTGAGTGGTAAGATAGTACTAGTTTAGGTTTTAAAATTTTCTGACGCATACCGGAAGTGCGAAAATCACTGCTGACATTATTGTGTCAATTTATTAAAAATATAACTTGAATTTCATTTCAGCATAGCAGTTTTGATTTTCAGAGTTAATTGTATCATATTTTCTCATGAAACCAGACGCACAGAGTTACCCAAAAGTGAACTAACATGCATCCGTTTCACCGTACTGTGATATGACAGATTCCATTCAGTTGCTCTGGTGAGGCATACTTACAACAAGGGCATCACTTTGAGTACCATCCCGCACACTACAAATTATATGATAAATAACATACACTCTGTTGAATTTACTCGATGCCATTGTTTGGATACATCGCATTCGGATCGGACACCTCCCAGGAGGTTGGTTTTATTGTTTGTGCATTGCTAGGAGGACATATCATACCCGCACAACATAGCACCAATTTAGTACCGGAACGCTCATTGTTTTCAGTTTGAACACGAACCTTTGGACTAATACGATGCACACACAAACGTACATGAGTTCGCGTGCAAATTTACTGCATGCTGATAAAAGGTACGATTTATTTGCGCTCTGCTTATGAGACATGCAGAACGCTGTCAAGTGTTGAACAGTTGAACTGATTAATATTTATTTATTTTGTGATTTTCAGCTTTGTTAAGAATTATATAATATTAAGTAGAATGTTAGCAATCGTTTGGGAATACTCATTTATCATCGATAAGTTATCGTTATGAGAATTAAAGAGGTAACATTTATTTTCTACATAAAAAAAAGGGCAAACAAATTAAATGAGGCAGCCTGCAAATCGAATAAAATTCATTGAAATTCTGCGAAAGGCTGAATTAAAATGGCAAAAAAAATCAGATAAGCACTTTTTCTAAGCAGGCTCTACCATGCAGGATAGGCAAGTGGAAGGTAACGTTTGCATAAAAAATGGACTTTTTTCGGATGGTGATAAAACAACCTAACACAGATAAATACTTTTGATAAATTTCCCATGGAAGTTAATTATTTAATCTTACTTGCAAACAAATCCAACGCCATTGCGAACGGCCTTCCGGAAGTTAACCGGAACATTCGTCATGGCATACGAAAACATGCGTGTAGGCATGTTTTTGAGTTCTTTCTTCGTTTTATTTATCAATTCCTCCTCAGTTTTCGTGACAAAATTGTTGGAATAGATCTTAAGCTTCAGGTTAGCCCACCAATTCTCGATTATTATTACCAAAACACAGGTTGCGTTGACGCAGGGAAAACAAATTAAAATATTAATCTGATGCTACCAAAGCGGTATCAAACTGATATTTGGTTTGGAGAAAAAAGAACTGAAAATTTAGTTTAGTTACAAGCTATTTTTTTTATTATTTTTTAAATTTTATTTTCCGTCATCCAGTTCTGCTGCACGCTCTGACGCTGTCACTCAACAATTGGTGAAAATATAATTACATAAAAAAACTGAAAATGGCAGAAAGGCTCTTATTAACATATGAAGATTTCTCTTTGACTGAGAGAAGTTTATAAATGTAAATCAGGCTGAACAATGCATTAGGTTCTAAGTAACATTGAGAGATTCTCTTCGTCGACTTTACTTTCGTTAATAACTTGTCTATTGAACGTTGCTGATGTTTTCGACGTGATGGATCTTTAATTACATTTTATATTACCGTACTATGTGTTAAAAACATGTTTTTACATAGCCGTAGGAACGCAAAGAGAAAGTCGATGAAGAGAGTCTCCCAATGTTACTTAGGACATAATGCATTGTTCAGCTTGAAATGTGTACTCTTCTTATGTTTGTTATTATTTTATTCAAAAAATTGAAATAAATGAAGAAATGTTAGGCAATTGAAAACGGAAATGTTTGGCATTTCAACCGTTTTTGTTTGTTTGTTTTGTTTGTATGTATGTAAGAATTTCTGGTTAAATCATTCTAAAATTTGTTTGAAACAAACCATAAGCGTTGGTAGAATGAAACAACAAATCTCTTTGCTTCCGTAGCTGTCATAATGCATCAACCAATATAATGATAAATTCAAATGTATGCCAGTTGAACTTAGCCGCTTAGTTCCCGAACCATTGCTCAAAATTTTAGTATGTTCCAACCACCGTAGGTAGTCGAATCAAACTACTATGATATTGTAACTGCACCCAAAAGTTGAAATTGTAGTAAAAAATACAATTGCAGTTTTTGCAATCATATCTTGAGAAATCCGCATGATTCTGGAAAAACAATTTTGCCCATCATGATCCACAAAGCTTTTTATGGTATAAACAAAGCCATGCAAGTGTGTGCAAGTGGTTATCCCTGTTTGCCTAGTGGCTCGACAGTCGCAGCAACCGTTGGGTTTTTGTTCAACCGTCAACAACTTCTCAATATGGGTGAGACAATGGCACAGAACGCCGCTACGCCATATGCCACTGTTGCTATTCCGCTGTCAAGTGTTCTATTTTTATTTGCACTCGTCATCACCCTCCTATCGCCCTCTCATCAAGTCACCATGCGTTTTATGAAATAAACGAAGCCATGTAAGTGTGTGCGACCGACATTTGCTTCATTGTTGTAAAGTTGAGTGCCTCGACTACCGAAGCAACTGTAGGGCTTTTATCCCGATCACCTTAACTTCATATGGTGACTGGATGGTTACAATGAAGAGCCGTCATGCTGACGGTCACGGTTCGACTCTGAGTAACGGATCGTAGTTTTTTTTTGTGAGCCATTGAATTTACTACTACTAATCAACCGTACAACCTCACGCACACTTTGAATGTTTCTAATCGTATTGACGTGTTGCATTTTTTCTCCAAGTAGCGGTCCATTACGATAAATGAAACCAAATCATGCGAAATTGCATTACAATCTTGCTTTTTTATTTTGAGTGTAGAATATGTTTGCAATAACCAATCTTTTTTCCCAGTGTACCCTCAGCAACGCGTTTTTTTTCTTTGCTTCGGTCTCCATTGTGCTCAAGGTTGGATTCAGAGCGTCACATACTCAGCAGTATAGGTCTCCATCTAAAAGTAAAGTAGGCTGCCATTTTATTCACGTCTTGCTAGCTTTTGAGTGTGTTTATGCTTCTATATATCCTCCGTAAAAAGGGTAAAAATATCAAACATTTAACATTTAGGAAACATTACAACATATCGTCAGCATTATATTCATCAAGTACGAATATGAGCAACACAGCATTGAAAATAACAGTTGAAGTAAATACGTTCAATTGATAATTTGTTCTAGGATTCATTCGATTTGACAGATCCAGTGAGCCAAGTTTTCCGGGGTACATTTACATTACTCTAGAGCTGTCAAGTTGTTACTGGGTTGGTCATTGAGTAACGACATTTTTGGCTTTTAGAAGTAAATTATAATACGAAAACTACGTTATCGTAAAAATGTCATGAAGTTGGACCAAATATAAGAATTTGCCTGCAAATATTGTAGTGAATTGGAAAGAATAAATTAATATATGAAAAATTACTACATACAAATCATCTTTCACGTACAATTTATACAAAAAAAGAGTAACGATATCCACTAAGAATAACTTATTGTTTTTGTAATACGAGCATATCATTTCACATCTCAAATCACTCAATAACGATAACTTTAAGATAAATCACAACAGAATCAAATGGAAACCAGTTAATTTATTTAATTATTGAAATGCCGTGTTTCTTCTTTCATATTGAAAGTACGAAGTCTGTTTGCCTATTGGTCAAATCACGTATCGACATTGATTTGTTCTTCCGAATTAGAGCTATCACTTTCTGATCCAGTGTAGGCTTGGAAAATGCGGGTTTTCTACCTATTCCTGGCAGTTTATCCAAATAACAGTGTTCTCCAGACTTGGTTATTATAAATTTTACACTCGCGTGATGAATTCCAAAGCGCTTCGCCAATTGTCGCATAGTTACATCTTTTTACGTAGCCGTGTGTTCAAAACCTTAATTTACACATCTTCTTCAATACGCGACATTCTGAAAATGAAGAATTTGAACAGGCAAACAAATGAAAGATGACAGTCAAACGCACGGCATACTATGATGAGCACATTCAAGTTTACCAAATTTAAATAAATACATAGATATTTGCAGAGAATTTGATGCAGAAATATCCTCAGCATATGAAAGGTACAATACAAGAGTAGAAAATAATATAAAGTCCAATCCAAAGGAGTTTATTTACTTCATGAAAGAAACAATGAAAACGTGTAACTTTCCATCGCGCATTCAGTTTGAAGAGTTTGATGTTTCTGATAGCGGAGATATTTGTAATCAGTTTGCATGCTTTTTCCGAGATATCTATAAGAAATCCAACGATATTCTTGACCTTAACCATTTTTCCTATCTACCTGTACAAAATACCGAATCAGTTGAAAACATCACTGTTCAAGAGATTTTAATGGCACTTAAAGGTCTTGATGCTGGAAAAGGACCTGGTCCAGATGGAATACCTCCAGTACTATTGATAGAACTAGCAACTTCTTTTGTAAAACCCGTGTTTTTGCTCTTTAATCTATCACTTTAATCAGGAGACTTTCCACTATTCTGGAAAAAATAATTTTTAATACCTGTATTTAAATCTGGCAAACGATCCGACATTAAACATTAAAGAGGAATCGAAATATTCCTAAAACGTTTGTAGCGATTCTAAATCAAAAATTATTCAACCTTAACGTTATTTTCTATGCTGATGATATGAAACTGCATATGGAAATCTGTAGTTGGTTAGATTTGCAACATTTTCAGAGCAAAATTGATGTCTTCTACGAATGATGTGCTAAAAGTCTGTTTGATATTAATATTTAAAAGTGTAACATCATATCATATTTAAGAAAACTTACTCACCATGATTTCACGTGTACTCTAGGAAATCAGTGAATTGAAAGATGCAACAAAATTAGAACCTTAGGAGTGATTCTTGAGTCCTTTGTAGATCATCTTAATACAACAATTCACAAAGCATATAATATGTTCGGATTCATCAAAAGATTTAGTTATCATTTTAAGGATCCATATCAAAACACTTTATGTAACGTACGGAAGATCCATTCTCGAATATTGCTCTGTTGTTTGGGCACCATACCAAGAAACATATATCAGTCGTATAGAATCTGTTTAGAAATAATTTTTGTTATTTGCTCTTAGAAAACTAGGCTGGAATTCATTTCCTATTCCCTCGTATTAATCTCGTTCTGTTGAGTCGTGAGTCATGTTAATTAATATTGAATCACTGAAGAAAAGACGAGAAATTGCTATGATCTGTTTTGTTAATAACGTTATCTCGCAGCGTATAAATTCGGCAAACCATTTAGAATATTTGAACTTTTATGCACCATCACGCATTTTAAGAATCAGACATTTGTTTCATGTATGGCCTCAGAGAACAATTTATGCTAGCAATAGACCAATGAACAGCTAAAACGGCAATGAGAAAATTTTTGACTGCAAGAGTTGTACCCAAGGGGTGAGTCGCTTAGAACAGTGTGCCAGGCACGCCATAGTAGAAAAACTTACACCATAACGGAACAAGTGTGGCACTTTCATGGCACACTTTTGACAGTTGTAATTTTCGAAGATATAATCCGGCAGGCCTGGAAAATTGACGTTGTCAGTTTGTGGTGTTGCTTACGCAGGAAACCCAGATAAATTCCGGTTTGTTAGTGGAGAAGTGATGTGCCTCCTGGATCTCGCGAATATGATATGTAAAAAAAGTATCAATTCCGCAACCGTCACATCCATCATCATTGAGCTGTTCGACAGAGATGTTGAACAGCACTCACCTGTATTGAACGAGAAAGTTATGCTGTATTTTGATTTGAATAAAGTGTATTTAAGATTAATTCATGACTTTGTCTCACAATCGCTTTCTGTTACCAGAGATAATAAGGACTCAGCCTTTGATGCCTTTTTGAAAAAGCTGAAAAACATTAAAATCAAAGTTTTTTCTAGGGGTTGTGGAACGTTCGGGTCTAGGCGTTATGCCCCATTTGCTAATAGCATGGGCAAAGATCATAGTTTTCATTTTCGATTGACGAGCGAGGAAACTGACAATTTCTCAGCCTGACTAGGCATAGCAATAACTTTCATTCTCGAATGCCAGAATGGTCTTTAAGGTAACGATGTCGAACATTGCCGACACATCGACAACAAGTGTAACTATAGTCACCCTCCTGCTGCAGCACAGTTTGTAAGCCTCAAAAATGCCAACAGAGGAACATCTTTGAAGACTACAAATCAGAGGGGAGTTGCGTCGCGTTCATATGCAACATCATATTAATATGCAACATCATATAGGAATCCTCGCACCTACTTCCAGAGATTAGCTTCTTGTGCTCCATTGGTTATCCAAGCATCGCCAAAAGTTGCTTTCTCAACACAACAAAATTGATATGCAATTTTTGCAACAAAAACCTTGCCTGAGACTCAAATTGTCTGTAAAAATTTGGCAAAGCAAAACAAAACAATCGCCTGGTTGCCAGGCGTAGCCAAACTATAACTACTGAACTGTCAAGTTACCGTGGCACAAATGGGCACATATAGGCACCGCGATTGAAACACCAGGCGTCATCGTAACGTATAGAGGCACAATAAAATAAATCGGCACAAGCGATTTTGTGCTTAGCGACTCACCCCTTGGTTGTACCCCATAGATACTAATTTTATATAAAAGCGTAAATTATAGAATTTTCTAACATTCATTCAATCCAACGTCCCATTAGAACTGCACCAATGTTGCTCTACGAAACAAACGAAAGTAAAGGATGTTTCGATCAAAATATGGTCGACATAAACTTGACGCATTTCCTTTCATCGTGCATTAAACATTTTTGCACACCCCTCATTTTGAAGATACGTGCCTCTATTTTGATTTTGAGATAAGCACTTCAGTTATCAAAATGTCGTCGAAGAGAGAAGCAACGCATCAAAATGCGTGCATGGCGAAAATCCAAAATACTCTCAAGTTGGCGAAATTGTTGAATGTAGCTGTTACCAACGTATTAAAAGTGTTCGGTGGACGTTTGTCGACAGCCAAGAAAGCTGGATCGGGGGGAAATTGAAAGGAAGAGGCCACAGCGACGACAAAAAGAGTTGCCCGCTGTTTCGAGCGGATCCCCAACCTCTCCGTCCGAGGTATCGTAAAGAAGCTGGGAGTGGCGCCTTCAACCGTGGAGAGAGCTAAAAAACGAGCTGGACGAAATCGCGACGATAAACAAAACACGTCGGCCAATGCACGATCGCGAAAGTTGTACACGAGGATGCTGACGAAGTTTGATTGCGTGGTACAGGACGATGAAACTTACGCCAAGGCAGACTTCAAACAGCTTTCTGGCCAAGAATTTTATACGGCAACCGGACGGGGAAAGGTGGTAGATCTTTTCAAGCACATTAAACTGTCAAAGCTTGTGAAGAAATATCTGGTGTGGCAGGCCATCTGTACCTGTGACTTGAAGAGCAACGTTTACATTGCAACCGGAACCGTAAACCAGGAAATTTATCTGAGCGAGTTTCTACAAAAACGTCTACTGTCTTTCCTGAAGCGACACAATTGTTCCGTTCTATTTTGGCCAGATTTGGCATCTTGCCATTACAGAAAAAAAGGTCGTGGAGTGGTAAGCTGCCAACAACAAGTAGTGGCCAAGGACAAGAACCCTCCCAACACGCCAGAGCTCCACCCAATCGAACAATATTGGGTCATCGGCAAGCGGAACTTTAAGAAGACTCAAATAGCAGTTGTGAGCGAGGAACAGTTCAAGGCAAACTGGCGTTCTGCGGCGAATAAAGTGGACAAGGAGACTTTACAAATTCTCATGGAAGGTGTTACACGAAAGACCCGGCAATTCGCATTTGGCAAAAAGGAAGCTTAGCTGAATATTTCTCCTGTATTCTGTATAAACTGAACTTGAAAAAGAAAAATAATTTGACTTATTAATTAAAAATTTGATCGACTCACACACATTACTGTTTGACCAAATTGACAATGCGTCAAACGATTTAGCCTAGTCTACAGCAACCGGTCGTTATACACAACCCCACTGATTTTTGGCAAGGCTTCGCTTGTTCCAATCGATTAATGTCGCCTGTATTAGGTTCATTAAAAATAATCATAATAACATTCATTACACTTTGCTACGAAGTCCTACGTCAACTTTGCGTACAACCCCATTGGGATGTCCCCTCTTATTTTTCTATTGTCTTGTTTATAAAGAAATCAAAAAATCAATTTATTTTCTTCTTACAACTCGTTTTTATTGAGCAAAATATTTCAAACCCAGACATAATAATTTTTAAAAGCTTGTTAGCTTAGGTAAACCTTTGTGGGATAAAGAAGGACAATTTTCGTCAGTGCATGTTTGCCTTTATTTTTTTTTCTGCAGAAAATCATATGGATCTTCTCTTTCCAGCTGCCTTCTAATGCCTGAAAGCACCACATATTTCGCAGACATGAGGAATCCCATTCCTCGAAAACACCAAAGTGAAAACGCCCACGTTCCGCGGATTGCCAAACGCCCTACGTGCGGAAGCAAAAAATAAAAAAAAATCAATTTTCCATTCACGTTCTTGCCTTTCCCCGGTGGTAATCGAAAAAGCTTTAAGTTTTAATCTTATTTGCATGCCTCGGGTCATCCCGTCTATACGAAGCTTTATGCAGAGCAACCCCAAACGCTCTTTTTCCGAGTTTGTTCACACTACCACAAAAAGAGTTTCTATTGCTCCAGTATTTTTTTCTTCTACCAGCTGCTCTTCTTCTTCTTTTTGTTCCTGGCTTGAATTTCCATTAGAGGCTCGTCTGGAAAAAAATCCCATGTCTTATCAAGCTTTCCATTTTGGCAGCCGTAACAGCCGCATGGAAGCAGGGGCTCGACTCGAAACGAACGTCGTTACCGTCGGTGATTTTTGCCCACAGTGTCGGATTAGTTCAAGTAGAATTTGCAGCTTCGTGGAATCTCATCAGCGAAGGTGGCCATCGTGCCGTGTAAAAAAAAACAAAATTGCGTCGCGATGCTCACGCTTCCCTATAGGTCTGTGGCAGTATGTTTTGCAAGAGGCCCTCATAGCCTAGTCAGGAAAAGCCCAGCGGCCGGTGGTGAGTTCGATCAGGTAGGGAGTACCGTTGCACTAGTCACTCAATTTACGAAGTCATCTAATGATTGTGATTTTTATTAATAATGATGGAAAGTGCTTTTAGAATAGTAATGTGAAAGCTGGCTAACTAAAGAAGCTTGAAAGTTTCAACAAAAGAAGAAGATGTTTTGAGATATGTATGTGATGTTTGGATAGCTTTGCTGTTCGTTCAGCGGGTCTGCAGATAACGTGCTGCGGATGTGCGTAATAGTATTCTGTTTTCTTTGGCCCTCTCCTGGAAATTGTGGTTTAACTACACGGAGAAAAATTGTGTGATTTTTTGAATGTTGTCTGTTATGGAATACACAACCATAATTTAAATTGCACCATGTAAGATTCAAAGCGGAATAAACGTCATATTCGTTATTTTTTCTAGGCATCTCAAGCTTATCACAATTGGCTTATTGTCAGATTTCAACTTTGTGTTCCAGATTCTGCACGGAGCGAAGAAATTTTGCTTCACAAAAATGGCTAGACCTGCTATTGGAATAAACACAGACGCCTTTATCATGAACTTGCCTCAAAGCTGCACTTTTACCAACTTGGAAGGACCCTTCTACACAAGTGCTTTGGACATGTAACGTCAGTAATTTTGGAATAATTTTGCGTCTTTATTATAAGTTTTACTGACAGTATTTTAATCCAATAATAGTTGTACCGCTATTTAGAGGTGGGCAAAATGGCTCACTATAGCGAGCGGCTCCGAACAGTTCCACACTTGAAGTGAGCTAATTCTTCAGAACTGTTCATTTGCTCTATTCAGAGCACGCTTATATTGAGGTTTTATGAAACAAATGTGTATCGTTGAAGTATTCGATTTTTTTAAACAGTAATTACAATTTACGAAATCATCGTGGTTAGCCTACTACGTTTCTCACCAACCAGTTGTTCTGCTTTGGAAAAGATCTGTTCACAAGGTACAGCGTTGCAGGAATGCACAACCTTTTCATCATTATCTGATGCCTATACCGATTGGGGTTCAGCTTGCTGATTTTCATACGAAGTATCAATATTCTTCCGCGTTTTGTACACGAGACCTTGGTTCGTCGCGTTGTAAATCTCCACATCTTCAAAACTTTGCTTCTTAAACCGCGGATCGAGAAGGATGGCTCGAGGATAGTCGATCAGTTCATCGGATTCTCTTTCCCCGAACTGCTGGATGAGACCTTCATCCAGTTCAGCCATCAACTTTTTGATATTTAGAGGAAGAGAATCATTTGAATGCAGTTTGTTACGTTCTCTCATAATGTGGGCAAGTACTGAGCTTTACGTAAGGAAACAGATTTTTCTAACGAAATGCCGAAAGATATCGAGGAATCACTTCGCTCTGTACCTGCTCAAAAGTCTTCGAGATCATCGTCAACAACTTGTTGTTTGCTAGTTGCAGACACTACATCTCTCCTGAACAACATGGATTTCACCCCAGAAGATCGATATCAACCAACCTTGCCCCTTTCGTTTCCTCGTGTCTCCGGAATATGGAAGCTGGAAGCTCAAGTCGACGTTGTTTACACGGATCTCAAGGCTGCTTTTGACCGGGTCGACCATGCTATACTTTTGGCAAGATTAGACAATCTTGGTGTGACAAATACCATAGTTCGTTAGTTCAAATCTTACCTAACGGACAGGATACTCTGTGAGAATATCGGCTCAGCTCAATCGAGCAACTTTACTAATATGTCGGACGTACCTCAAGGCAGCCACTTGGGACCACTGCTGTTCTAAATTTTCATCAACGAGGTTGGACTGATACTTGCACCTTCTATGCAGACGAACATTTATGAGGTTTTGCGATATTTCGCAGATTGCTTACGACTACAGCACTTGATCAGTAGCTTTGAAGAGTGGCGTTCGAGGAATTTCCCCACTCTGGGTGTTAACAAATACTTCATTATTACATTCCATCGAAAATTGAAACCAATTGCATTTGATTACATGATAAACAATCAACCTCTGCAGAAAGTTGATACTGTTCGTGACCTTGGTATCACGCTTGTCTCCGGTTTGACATTTAGACAACACTACACGGGTATAATTACCAAAGCAAAAAGACTCAGGCAACCACAAGTCGTATAACAATGTTCCAATAGTATCGCATATTCCTATATTTTTAGTCAAAATTGCAATTAATGGTGGCTTTTATCGTACTGTGTTTAAGTGAAATCGCAAAGAGTGCTAATTTTCGACTTCTATAGCGTTACATATGACGATGTGGTCAGTTTTATGTCAATCGTTCACTGCCAGTGAGACGTCCTTTCACATAAAACTTGAGCAATAAACGAGATGGTCACATCGCTTCACAACACTCTGCTACCCTCAAATCGAATTTGTTATAACATATTCAATCGCATACGATATCAAATCAACTCGTTTAAGAAAACAAAGGAATTTGCACGTATATAGCCTCCAATTTTGTTCGTATAGGCCATATTTTTGCATTATATACGATTTGTTTACTTACATATATGTTTGTATATCATAAAAACAACTTTTAATACAGGGTGCGGTAGAAAATAATGAGAAAATTTTCAAGCTTTAGTATTGGATTAATTCGTGTAGCTAGTGGCTAATTTCTGTCGAATGTGTATTTGTTTATGTTTACCTTCAAGTGCTTCATCCAAACATTCTATTTGTTTTATTGCAAATTGGTCAAAATGTTCGCGAAAGAAGTGATCACCAGTTTGTAGCTCGCCCAGAAGAAACCGAAAGGGATTGCCAAGGTGGTAGGGTGCCATTTGGCAACAGTTTACCGCATAAAAAAGTCCCTGCAGGATGATCCAAAGCAACGGAAGCCGGGAAGCGGATGCCGCGCTTTGCATGCACGCCGAACGTGATCAAATCGGTCCGTGAAAAAAATCCTCGCAACCCGGTGCGTTCTATATGTAAACTTGCAAAGGAAGCCAATATTTCGAAGCAATCCATGCGGAGAATCATCAAAGATCATTTGATTACGGACCGAGTCAAGGAACTACGAGTGACTCGTTCCTAGAGATTGCTTTCCTCGTTGAAGAAGGATCCTGTTCTCCGACGAAAAGCTTTTCAGCGTCGATGCTGTGGCCAACAGCCGCACGGACCGGTTCATTTCACCGCAGAAAATGGAGAATGTTCCGGAAAAAGTGAAATTCAAATTTCAAAACAAACATCCGGCTGGTATCATGATGTTTGGCATGGTGGTGTCCAACGGTTTGAAAATGCCGCCTGTTTCCATTGATGCTGGAGTTAAAATCAATACCGAAGTGTATATCGGTATTTTAAAGGACCAAGTGCTTCCCTGGGTGGAGGCCAACTTCTCCGAGGACCAAAACGTTGTCCTACAGGAGGATGGAGCGTCGTGTTACACGTCCAATCGAACCCAACAATGGTTGAACGATAACATGAAGTTTTGGCCGAAGGATTTGTGGCCCCCTAGCAGTCCAGATTTTAATCCGTTGGATAATTCGATTTGGGCATATGTTGAAGCACGAGCCTGCAAAACATCACACCCTAGTGTGAAAACCCTGAAGTCAACCATAACACGCACATGGCAGTCAATGTCGGATGACTACGTCCGAAAGGCATGCTCTGGCTTCCGGCGTCGGCTCGAGGATGTTCTTAATAAAAATGGAGGACACATTGAATAAATTTGTTTAAAAGGACTTTATAAAGATAACTGCACTCGAAAATGTGGATTTTATTGCTTGAATTAGTTGAAAATGGGGTTTGAAAGAAATAGAACAATTTTTCGCATTATTTTCTGCCGCACCCTGTATACTAGCATTTTGGTTGTCTGGGGACAGCTGGATTGCGAGGTTTGAAGCATCCGAAATTTGTTCGTTATGCTCTCCGTCATCTGCCGTGGAATGATCCTGTTAACCTTCCAGCGTACCAGGATCATTGCTTACTCTTGGGAATTGAAACATTGGAGCATACGCGTACAGTCATGCAAGCAGTCTTCGCAGCAAAAGTGCTGCTAGGTGAAACCGTCTCTCCAGGAATTCTGGCTGAACTCTTCATCTACGCTCCTGAAGGAGTTCTGCGAACAAGAAATTTTCTGCAGCTTGGAACCCATGCTGCAAACTACGGCCAACACAATACCATCCGATTCATGTCATTCCGCTTCAATGAACTCTACGCTGTATTTGACTTCACCTGTTCCGCTGAGACCTTCTGGCGCCGGATTCAGCGTAGTTGGATGGAGAGCCGCTAGTTCAGAAATGGTGGCATTCACTACGTACTTGCATTAATGGTGAAGATACTATACGACTGATTCCATCACGACAAATTACTTAAGTATTATAGACTGTTCCAGAAAGTATAAGCACACTTTCAAAATAACAAAAAAGTCATGTTTTTTTAGTTTTAATAATTTCATTTGGCAAATCATATTTGTATTTGTGTTTTATATGATATTTTACTCTCGTTTAATCAAAATATTTAATCATAGCCAAGACTCCTAACTTTTCATCGAACATTACCCATTAGCTTCTGCACAGTGGTACTTCTCACCATTTTGACCACTTTTGGCGAATCTTTTTTAAATTTTTGGATGCCGTCCACTGGTTTTATGAATTTTTGAAGCTTTGCTTTGGTTAAAGCCCAAAAAGTCTCGATTGGCCGTGCGTTCGGGCAGTTCGGCGGATTCATGTCTTTCGGCACGAAACATACTTTTTGATTTTTGTGCCATTCTTAAGTATCCTTTGCGTAATGGCATGACGCCAAATCAGGCCGGAACACTACTTGACCTTTGTGCTGCCTGATAATCGGCAATAATAACTTTTGAAGACATTCCTTAACGTATTTCTGAGTGTTCATCGTCTCCGTTGTGATGTACGGACTAGATGTTTTACCACACTCGCATATTGTCTGCCAAACCATAACCTTCTTACTGAATTTTTCGGTAAAAATGGCTTCTCCGGTTCGGGGATGTCTTTGTCTTCGCTTACAGTATAGAATTGTGGTCCGGGAAGCGTTTTGTATTCTAGTTTCACATACGTTTCATCGTCCATTATTGTACACCCAGAATTTCTACACAATAACGAATCGTAGAGTTTGCGGGCCCGTGGTTTCACGGACGCGACCTGTTTGGGTTCCTTTTGGTTTTTTTCTGCTTCCGGTATGTTTTTAGCCCAAGTCTTTCCTTGGCACGCATGACGTTACTCGACGAGGTCCCTAGTTTTTTCGCAACATCCCGAACGGAAGTCGCTTGTTTTCACTTGTAGGCATCCCTGATCTTTTTATCGATATCCGGACTAACAGGACCGGATTTCCGACCACTCTTCGGCGCATCTTCAAACGTACACTGTTCTCTATATTTTCGAATCGCAGATCTTATCGCTTACACCCTCTGCATTGGCCAATTTTCTCAAGGAGAGTCCGCTCACAGTGCACCATTTGTGCACAATACTTTTTCGTTGTTCCGAAGTAAGACCGCGCATTTTGATAGGTAACACAACACTGAGCACTTTTTTGATGCCATGTCATTCAAGAATGTGAAAACAAAAGGACGCAGCCAAAACATGATGAAATATTTGTAAATAAGTGTGCTTATACTTTCTGGAACAGTTGTTACTGACAAGTTTTGTGTGTGTACTAGAGTTAATTTTGTTTTGTTTGCTTTGTATTCCTTTTATTCATGTTGATTTATGTAGTGTACGATTTAGAAATAGGGGGTTCTACGCCACATGGCTTTTCCCCATTACATTCCAATAAGATGTTAAGTCAGTTGGAGTTATATCAATAAATAAATAAATTAATGAACAATGTGGGCAAGTACTGAGTAAAAAAAAAAATATATTTTTCTGACGAAATTTCTATCGAAACAAAGTTGAGCTTCCAGCATCTTTTCAATAGCAATCGTTCTAATATTTCAAACATGGAGTTCTACATATATCGTCAGAACATTCTGCTCTAGCTTAGGAGGATTTTTTTACTAATTTAATCATACACAGTGAAAGTAAAACATCCATCTGCTTGCGAGTTTTAATTCCGATCTCGCTCTTTTCATGGCAGTTTTGAACGTTTCTCTGGTTTAGGAGAAAATTTAATCAGATAATGGGCCTTTCCATCTTGTTCCCGCTCTAGCTCACTAAGTACAACTAGCTTTAGCAGCCGATCAGTAGCTCGGGAGTCACATGTCAGTAGGCGCTCTCGCTCAGTTAAATAGCTCTATAGCTCCCCCATCACATGGTACAGTTCGTGAGCTATATTGGATAGGTGCTGCTGTTCGCGCTCTCGCTCGCTTGTCATAGTGCGAACAGAAATAGCTCCCGCTCACATATTAGTTGTCGCTCTATTAAAAAGAGCGTTGGGTCACTCGTTCAGCTTGACGAACTACTTCATTATCTCAGTTTATGAGCGCATTGCCCACCTCTACACGGCCAGCCATTTTAACTCAGTTTTGAGTCGTTTTTGACTCACTTTCGTCATTAGTGGAGTAACTCAAATTTGAGTAAATGTAACTGGGATTGACAAGTCGACAAATCAAAAACATCCTTCTGATTTGAGTCGATGTTTTTGATTTGTCGACTTGTCTATACCAGTCACATTTACTCAAATTTAAGTGACTCCACTAATGACAAAAGTGAGTCAAAAACGACTCAAAACTGAGTTGAGATGGCTGGCCGTGTCCCGCTAATGATGTCCACAGAATGAGTATTAACTTGCATGTAACTTTCAAGGAAATCTGTCGAATAAATTTTTGTTGTAGATTATTTTAAGTATTTTCACCACATGTTCTGCCGATCACAAGACGTCATAACAATGTCAATAGACAATTTTGTCATTTGAATTTCCATATGTGTCAAACACATATATTTTGTTCATATTCTATATCAGGAGAAAATTAGCCGATCTTTGCACAATTGGATATAATGAAGTTTCGAGAAGGATAAAAATTTAATACCAAAGTACCAACTTACATGCCGGTTGCTACTCAATTTGTTATTTAAAATAAAGCTATTTTAAATAACAATTTGAGTACCAACCGACCCACGTTACAAATCAAAACAACACTGTTCTAATGGGTACACTTTTCCTAGTGCCTAACTCCAAAAACAAGCAACTATCAACCGTAATAACCGACAGATGATGCTCTGGCCACTCCAGGTCACGGGGGAATGATGTTGAACCATGCTCTTGAAAATAACGGTCAGGGCAATGCCGGACGAAATGGCCCAGCCGTGCAGTGCGTGATCGGCATACTAACAAGTGGACTGACCGAAATTGGATTACTTGAAAGATTTATGAGTCGCTCATTTCGGTGTCATAACTGAGGAGTGATGTACGTGTGAACTAATAGGCAGTAGGAACGTCTATTTTTCATCTCCCAATTTCCATCAATTTCAAGAATTAATTTTAATAGTCTAACGTAATTAACTTCTTTCGCTAGACGGTGGGTCTAATGCCCATGGCCTTGCATCCACAAAATTGGGAAGCAATCTATTTTATTTTGGTCCTAGAAATATCCTCTTCCACTCAGAGCTCGGCATCGGCAGCGTTTATCGCACAGTGCTTTAAAGCAAAATATTCAATCCGCTTGCCTTCATGTCCTAGGATTCTCCGAAATCTCGCACTCTGTTACGGCAGACATGAAACGAGGTAATCCACGCTGCTCAGTGAGAAGGAAACTCGAGATAATTAATTGATGATAAACGAGCCGAACTCCACGCGCGATCCGGAGTCAATGCTCATGCTACAAGGTGCAGTTAGTAGCACGTTCATGAAAACAGTCACGTTTCACCACCTCTCCCTTGGCCGATGTTGCCAACCACCTTATTGACACCCCTTCGTTTTGTAATAGATGAATCACCCCTTAGAATAGATATATAGAGGTAATTTGATGAAAGTTTACCACCTTCCCGCACCGCAACTTTCGCATTGCAGCCTATTTATTTCTGCCCAGTGATGATGATGATGATGATGGTGATGATGATGATGATGATGATGCTCTTCCGTGTGACCTGTGCCGCTCCGTCGTTTTCAAGCCCACATTAAATTATGTTAATAATGCACAACTGGAGCTGTCGCACCACACAGAATGAAACGGGCTTCCCAGGCTACCAATTATACATAATCGTTGCTTCTGCCAAGTGACTGTTTTGACAGCTTAATGTATGGAGTTGATCCAGGCAGTTTAATAATCGTTCATGTTTGCCTCGTTCGTTCGTGCACTGATCAGAAGCTTTAACATAAATCAGTTCTTCTTTAAATTGTATTTGATGTATTTTGCTTATTCAAACTAATAAAAATTGTTGGAAGTACCAAGCAGAAAATCTGTTTCTTTAAGTAGCATTTACAGACAATGAAAAATGACAAATCTTATCATACGCAATGAAATCTCCTTGTTCAATTCAAAACCACAGTAATAATAAATAACGGAATTGTTAACTATCATTCATAGAACAGACCTGATGATTATGATGATTTATCGCGCCTAAATTTTCAATAAATATCGAGTGAATTTATTTCAACAAAAAAATAATTTAACGAGCGTATTAGTTGAACGATTATAACTGAAACATGAAAACTTGGCCGTCTCAAATATGAGGCAGTATTTTTTTAAATCGTGCATATAAAAAACTTGAACTTCCCTCATTTTGAAGGTGTATGCGTACGGAATGTTGACTCTATTTTGTTTTGGCCATTTTCTGTTCAGTTGTCAAAATGGCGTCGAAGCAATAAGAGCAGCGTATCAAAATTTTGTACGCGCATAAGCAAATTCCAAATAATTCACACGCTGGCATGGCAGAATCATTTAATATTGCCAAATCAACCGTGACGAATGTTATAAAAGTGTTTGGAGAACGTCTGACGACTGCCAGTAAGCCGGCATCAGGAGGGAACCGAAACTTGGAAACGACAGCGATCGGAAGAATATTGGTTAGCATTTTCTAAAGCAATCCCAACCTTTCCATCAGAGATATCTGAAACAAAGTTAGAAAGTCCCACACAACTGTGCAAAGAGCAAAGAAACGAGCCGGACTGTCAACATTTAAGGTTACAGTGACACCAAATTGAGAAGATAAGCAAAACCCAATAGCCAAAGCCAAATAGATCGTGTAAGTTGTACGTTGATTTCAAGCAGTTCCCAAGCCAAGAGTTTTATACGGTTACCGGAAAAGGAAAGATTCAAGATATGTTTAAACAGAAATAAATGCCAAAGTTCCCAAAAAATACTTGGTTTGGCAGGTGATTTGCGCCTGTGGGCTAAAAAGCGAAAGTTTCGTGACAACTGGCACTGTCAACCAAGATATTTATGTAAAGGAAAAACACTTATTACCTGTTTTGAAGAAACACAGTTGTTCCATGCTGTTTTAGTCTGACCTCGCTTCTTGTCACAACGGGAAAATGGCTCAGGAATGGTATACCGCCAATAGTGTGCCAATCGTACCCAAGGAGAATAATCCTCCCAAGCTCACCGGAACTGCGCCCAATTGAAAAATATTGGGCAATCGTAAAGAGAAACCTCAAGAAACTTAAAAACAGTGGGAAGTGAAAAACAGTTCAAGTCAAATTGGCGTTCAGCATTAAATAAGGAGGCAGTACAAAACTTGAAGGACGGTGTGAAACGTAAAGCCCGACAGTTCACATTTGCAAATTCGTAAGCTTAATCAAATATTTCTCCCGTGTTTTGTAGACGATGAACTTCAAAAAGAAATAAAGATTGATAATTTATATAATAAACTAAGCAGTGTGCACATGATCATGCTTGACCAACTTTTGACCGTTCCACCCTTTAGAAAAAGCCTATCTTCTGATAGATAGGCATAGTTCGTCTGCAACTTCTAGACTTTTTCGGCGTCAAGTGGATTCATACCAAAAATCTGGACTTAAAAGTGCAAAATTAAAGGATTTATTTAAACTTTTCAGTAATTAAATTCTATGTTTTGGCATTATACAAATGTATTAAATTTTTTATTCTGTGTAAAACAGAACGACACTCAATGCACAAGGTAGCTGAAAGATCTTCTCGACTGGACCGTCAGGGGATTGGTGGTTTTGTGGCTGTATCAATTAGATTATTTGAGAAGATATGTTTTTTTGTTAAATTTTCCAACAATGTTTGTGTTTTTGTTCTTAAACTGAAAACAGAATAATATTTTTTTTAGTCGTCAGATTTTTAGGATGATTTAATATGATTCGTCACCATTTGTCAAGTAAACAGCCTAATAAGCGCCTTCTTCCAGTCAGGCACAATTCAGTTTATAAAACCGACCATCTTTCCAGGATTTATTTAAAATTTTGACTATTTTTATCCAACAACAATCGAATCTCAATTCAAACATAACTTGAAGTCAATAAAATCCAGAGGCTGAGACTCGTGTTTGAACATTTAGTTTGACAGTTCATGTAATATTTAACATTGTTTTGAATCATCCATTATTATTTATTGAAACTTCAAAACAGTTAAACTTTGATCTAGACCAAAGTTACTGATGTTCGCCTCATACCATTCGAGTTCTTCCATCTACTGGTTACTCAAAAAGGATTGAAAGCGTAAATACATATTGTTTTGATCAAATCATTTTTATGGCTCAGTATAGTCTCCCATAAGATCAATACACGTGGTCCAACGATCTTCCAACTTTGTTGTCCCACCACGGAAGTGACTTTTTTGGAGCTGCTTTCCACGACGTATTTTTTTAGATGTGAGAACAGCCAGAAGTCAGAGGGAGCTGAATCTGGTGAATAGGTGGAAGCTGCAACAATTCTTACTGGTTTTCACGAGTGCAGGTGCATTATCATCGAGATGTTTTTTTTTCTGCAAACCGGGTGTTTTCTCCTAATTTTGTTCATCCAACTAATCCAAAAAGTTACAATAATAGTCAGAGTTGATTATCTAACGAGTTTGGAGATAATCTATAATTAAAATTCCTTTTGCATCCCGAAAAACTGACGCTAAAACCTTCTTGGCTAAAAGCGCTAAAACCTTTCTGGACACGAACCCGCTTCGGAGCCGAAATACCTGGTTCACAATATTCCTTAGCCTCTTGTTTTGATTCAGGATCATGGTGGTTCACTTCCCAAGTAACAATTTTGGTTTTATAAGGGTTCTGAAGAGCATGAATAAGACTTCAAGAATGCTATAAAACCATGATAAAACCAACAATGTTCCTTGGGTCAAGTCTCATTCATAGTGATGAATCGATGCAGAGAGTCCTTTTTATCTTTTCAAAACCGCTCCAAATGTTACTCAGA
The DNA here is from genome assembly GCA_034211315.2 of Aedes japonicus. Taxonomy (NCBI): domain Eukaryota; kingdom Metazoa; phylum Arthropoda; class Insecta; order Diptera; family Culicidae; genus Aedes; species Aedes japonicus. The sequence goes on from JASCZW010000134.1 coordinate 127,514, forward strand.
AAATAGCCTTCGAACGTGTTTTTGTTGCATAGTTAGCAAATACGGCACGTATTGTGTTTTTTGAAACCCAAAACTTCAGCCAAAATCTGCCATGTTGTTCCATGTAAGTTGGCTATGCTGTATCACATCCAAAGTTGATCGGTGATCTCCCTAAACCATATCATGTATTTTCGCTATGATTTCTGGTGTTGAAGCACTTTTTGGACGTCCTGAGCGTGGATCGTCTTCAACGCTAGTACGACCATGCTTAAACTCCAAAACCCATCGGTGAACGGTTGAAGTAGAGGGCTTCTTGAATACATTCATCATCTTTGTAAGGATTCCAGTAGCCGATAAACTCTCCAAAAGAAAGAATTTAATCACTGCACGATATTCGGATTTTTCCATTGTTGAAAAATACACTGACACGTCAACTTTAAATGGCTTGTAAAGAAAGAATGAATCGATAGACCGAAATGAATTTTCGAGTACGTTCTTAGGGTATCTTCTACGGTGATCCAAATCGTGGATTGGATTTATTCTTTTAGGCCAAACGCAAAAACATCGCTACACCGGTGTTGTAAATTTTGTTTTATACTGGATCTATTTTGCATCTTTTTAAAACTGGTATATTTTTTTTTTTAATAATCATTTATTTGTACAGGCTCAATCGAATTAACTTTACAGAGCCAAATTTTCATATTTTTATACATCATTTATCTTAAAACTAAAGTTAGGAGGATAGAGCCGATTACTCGCGGCCGTCTCGAGGTTAATAGGTATAACAAATTACGGATGGGAAGGAGGGTGGGAATTTAAAGTATGGTTACATAACACATTAAATTTAAATTCAGAATTATCTAAACACTTATAACTATACAACTTATGGTTTTCTTTGACTTGAACATTTCTTGAAAAGAAAAAAAACACACACACATACACATATAAAAAAACTTATTCTAAACATACAGGTTAAACTAACTACAATCTAATGCTAATGTTAGTCAAAAACACATAAATGAGTTTCATGTACTCCAAATCACGTACAGCCAAAATATCTCGAATTGGCACATTGGGTTGTCTACCTCGAGCCCGAAGGGAATCATAAAGCTCAGATCTGACTCCAGAATGCTCAGCACAAGACCAAATAACGTGATCTGCGTCCTGATAGCCTTGTCCACACTCACAGAGATTGCTGTCGCTCAGCCCAACCCGGTATAAATGAGCGTTCAAAGAATAATGATTCGACATGAGGCGAGACATGACACGAATGAAGTCTCGACCCACATCCATCCCGCTAAACCAAGATTGCTTCGACACCTTTGGGATGATAGAATGTTGCCATCGCCCCAAATCTCCTTTACTCCATTTATACTGCCAGCTGACGAGTGACTGTTGACGAAAAATAGGAAAAATTCGTTGAAGGCGATTTGTCGATCACAAATATCGCCTTCCATAGCGCCCACCTTTGCAAGCGAGTCCGCTTTCTCATTGCCCGGAATTGAACAATGAGATGGGACCCATACAAAGGTGATGATAAAATAACGCGAAGATAAAGCACTTAGAAGCTCCTGTATTTTCATGAGAAAATACGAGGAGTGCTTTACCGGTCTCAATGAGCGAATAGCCTCTATAGAACTGAGACTATCCGTGAAAATGAAGTACTGATCCGGTGTTAATGAGGCAACAATTTCTAGCGTAAAATGTATTGCCGCTAATTCAGCGACATATACGGAACAAGGAGCTTGAAGTTTACGGTTGGCGCTATAAATTTCATTAAATATACCAAAGCCTGCTGACTGCTCTATCAAAGATCCGTCAGTGAAGAACGATTTAGTGGAATCAACTTGGCCAAACTTTGCAGCAAATATCACCGGAGCAATCATAGGACAATGATGCTCTGGGATTCCACGAAGCTCCTGCTTCATGGATAAATCAAAATGAACCGAATTGTCGAAATCGGAGAAGCAAACACGATTGGAAATGTTCGGCGAAGGGCTGACATCCTGTGTTATGTACAAATGGTACAAGGTCATGAAGCGAGTTTGAGGATTCAACTCAAGGAGCTTCTCAAAATTTTCGATCACCTCGGGGTTCATAACTTCACACCTGGTGAGGAGCCGGAGAGATAATTCTGAAAACCGATCCGAGAGTGGCAACATGCCAGCCAGCACTTCAAGACTCATGGTGTGAGTCGAGTGCATGCAACCTAACGCGATACGAAGACACCGATATTGAATACGTTCCAGTTTAATGAAGTGCGACCGAGCCGCTGACTGAAAACAAAAACTACCGTATTCCATAACCGACAAAATCGTTGTCCGGTACAACGTTAGAAGATCTTGTGGATGAGCTCCCCACCAGGTTCCGGTAATTGTGCAGAGAAAGTTGATCCTTGGCTGGCATTTTCGCTTCACATACTCAATATGGGATCTCCAGGTGCACTTTGAATCGAACCAGACCCCAAGATATTTAAATGACATAGAATGAGTTATCGGCTTACCCCAAATTTGAAGCTTCGGTTGTGCTGGGTTATGCTTCCTTGAAAAAACTACCAACTCAGTTTTCTCCGTAGAGAATTCGATACCTAGCTCTAGAGCCCAAGTAGACAAATTGTCTAAGGTATCCTGTAAGGGTCCTTGCAGATCGACCCCATTGGGTCCCGTGACAGACACTACGCCGTCATCTGCAAGTTGTCTCAATCGTACAATTGTCACTTAGACAACCGTCAATGTCTTTGACATAAAAATTATACAAAAGGGGGCTCAAACATGATCCCTGGGGGAGACCCATGTAGCTAAATCGTGAAGCTGTAGAGGTTCCATGAGAGAAGCTCATATGTTTCTCTGACAGCAAATTGTACAAAAAATTGTTCATTAATGGTGAAAAGCCACAAGCGTGGAGTTTATCTGAAAGAACTTCAACAGATACTGAATCAAAGCTCCCTTTATGTCCAAGAATACAGAAGCCATTTGCTCTTTTAGCAAAAGCTAACTGAATATCTGTGGACAGCAACGCGAGACAGTCGTTCGTTCCCTTACCCCTACGGAAACCATATTGAGTATCTGAAAGCAGGTTGTTCGTCTCAACCCATTTGTCCAGACGGAAAAGGATCATTTTCTCCAACAACTTTCGAATACAAGATAACATCGCGATGGGTCGATAGGAGTTGTGGTCGGACGCGGGCTTACCAGGTTTTTGAATGGCAATAACTCTCACCCGTCTCCAATCATCCGGTACAATGTTGAGTTCCAGAAACTGATTAAACAAGTTCAACATGCGCCTCTTAGCGACGTCTGGGAGGTTCTTGAGCAAGTTGAACTTGATCCTATCAGCCCCTGGAGCCGTATTGCCACACGAAAGGAGTGCGAGAGAGAACTCTACCATTGAAAAGGGTTGGCCAATCTCATCTATCGAATTCGTGTTTTCGCGAGGAATCATCCGTGCCGGCACAGAATCTGGACAAACTTTTCGCGCGAACTTTAGGATCCATTGGTCCGAGTACTCTCGCTCTCGTTGTTCGTAGTTCGGTTACGCAACCTTCGCGCCGTGTTCCAAAGAGTACTCATCGACGTTTCGCGCGATAGCCCGTTCACAAATGTTCGCCAGTAACCGCGTTTCTTGGCCTTGATGAGGCTCTTAGTTCGCGTTCGAGAGCCGTGTATACTTCGAAGTGCTCAGGTGTTCCACGTCTACGGAAAACTTTAAACGCGTCGGACTTTTACGGTAAACCTCGGTGCATTGCTGATCCCACCATGGAGAAGGAGGTTTCTGCGAGATGACGTCCCTGGAACTGGTCGAGTTTGAGCTTGAAGCGCGCTGTCTAAGATCAGGTTGGAGAGGAAGTTATACTCTTCCAGCGGTGAAAGCCTTTCTACCGTCGTTACGGCTTCATCTACTGCTGTCCTAAACTTTGTCCAATCGATGTGACGGGTAAGATCATACGTGACGTTAACAGATTTCGACGGATTGAACCCGGTGGCAACCGAAATTTTTATGGGCAAGTGATCACTACCGTGGGGATCTTGAATCACATTCCATGTGCAATCCAACGATAATGAATTCGAACAAAGTGTGAGGTCTAATCTACTGCCAACTGAGGATGTACCAGCCAAACGTGTTACTTCTCCATTGTTAAGTACTGTCATATTGAAGTTGTCACAGAGGTCATATATCAAGGAAGATCGGTTGTCATCGTACAGTTCTCCCCAGCCTGTACCGTGAGAGTTGAAATCTCCCATGACTAACCGTGGAGAAGGAAGGACCGAACAAATATCTGAGAGTTGTTTTCGGTTTATCGAGGCTCTAGGAGGAATATATACAGAAGCAATGCAAAGGCTTTTATTTTTAATAACAGCCTGACATGCGACAACTTCAACACCTGGAATATGAGGAAAATTCACTCTATAGAAGGAGTAGCAGTTTTTGATCCCCAAAAGTACTCCCTCCACGCGAATCCTCACGATCAAGACGAATAATATTGAAATCATGAAACGGAAGATTGATTTCGGAAGAGAGCCATGTTTCACTAAAGAGCGAATGCATCACAACCGGTAGTGTGAGCTAAAAATTTGAATGATTCCAATTTAGGAATCAAACTTCGACAATTCCACTGTAGAACAGTGATCAAATCCCCGACCTCATTTGGAAAATTATCCATCGAAGGAGATGATAGCTGCAAGGATGGGCCACTTAATTGTCAATTGCTTCAAAAAAGTCTTCACTGTTGGAAGCATTGCCAAAACAATGCTTTTGAGAGGGTCAGAAATTTCAAGGTACTTAAAGATACCTTCGGCAATGTCATCAAATGAGAACAGCCCACTTGAGGAGGGGCTTCTGTTCTTAAAATTGGGGCTTCAGGGGTTTTGGATGTCCCGGGAGAGATGGAAAGTCCTGGGTGTAGTTAGTACTACGGAAACCAGGAGGAATTGTGTTTTCCTTTTTCCACCTCTTTGAAATGGGCAAGCTGGTCTCGGGCTTCTTTTCAACAACTTTCCGTGGGCGGACGCGTCTTCGCTTCCTTGAAGCACCTTCCGGAAAAGTGAACGACGTTCCCTCTTCAGCCGAATCAAAGTCAGACTCGTCATCTGACAGAGGAGCAAAGGGATTTGTATTGGCATCGGGTGATGGTGAGGCTTTTTTAACCATTTCAGCAAATGATTGTCTGGAACGCTGTTTCAGCGAGCGTTCTAATTTTTCCCCGCGTTGTTTGTACGCCGGGCACGATGAGAGAGCATGAGGAGGAGTTCCTTTACAGAAAGCGCATTTAGGTGTGCTGTCTGCGCACGCGCCATCCTCATGCTTCTCCCCGCAGTTGGAGCAGCGCGCCTTATTGCCGCAATGGGAGGTCGTATGTCCCATCTGCTGGCATTTCTGGCAGATCATGACCCGAGGTACAAACAATCGCACAGGTAGTCGAAGTTTTCCCAACTCGACGTATTGAGGGAGGGCTGAGCCAGAGAAGGTTACGCGAAACGAGTCTGACGGTGTAAACTTTTTCGCCCTTGTTGGTCGACACTGTGCCAAGTTGGCGAACATCAAGTATCTTAACTGGGGAAGCAGAGGGTTCTTAAATCGACCAACCCCCGCTTCAGCAGGATCTCAGGGGTCAGACTCGTTTCGGAGACCACACCTTCAATTTCAATACCCCGAGCTGGGATATACACTCTATATTCTAGAGTAAAGAGCTGGGAGACAGCAATCTCATTAGCTTGCTTGAGATTGGACACAACGACCCGAAGTTTATTGGGTCTGACTTTAATTATCTCGGTCACGGCCGAGAATCGCTTCGTCAGATCATCAGAAATCTGACAAACATTTAGAGGTTTCGATTTGGGCTGAAAATAAACAACCCATGGACCAGTTGAACTATCTGGATAAGCACGTGATCTGGTAACTCTATGAGCTACCTCATCATTTCGTGCCATAGATGATTCATCTTGCGATAAATCATCCATGGCTCGCTTGTGGGAGCTTATCACGCTCAACCACTAACGTAATTATCTACAATCAATCACAGATAAACAAACTAAACCTAAACAAAAAACTAAAACTAAATACACTCTCACACACACTATCAATCACTCTCCACACTCACACACACACTACGATGAAAATCGCTTATCTTATATACTACTAAAAAACTTCTCTTATATGTATCACGGATCTACTGCAGCTGGGCGACGAATGTGTGCTGCTGCTGCCGAGCGACGATGAGTGACCGCGTGTACCGTCTAAGCGTGGAGCTAAACGATGACGATGATGTTGCTGGTCGGTGGTAGTTGGTGGATGGAAGAATACACGCTACACTCGATGAGCTGCTGGTATGCGTGCCGTATAGATGCTGGACAATATGGCTTCTCGATCGTGGCAATATTGCTAATTGCAATCAATGACGTTGTTGCACCACTTATCACACAATGTTCTCTTCTTCAGTAAACCAAGACTGATTTCACTCGCGACGATTTCACTGGCGATTTAGAAAAACTGATACTGAAGACTGTAAACACTCGTTAAAAGCTTCCAAAGCAACGGAAAGCGGACCGAACGAACTGTACCGTTCGCTTGTTCACTGGGCAATGAAAACTGGTATATGTTTTGATCTATTCTTGCAGCAATTTGGAACAAGAAATTTAGTAAAATTTCCGCTTCTACTAAACAATAACTCAATTTGATTGAGTATAATCTGAACCGAAAATTAACCGTCTTTGCTGCGTGAGATTCTGGCAGTGTACAATGAGTTGTGTTGCTCGCTGATAATTACCTCTAGTTTCTCCTGATGCTAGTGGATTGTTTTATTCCTAAATTACGAATGCTTGTCTTAGTTTTTTTTTACAGCCACTGTATTTTCCTTAAAACGCTGACAGGGTTGAAATGCGGAGGTTCCGAAATTCCAAATAGTTTTTCGATTGCTCGGAAATAAAAAGTAATGAAGTCTTCAGTGAACAATTTATTTATTATATTATAAATTGGTCATGATAAGCACTTGCAAATGGCTCATACAGACAAATTTTGGAGAAGCCTCTTCTTAACTTTAGTTGTCGCATAATGCCCAGGTACATCTCCCTTGGCATGCGGAAACGCAGAAAGTACTTCTCGTTGTAGGTTTGCGTGTCGCTTAAGTAGTCCTTAAACAGCTTCTGATGACCGGAACGGAAATCACGGTGGACGTTGGAGCGTCGTACAGGATGTGACCCTCTCCGTTTCAACTCTTGTTTATTCGTTGCCAAACTACAAATCAGCATTATCTAATATCATTTTAATGAAATGCATGCATTCACACCCTCATCTTGAGGCAGACGAAAGAACAAGTATTGTCGTCAGCTAACGACGCACTACTGGCATTAAACATTATTTGGTCAAACCAATCAGTGGCAAAATGTTTGTGAAAAATCTGCGATCTCTGATAAAAAAACTTCTGATCTCTGATGTTGAATGATCGACAGGATGACAGAGGTTGGAGAATTTAAAAACAAGAAATACACAGCGGTGCGGGGAACGCAAAGTTGGTCTATTTTAGCTAGTTCTATTCAAGTTTCGCTGATGTAAATCAGGTATAAAATTGATCTAAAAATAGTCCGCCGCTGAAGATGCCCTTATGAAAAATAAAATATTAAAATGGCGTAGAAGTTATGGTTTTTCTACTGCTCCATAGATGTTGCTTCCAAAATTTTATGACTAACCTAGTACTTTGAATGAATTCGTAGGAGCAAATCAAAGCAGGCACTCCTGAATGAACCGGAGCATTCTCTGGAGCGGAGTTCTGTCCGCAAATAGTGTGCGAGTCGTTTGTTTACCAATCATGCTTTACTCCATATATCCTTGGTCCACCGGTATCGTCCATTACGAACCAATGCGATCGAAAAAAGAAGTGGATGAGAAGCGTTTACAGGAATGCGAGTGATGAAAAATTTGCTGAAAATTACTTTTTAAGACGAACAGAACACATGAGGAAACGTTAAGAGACAGCTGATTTTTCAGTGTGTAAATTAAGAATCAAATAATGTTCCCGCTTCTCCTGTGCATCTCTACTGTTGGTTTAAATCGGTTCTCAAACTCGATGTTTTAACATGTTTTTGTATTCTGCTGAAATAAACTATCCACACTTGTTAGTTGGGGGCCACACACCATTTTTGTTGGTTTAAATTGGTCCTCAAACTCGATATTTTGAACGTATTCTTGTATTCTATTGAATAAACCACCCACACTTGGGAGTGGCATCAACAGCATTCTTACTGTTGGTTTAAATCGGTCCTCAAACTCGATATTTTAAAACATATTTAAATTCTGCTGAAATAAATCACATACACTTGTGAGTGGTCCGTCAGCATCCTTACTGTTGGTTTAAATCGGTGCCAAAATTTGAAAAGCTTTAATGTGCATCTCTGTACAGAGAATAAATTGGGAACATAGTAAAGTATCTTATTCGCTGCTGACGTCAGTTGAATTTTGCATTCGATTTACCAAAACGGATCTCGCTACGAACCCAACCACTTTAACCAACATCCCAGTGATTTCTCGTGGAAGTGACGAGGTGTTCTCGGTTTCCAATGAAGCGAGTATGACGTCAACATATTCCTACCTATTTCCTACTTGACCAGCATCCGGGCGAGGCCCGCGCCGGTATTACCTTAGTTTGGGATCACCAGTTTTTAAACAATGAGGATGCATGCTAATCACAAGCATCATCTTTTGGTGTTTTGTGTAATAACAGCTGATCTGACAATAACGGAGTAGCAACCGAGGGCGGTCAATCATGCCCATGCCCATGCCTCCATGTATTTCTCCAAAACACTGCAAGAAACGTGTTCAGTGTAAGTATCTTATAAAAAGAGTTCAAATTAAAGAGGCGCGATTGGTAATAGTTGATCGACAAGGCATTGATGAATAGAGTGAAAATTTATAAATTTGAATCAGTCCAATACGTAGTTTTATCGTTTTCATTTCGTACTCCTACCCGCTATCGATCATATGTTTACTATTACAAATAAAACCATTTTTTAATAAAAGTAATTCTAGGCCGTTTAATTATGGACATTATTGTGTGAATAATGCTCAGCATTTTCAAAATTTACCATCCAGCATGGCGTTTTTTTATGAATCCTAGAGGGTTTGAGCTGTTTAGTGGAATACTTGTAGAAGAAAAATTTGTAATCTCCATTTAATTCCAACTACCATTGCTTATCTTCGACAGATACGCGTATTTCGTCTACAATGTGCAGACTTCTTCAGTGTCTCGTACTAATAGTCGAGTTATTAGTACGAGACACTGAAGAAGTCTGCACATTGTAGACGAAATACGCGTATCTGTCGAAGATAAGCAAAGGTAGTTGGAATTAAATGGAGATTACTAATTTTTCTTCTAAATTATAGTTAGTTTTTTTTATGTTTTTATGCGCTTCGAGCCTTTTCCAACTGTGCTTAGAGGTAACCTCAATCTGGTCACTGGCGTCTTGTAATAAGAGAACTAAAGGATGAATTATATCACTGACATAATTGTAAAGTTGACGTAGGCTACTTTGTTGATGTGAAAATTAATGTTATCGAATTAATAAATATCTACTAAGTTTTATTCAGTCTAAAGAACCATGAAACCCTATGCTATTAGTGTGTGGGGCTTCACGATTGGTTCTCCACGAAAATTATGGAAGTCAACTCTTAGTAAATTGAAATGACCCTAAAAAGAGCCGTTAGGTATTTCGTTATTCGTTCTTTCTGAATGGTCTAAGTACTACTAATTGTCGATAGGTGATGATTTGGTAGACGGTCAAATAGGTGGGCGTTGGTTCCGTTCCGCGAAAGAAAAGCATTCCATATTAGCCATTAAGTGTTTTAGGAACATTGATACTGCAAAAAAAAGTCATGGAATTCAACTTCTAAAGAGTTATGAAGTTTTCATATGCAGTATCAATGCTCCTAAAACACTTAAATACTCATATGAAATGCCTTTCTTTCACGGAACGGAACGAACGCCCACCCAGTCGACCATCTATCAAATAATTAGGTATTTTGTTGTTTGTTGTTCCAAGTGTTGTCCGAGTAGTATCAACAATCGTCAAGCGCAGAATCCGTAGATGTTCATGTTCCACGATTTCTCCTGCTGGTTCAATGGTGCGGGGGCTTCGATAGCATACAGACATCATAGGTCAATGATATTAAAAATATGAACAATACCGTTTGCACTCTACGCCGATATTTTTAACAAACTTTAAATCTATGCAAGAACCATGAAGTGTGGTTGCTCTATTGCGAAGGTTAACAATAGTCTTCCCATAAAATTCAAGAAAATCAATGTTTGGAAACATTCATATTAAAGTCTCCAGTCATCACGATTGGTGTATGCACAATAAAATTGAACAACTTGCGAATCAAGAATAACTTCGAATTCTTAGTAGTTGTTCCTGGTTAAATGTACACCGTATCTTAGCTATACAAGTGTCTCCAAAATTATCAACAACGCTGAATATGATTGTAATTGTTGCCGGGGAGAACATGATTCGCGATTGAAGTTAGCCTTCCTTCTCGGTCTTCTCTGTATTTTTGGGCAGCAAAATGGCCTGAATGTTTGACAGGACACCACTTTGTGCAATGGTTACATCGGAGATAAGTTTATTCAGCTCCTCGTCATTAAGGATGGCCAGCTGCCGGTGACGTGCGATGATTCTGGTCTTCTTGTCAGCTACAGGTGGCGTTTCCTACCAGCTCGTGGACTTCAGCCGCCAGGTATTCTATCACCGCAATGTGGTAGACGGGGCGCCGGCATCAACTCGCTCGGCCTGGTTGTCTTTCCTTGCAAACGGTGCATGCGACAGACTTAGGACTACAATCCAGCGCGGTTTGAGCGACCTTTCCCTTAATCTTTCCTCCTCTTTCGGCTTCGGGGTCTTTGGTTTCTTAGCTGCAGTTTTCGAACCGATGCACTGGATCCCGTGGTTTGGACAAACTTGCACTTCTCGAAGCCATTCATCAAGACCTTTTTCAGGAAGGGGGCCAGCTTGCCAACATAACCAATGGCTGCTTAGCTAACCACTTGCTAGCAACAGCAAATAGCACCAACGCCTATTGACTGCTCGCCAGTGTTCCCTGCAGAGTGCTTGCTACCGTCAGCTATCAGTCCAAAGCTGGCTAATCCGAACATATTGAAGACTTTCGAACGACTGAAGCGATACTGTTCCCTTATATATATCGTTCACTGCTGCATAGGAACACTCCTTACTTAACTGTGGCAGTGTGAATCAAGAAGCGTATGGTGCAAATATGATGTTATTTTCGATCAATAGTTTTGTATGTTTGGACATTTTTCTTTTAAGTATTTTTTAATTAGTTTGAACAAATGTAATTAATTAAGTTAGCAACAGGGATTCAGGGTAGATGTTCTTCCTATCGAATGAAATACTAATCGTACAATTTCTGTGCCCCAGCAAAGAGATACTATTGTTCAAAATCTCCACTCGACCGTAACGCGATTTCAGAAATTTTAAAACAGCCGCCCCTCTACAGAAATAAAAAAGAGAGACTTAATTCCTACGTCGTGCCTACTCTGCATGGGGTAGTATGAGAAAGCGTTATGTACCTGATCGGATATTACCGTTCAAGGCCCTCCGCTTGTTTTCAATTTTGTATCTTTCAATTTCAAAGCCTGCCGTTGCCCTATACGGAACTATCAATACACTTTTTCTTCATGTCTATTCGTTCTAGCAATAAATTACCGTTCACTCCTAGCGCTTCACATGAAGATAAGAAATTATCTGCTTCTGACAAACTTCATCAAAGATCGTTACTTCTGCGCATGGGAGAGTACAAAAAACAACAATCAATGTGAAAAAATAACAGTGTTGGTGCACCGTCATAAAAAGAGCGTTTCCTGTTTATTATTGAAGTAGTTATAAAATTCCTGGGGATGATAATTTCGATTTCACTGCGAATTCTTTATATTCAACTTAAGACTACTTACGTTTACTACGCGCTCGGCAACTTTCTATGCTCTGACGGTAATTATGCTATGGCAAACCAACTAATTACATAAATCCTGGATTCAGTGTGCCGTTTTATGTAGACACCTGTTATTTGGTTCTCATATTATTTAACATAATTCATTGCTTCTTACCGTACTAACAATGGTAAATCGATAAATTCGCACTAGTTTTCAGACAATAAATTCAAATGCTTTCAACTGACTACTTCACAATTGGAATGTAAACAATTCAATTCTTCCTATTATCTCCCTTATCAACTGATAGTTTGTCTTATCAAGGCAGTCGATGTAGATGCTGCATCTTGTCCTTGTAGTGATGCATGTGAAAGCGTTGCCAGTCTGATGGAACTACGCACCGATAACAGTTCCCCGGGCTACGCCAACTTCCGATTGGCTTACTCTGCATCGCGTTTAACATCTAGGACTGTATGTTTCGAAACCGGCCGTTCGTAGACTCCATTAGCTGTCTGAACCGTTGCCGAACGGATGCATCCATCACTTCCAATGTTGACGTGGAAGATTCTTCCCTTCGGCCAACAGTTTCTGGGTAATCTAGGATCAACGATGATGACTATGTTGTTAATGTTTCGTTCGCCTAGCTATTTCTGGAAGATAGTCGCTGACCCAGCGCTTCCAGAATTGGTTGGCAAGTATCTGACCGTCCAAGGTTGTCAGAGGCTTTGAACCATTTGACGTTCCGATAAGAAAATGGTTAGGGGTCAACGCTGGTGACGAATCATTGTCTATTGGGACGTGTGTCAGTGGCCGTGCATTCACGACGTTCTCGATCTCCGTGAGCGTGTTCCTTAATTCTTCGTCCGTGAGCTTACCGACTGGACGAATCGCCATCAGATTAGTCTTCACCATTCGAATCAATCTATACCAACAGCCGCCCATGTGGGGCGCAGCGGGAAGGTTGAAAATCCATTCTGTGTTCGGGCTTACAAACTCCGCCATCATCACTGTTTGGTTGATTCCAGCCACAGCGTCACCTAATTCTCGGCTGGCTCCGATAAAATTAGTCCTGCGATCACTATATATCCTTTTTGGAGTGCCTCTGCGCGAGATAAATTTCCGCAGGCCCATTATGCACGCGTTGATGCTAAAGGAACTTACCAACTCAATGTGAATAGCACGGACCGTTAAGCAAGTTATCAGCATTCCCCAACGCACAGTGGGCAAAAATGGAACCAAAATCCCATTAATTTAGACGGCGCTGGGTTGGAGTCCTGAAAAATAGCTTTTCTCATGGGAAAAAAATCGAGAAATCGAATGGTGTTGGTTTCATTTAGGGTTGACCTCAGTAAGTGTCCCATTTTGCCCATTTCTCCCCTCATTTTGGATGCAAATTAGGTTTATTACCCAAAAACAGAACTTGGTGCTATTATATTGCATACAAATGCACTGTAAATTTGCAAAAAACCTGAAAAACTGAATGGAACAGATTTTACTTTGATCGAATGCCAGGAAGTGGTCCATATTGCCAATTTAACCCGATTTTCCCCTGATACTTGAATTAACTCATATACCATGCGGTTCTGAAGATCGGCGCTCGGGTAAAATGGACAATTTCCAGAGGTCAACCCTAAACGAAACTATCACCATTCAATTTTTCGGACATTTTTACATAAATGCAGTGCAAGTGAGAGGAATATTACTAGCGCCAATTTTCAAAACAGCATGATTTAAATGAAATTATTTTATTATGAGGGGAAATCGGGTAAAATGGACAATTTACTGTGGTCAACTCAACAGAAAACCACCGGCATTCGATTTTTCAGACAGTTTAACGTAAGTACAGTTCAAGTGAGAGGAATGTTACTTGCGCCGATCTTCAGAACAGCATGATATATATGAGATTATTAAATTGATTCTCGATTTTTTTCCCATGAGAAAAGCTATTTTTCAGGACTCCAACCCAGCGCCGTCTAAATTAATGGGATTTTGGTTCCATTTTTGCCCACTGTGCAACGCTTCTCCGTCCGTCTGCTGAGAACTACCTCCGGAAAACCTTTTCGTTGCACCACACGAAATAGATATGCTTCAGCTTCTCTAAGTTCCGTCATCGTCAGCGGTCCTAGATGTGGAACAGAAAACGCAAGTGGAACAGAAAACGAAAAACGAATGCGACACTGTTTCGTAGACGTTTTCAGTTTGAGAAACTCTCCATGTGTATAGGTGAACTGCACGAAGCAGTGCGATGAACCAGTAAATGTGGACGAAGTTCGGTTGTAGTTGATGAGCGCAGGGAAGGAGTTCAAGGCCATCTCGTTTCTGGCCACCATAGAAAATCTGGATCGGTAAACCATCTGCTCTCTGGTGTAAGATCTAGTTGACGGTCCCACTTTGTTCCATCGTCGGCTACGTTCAGATTTGTAGGGACCCATCGCCACTCTTGGGGTTCGGACGTTTCAAGAATCTCGCTCACTCGAAAAGCTACTGTGATCTGTGATCTGAGTTGATCCAATAGAGCACATCTCGTGAATCTGACCAGTATATTCGTTGAGTTATGCGGAGCGATAGCGAAGAGATTATGGCCTGTGAAAGGCGCCAAGGACAGCAGCCTGAAGCTCCAACCGAGGTATTGACAGGAATTTCAGCGATGCCACTCATGCTTTTGAAGCAACTTTTGAGCACTTTGTGGATCTGTTGGACTCGAATCGAAGAAAGGGTATCGCAGCCAATCCATTTTCGTTGGCATCGACGAACGTGTGGAGTTGGATATTGATACAGCTGTTCAGGAGCATAGAAGAGCTATAGCAGCGTGGAATGCGGACGGTCTCTATTTGGGGGAGAACTTTTGTCCATAGTTGCCACTTCCTGTATAAGTCTCTTGTAATTTCTTCGTCCCACTGGATCTTTGATCGCCAGACTTCCTGAAGCAAGATTTTCAGAAATATCAAGAAGTGTGCGACGAGTCCCAAGGGATCAAAAATCGTAGCGGTTTCATCCTACTTTGAACAAAAACTCGTCTGTGCATGTACTCCACCACATACCAAGAACTTTCTCGATGGCTATTTCTGAAGAAAGATCCATATCCTTCTCCGAAGTATCGCCTTCTTGAAGAGCCGTAAGCACCGTTTTGGAATTGCACACCCAATTTCGGATTTCAAACCCGCCCTGAGCATTCAAAATGGAATCAAACTTCTGAATCTCCTTTCATGTAATTCATTATTAAATTCTATCTTGGTTACCTTCGCCCACATCATGGAACAGCCAAAAAGTCTAAATCGAGTTTAGTTATAAATTCAGCACAATAAATTTGATAGCTGGAAATCTAATATTGATAAAAGAAATTTGCAAACTTCCGAAAATATATACTCAAATTTTCAAACGAATTCGTTGGAAAAACAATATAATGATTTAAATGAACATCGTTCGCCATAAAAGCACGGCCAGCGCGATGAATGCATTTCAGTCAACATTGACAGAGAGCAGCAAGGCTTTCAAATTATTAAACAGGTGTAACCACGAATTCTGGAAATGGAACATTTATAAATTTACTAAAAGCTTCCACGAGTGGAGATGACTATTCTGATTCATTGTGATCAAAGTATCTCTTTCTATAACTGTATTCAATACCATTCGCAAAAGAGCTCATGCTGTGCTAGAAATAAATGCAAATTGAAAAGCAATTTACAACAGCATGTTCATTACTTTCATATACTTGCCCTCACTATTTCTCTATTTATTTTCAATGGCTCTCCTGGGAATTCATGTGTAGGAACGCAGCTATACAATTTGCATCACGTTTTATGGTTTTGTGGTCTGTTTGATGACTTTTACACTCAGTGTATACAAATGGGGAGAAATAGAAGTTCTTTCACATAGAATATGTTGCTGTTTTATCCACCAAAACCAATTGTCCGTTGTCCACATTTGCGGTTGGCCAAACAAATTGTGTCAATCAAAATTCCAACAGTAACAAAAGAAAATAAAAACAGCTAGTCAAAAACTATTTGAAAATGGAATGCACTAAAATTTAGTGGAAAATTCATTTTTTATAAACCAGAATACGGAGATCCTCTACTGAATTTTTCAACTCGACAACTTTCAGTTCATTCCACTCCAAGATGAAGATTTGCTTTTTTTGGAAACTTTCTCAGCTGGGTCTCCGGGTTTGCTTTTCTTTGGCTCCCGCCGTTTGATTAATTTACATCAACAACTTTCATTCCAGATTTCCATTCCGATCTACTGGTGCCGGCGTGCTTCCGAGCGGAAACCGGTTGCGACTGTGAGCTTCACGCGCTAGTAAGGGTGCAAGTAGTACGGAAGCTTGGAAAAACTGTGGCAAATTTTCCTTCTCCATCTGACTGGGATTGCCCGCAGGTGTATTCTTCCGTAATGGAAAATTTCTGTTTGAACGAAATGGATTTGCCCGGTTTGAGTGCCGCCAAGTGAGGATAATGCAAATGTTGGTAGAAAGTGCCTGTATTCAGTGAAATGATTTGCTTTGTTTGCCAAATGGGCGCATCGTCGTTTGAATGATGAAGTAACAATACCAGCAAGTTTGACAACCGTGGTCTTTGAGCAAGAGTCGTGCAAGGATTGTGCAAGGCTTTTTCATAACAAAAAGTTGCAAGGGCAAACTCATCTTCATCAGTCACATAACTTCTCACGAGACTCCATGGCTTACTGAGTTACACCAGGTACAGGGTTTTTGCAAATTATTCGTACAAGTTTTGACTACATCAGAGACCGAAATTTTCGCCTACTTGAGAAGAGAAACGTCCTTATTCACCCGCTTGGAGAAACAGATGAGAATGTGAGAAGCGAGAGACTATTATACGCTCACAGCAGTTTCGCGAGAAAATCAACGGCGATTTATAATTTTCGGAGAGCATGAGCAGCTGATAAATCGTTTCTTTTTCAGAGAATCCTAGATGCGGATAATTATTTTTCACTTACTTTTTGACCCCTGAAAATGCTTGTTTTATTCTGTCGTTATAATTCGATAAAAAATGCAAAAGAGAGGATAATGAATTGTCGGCGAAAAAGGAGACATGAAAATGTGAACGGTTCGCTACTCAACGACAACCTGCTTGAGAGAGAGAGAGCATGGTTTTCACCCAGCTGAGTAAGAATTTCGATCTCTGGACAACAGCCCTCTACACAGTCAATAGGATTATAATAAGCATATCTTTATGGTTGAATATATTGGCTCTTTGTTGATAAACAATGTAAAATTGAGCTGAACGTGTTGCGTTTAGCTGAACTTTTCCACCTGGAAAAAATATATCAATGATAGCGAAAACGCTTCATATGGCAAAATCTACTGTAAAGAAACACTATAGAATTATTTCAAGAGCTGGAACACTAAACCACCATCATGGGAAGGAAAAAACGCATCGTCTGGACTCCACAAATGCGCGAGATAAGGGAACGTACATAAATGACGTCACGCAAAAACTCGACTATAACTTTATAATATAGAGATATTTTTTTGGTTTTTCAAGGCCTCAAAGACTCAAGGACAAAGAAATAATCTTAGCTTTAGCAAAATCTTTCTCATTATTTGCCTCTGCTTTCAATTTCCCAAGGTTTCGGTTCACAATGGCCCAATATCTTTCAATGGGACGAAGTTTTGGGGTGTTCGGCAGATTACAGTCCTTCGGTAACAATGTTGCCGTTGTTTCCTGCATTCCATTACTAAATGGCAAGACGCCAAATCAGGCCAAAAAAAGCAGAATTCGTGTGCTTTTGGATGAATGGTAGTAGCCGTTTTTGCAGGCACTTGTTGACGTAAACTTGTTGGTTAATCGTACCAGTAGTTGTGAAGATTTTGCTCTTCAAACCACAACTACAAATAGTCTGCCAAACCATGTACTTTTTAAAGAACTTCGACAATTTTTCGTTTTGAACTTTTTAGCCACATCTCACGCACTTGTTGTTCTATCGGCTCCATTTTCAATACAATGCTTTTGCCACAGCAAACCGTATGTCAAAACGTTCCCAAACACAATGAAATTGCGTTAGCGGAATTGGTGACATTTATTACGCATGAATTATTTTGACAAATAAAAAAGATGTGGCTAATTAACCTTGGCTAGATTTTGCAAACTTTTCCTTTCAACTTTTACTTTCCTGTCAATCTTTTACTTTCAAACACGACAGAATTGACAAGGAAGTCCCCGACAACCCCCCCTAAGGGAACGTTCATTAATTATGTCACGCAAAAATTGACTTTTTTTACTGCAGTTTCATATTATTGAGAATATATGTTAATCATATCTTACAGTATGATTTAGTGTTTTGAAATATCGTTTCCAAGAGATTTTAATGGTGTCCATGCTATGATATTATCTGGCGAGACGAGATGACTCTTATCCGATTTTCAGAGCAGTCATTTGATATGCGTGTGAGAAAGCAAGAGAGCAAGCTAATCAGAGCGAGAAGTTGCAGTTGGCTTAAACTATTCAAAGATTTTATTCGTTTCTATGAGTATGAGCAATATAAAGAGTATGATTGACCTCCTGATGTTGTTACTCCGCTACTGCCAGATCAGTTGTTATTACACAGAGAACCAACAGATGCTGCTTGGGACTAGCATACATCCTCAGTGTGTAAAAACTGGTAATCTCCAAATAAAGAAATACCGGCACCGGCCTCGCCCGAATGCAGGTCAAATAAGGAAAGGGTAGGAATATGTTGACGTGATTTTCGCTTCATTGGAAGCCGAGAACACCTCTGCACTTCCACGATAAATCACTGAGATGTTGGATAACAAGATTGGCAGCAGGGTTCGTTTTGGTAAACGATAAGCTGAATTCACGCTGAACTCACAAAATGTGATGGTGGTTTTTTATTGGAAAAAAATTGTGATTTTTAATATTGCTGGAAATCCGATTTGAAACGAGTTTCACCAGAGTTACACGAAGATGCACCAGCGTGTCTAAACTATTTTCAAAACGTTGAGAAATAGCAGATAACACGCTGTTTGATTTCAAACAGTACACAGCGTGCTTGCTGTTGGTTGACTACCACCTAACACGCGCCCCTCCAGGAGCGTGTATTGTTTGTATAAGCAAACAGCCGGGTGGTATTATTAGCTAAAGTGGGCAGCGTGGAACATCACCGTCGACGCGCCGTATCTATGTACTATTGTTAGGATGCGGTGCACACGACACTACCTGAATGCAAGTAGCAACAATGTAGCACAACAATCAAAGCTTTCTTATATATGTGACCTACGTAAATTTAAAAGGTTATTCTTGATTTTACTGTTTAGATGATATCAGATGAAATACAGATAAAAATTTGATAGTCAATTTTATCATTATTGGGGGTTAGGATGCTTATGATAGTATTGTGGTTTTGAACCGACTATGATCATGGTCAAATCGACCATTAAAAAAGTTGATTCTTCATTTACTATAATGTCGGAATAGTCCTTGATACCATGACCATAGTCAAGAAGGCCATGAACGTGGTGAATTCGGCCATTTTCGTGGTTATTGCAGCCATTATATAGTCATCTTTACCATGGGTGAGAGGGTCGCGGAGGAAAAGTACATTTGCAGTACAAACTGTACACAAACTCGAAGGTTATTCTATACAAAAAAATCCAACATGACTGTTAAGTGAATTTTTCGACACATTACAGTACCAGTTAAATTTTGGCATGGTTCCTTTTTAATGTGGTTCGATTTTAAAACATGGGGAAAAACGAAGGTTTTTGAAACCGTTTTTTTTTCATTCCGGAACAAGTCTAGCATTGTTAAATCCAGACGGTGTAATTCGTTCTTTCTCTCTCTCTCTCCCCTTTTTTTTCTCTCTCTCTCTCTCTCTCTTTCTCTGTTTAACGTCGTATGTTTTACCTTTGGAAAATAAAATTGTGGAAAAAAAAACTTTTGTTTTACTTTACAAATTGCCTGCCCACCATTATGAATAAAATTGTAGGGGTGTCATTAAAAATTATATCTGAAATCCTTCTCTTGCTTTAAAAAGTGATGCTTGGGACTCGACTGAATGATAAAAATATGTTCAAGTATTCAAATCAATAGGATGAATGCAATTATTGAGAACAATGAGCTTAATAGAAGTAGAATGTCAACATTCGGACTTCAGCTGAAACTGCATATAAATATTTAGCACTATTGCCCATTTTTCGAACACAAAAAAACAATAAATCACAACTGCATTTAGTTCGTTTGGAGGATAACATTTATAAACAATGCGTGCAAAGCACGAATTGAGTTTCGTTAGTCCATCATAAAAACATGTTGTATGTTATATTGGTCCCACCTCATGCGGTTTTCTTTCGAATATAAATTGTTATCGTTAATTTCTTACTGCCTAATAAAGACTCATTCATGACCAACTCCGTTTAGTTTCAGCAATGTAAGAACAAACTCGGTTTAAAAAAAACTATTCCTAAGTCACGCTCACGGAACTCCAACGTCAGATGTACCTAAAGGAATTCTTTTGTTTCTTTGTTGAATTCTCTAATCAAAACTAATCAAAATTTTTTCTGATCATGCGAACAGTTTGAGCATAGCAGTGCTTCGTATGACATAAGTCGTTTCTTATGACAAACATAAAAGTCTTAAGAGAAAACGTTTTCTTACGTTCGGTCTTATGAAAATCATGCTTGTTTTTTTTGCTTCTCTGTACGGATATTCAACTGGGAACAAACCATCCAGCTAGCTGATACCAAAGGACACATTTTTCCCAAACCATTCTTCGACAGTCCTCGGGCTGGGTGTATTGTGGCGTAAAAGTTGCCTTGGCATGGCAGACTGCAGCAGACTTGGCGTTGCTGCTCCCGATGCAAGTCGGTGATAATAAATTATGGTAAATTTATTTCAATGCAAATGAATGGCGTCACGTATTCAAGAGGAGCGAAAAACTCACACGGTGGGGAATGGCCTAAGAGGTACTTTGGTGCGAATGGCAAAAATCATTGGCACTTTGTGTCAGAGTTTCATTAAAACATGGAGTTTGAAGAAAAGTTTTTGTGAATGACACGACTTTTAAAGTTAATTTGTAGTTTAGTTCGAACCTGCACTGCAGATGGCGCTGTGAAATCTTACTTTTTATTTCATCAGTTAGATTTGTGATATATTTACCTTCTTAAGCATTTAAGATGCACATAAAATAGTCGTGCATCATAAATGTTGAAATGAACAGTTACATATAGATGTATAGAGACATTTTTTAAAAGAAGATCTTGGACCCAATTCAAAGGACGTATTTTTTAACAGACTCAGTATTTTGGAAGAATTGTCATAATATTCAAATGATTCATCCTAACAATTTTTATTATAAAGGTTTACTAGCGGGACTCTGAATAGAGTAGAAATCTCTACGCCAGGCCTTTGATGATATCGTTGCGTAAATCCTTTCAAATCATTTTGCCAGCCATACACAGAGCGTGTCGTCCAAGAAGACACCGTGGCAAATGACGCGGAAGGATCCACGTTTGATAATTTGGAATCTTTTCGCCTGTTTCTCCATTTGTCTGTTTGTTATTTTGTTATTCAGTGCTACTTTACAAGTTAAATAAGGCGTTTCGTAATTTCTTCAGTCTTCTGTAGTTTAGTCCGTGAAGTGTGTCATTTATGTGCTTTGAGAGTCTTCCGAAGCAATTTTGTTGAAGCAAGAATAAGAAGCTATTGTATTGGTACCTGTGCATAAGAATGATATAACTTAATTTCTTTTTGAAGCATTTCACCAGCTGTGCAAGGATCATATCGTCCATACTGACGTTGTTGACTGTTGGCCTCAAAAGGTGTTACATTTTTAAGTTAGCTTTCCCTTTCTCTCAGTCATATTCATGTCTACCGTTTTGTATGGTGTCGTGTTTGTCTTTTTGTCTTTTTGTTATTTAGTTCGTTAATGTCAAGTTTATAGGTTTGATAAGGTGTTTTGCTTATCTTCGTTATTTCTTCGTAATTTCTTCAGTACTTTATAGTTTGTGAGTTTCTCCATCTTCTGTTTGTCTGGAGCCGCTTCGTGCCATTTTTCTTATTCTTTCTTAGTGTTTCAAGCTTATTGCTTGCTTTCCACTTAGTGTTCTAAATGCACTTCCACAGTTATTAATTAAGAGCTTCCAATGTCAGGTACCATTTTTGCATAGTATAATTATGTGGCAAGTACAATCATACCCTATGCCCAGGTAATCAAAGAATTTTCCATAAAGAAAATTTCCTAGACCAGACCGGGAATCGAACCCTGCCACCCCCAGCATGGAGTTGCTTCTAAGCCACGCCTTTACTACACACAAACATTGTTCGATTAGTCTTATCATTATGGAAACCTATTTGAATGGTGTCTTCAAACAATTATTTAAATTGTTGTAAAATAATATTTAAATTGTTGAAAAAAGTTCATGATTTTAGATTTAAGTGCGATGGTAAAAAACGTGATGTGTGAGAGAATTTTCATATTACTCGTTAACGTTCAGTATTGGATTATTTTATTTCGGTACTAAAGATCTTTGAAAAAGTATTTGATAATGATTCTAACGTGGTATTGTGTTGTAGTAACAGAATCCAAAACGTCTATAATAAATTCAAGGTTGGTAGGAATGTGGCGCTTCATGTATGGAATGTGTTAAACAATCAATATTTTCAGGATTCAGACAAATTAACCATTGCAATGCATTGGAACTATATTTAGTTCCACCATTAAGCATTCAAAGCTCATAAGAATATTAGTACGTTTACTTGTTTCAATTTTATTTCATAAAAGAATTCACCTGTTGAGCTAAATCTAACTAATCATTTCATACTTGAATCTGATATAGAGTCATAAGGATTTCATTCAGGATTCTATTATTTTAAAATGAATCAATAAACCAGCACACAAATTCTATGTACAAGTTCTTTCTCACTACTTCATCTAATTGCACGAAAACGAAAAATTCACTTCAAATAACGATCTTCTGTACTCTGACTAGGCTAAAGCAGTAAACTTTTGCCAGAGCCTCTGTCGAATTTTATCTTGACCCAGTTGTTGCCTTTGGTTTTCCAGAGCCTTTGAATGTACATTGGTCGATGTACTTGTCAACTACTGTTGCCATGGTTATGACGAAAATGTCTGCCATGTTAATTGGGGTATTTCGTCATCCATCGTCATCCACCGCATTGAATGCTGTGGGACAGTAAAAAATGAAATCAAACAAGGTTAGAGTCAACTACTTTGCTATTTCTATATCTGATTAACGAGGGGTTAGCAAGCCTTAGTTGTATAAGAAGCGCTCTTACGACGATACCCAAATGTATCATCATGACAGACGGCGACTTTGGAGTATGAAGTTGTGCTGTATTCAAAGCTGAAAGCGTGCTGATGCCTTCGATATGTTTTGTGGGATGGTTTGAGTGATGTTGGAAGAAAATAGTTTTTTTATGACTTGATTGCTTCGTTATCTTATCGTGTGAATCTTTTACAACAGCTAGACATTGTTGTCTGACGAGTCTTCTTTAGGACGTATTAATGATTATAGGGAGAGCTTGCCGTTCGTTAATGTCCTTACAACACTGAAGCTTGTGAGTGTTGTGTGACTAACTACTGTATCCATGCTTCTTCCACGCTTATTCATTGTTCTATGCCAGTTCACAATTTTTGCATTAGTATTATGTTGTGGTATGCAAACTCAGAACTAGAAATCTAACTCAGAACACTCCATACTGGGGATCGAACCCAGCCACCTCCAGCATAGTCTTGCTCTGTAGATGCACCTTTGTCGACTGAGTTAAGGAAGGACCCAAATAAGACTCATTCTCTTCACAATTGAAACCGTTTTGGCAAATTAACAATCCACAGAATTTTTTAAATTGACTTCGCATGACTGGGTACGATTGCTTCTAGTAGATAAATCCCTTATGAATGAAAGCACGTACTCCGGGACAAACGAAAACAAAATTATCTACTTTTATGGGTATGCTTCAATTCCCCAAGGATCAAACCCCAAAAAAAGCAGACAGTCTCGTCATCGAATTAAGTTTATTGGTCATAAAAAGCAAACAGTCACCAAAGCAAACACACTACATCCGCTTTGACCATATCATGACGAATTAGCAGATGCCCAGCTCATATCCTCAGTTCAAATTTCGTAGCTTTCCTACGTGCATGCAATTCATAAACGAAACATTTTAAAATAAAGCACGTAGAAAAATTAAATTGTTTGTTCAGAACCTAGGCTGGAAGAGTGGAGCAGTAAAATGCGGTGCTTAAAAAATGGAAAATCATAAATTTTCCCCAGAATTTTCCTTCCAATCGGTGATCAACTGAGAGAGCAGAAAAAATAACCACATTGAATGTTTGATTAAAATTTCTACTCCTCTCCCCCCGCTCCCCTATCCTTCTGTGGGAGCATGGTTCCTGACAGAAACAATTGTTGCTTACTCTGCACGTTTTTCACTTGAATTATGAACTTTTTTTTTTCAGCACCCCACTCCTTTTTATGTCATTCTGCCATATGCGTAATAAACATAAATTTTCCTCGACCACTGTGGACTACTGAGGGTACCGCAGTGGCTGAGTCAAAAACGCCAATAGAGGTCAAGCTGTGGACAGCGAAAGTTTTTTTTCTGGTTCTCTTCGTTAGAGTAAATCGGAGTAAATCTACGTATGAACATGAAAAGTCATCCACTATTACGTGTTCATAAATTAGGGCAAGAAAACAGAGAAATTTGGATACATTCTAAGAAACTCATCTAGCACACATATTTAAATGCTGGTTACCAATTATATGTGAAAATCGAAAGAACATGATGTCATCGTTAGTAGGATGATTACAAAATCTAAAATAATAAATTCTTTCTGCTGTACCCTCGTTGTGGACGGATCTTCCATAAGTCCGTAGTGTTTTCGTTCAAAAATAAGATCCTGATTACACAGACAAACATACAAAACACTTGCAGTTTCTTCATCGATTACCCATTAAACGGTCAATTCAAATGATTCTTAGTTGGTAGTATCGCCACAGATAGCGAGTATACTAAATTTTCTTACGTTTAACGTTAACACACTACCGCCATCTGTTCAGCTTAATCATCCATCACAGTGTGCTCAACAGATGATGTTAGTTTTTTTAAATGACGATGATTTGTAGTGCAAAATGATCAATGTGTTATGTCTGTTTGTCTGTGATATAAATGTCAATAAATGAAAAGATATGGGTTAATAAAAAAATATAAACATTTTCATAAAAAACTCGCCTTGTTACGCTCTTTGATGATAATTGTTGATGCTGCTGATCAAAAATTATACAGAAAAAATGCAAAACTACAAATTTTAAGGTGAGTTTTTCACCTAAAGGGGACAAAAGGAAGGGGACAAAAGGGGATAAACAATTTGGCATAGATCTTGTAGATGGAAGTTTGTACTTTCAGTTCACGTACTCTGTGTTTGCAAGTATTTGCAAATAAGGGAATAACATATCTTGCAAAAACGTATCT
Source organism: Aedes japonicus (assembly GCA_034211315.2). Lineage (NCBI taxonomy): Eukaryota > Metazoa > Arthropoda > Insecta > Diptera > Culicidae > Aedes > Aedes japonicus. The sequence goes on from JASCZW010000134.1 coordinate 152,870, forward strand.
TTTTACACTTTAACCCCTACAACTTTTTTTTCTATAATAACTATTTTGTATATTCAAAATGTGAGTCATTTTATATCCTAAAAGTTAAAACTGCAAAGTTTTCAAATTCAAATTGAAATAAAAAAAGCTGTTTTTAAAGTCCCACTCTAAGAAAAGTCAAAAAAAGTGTTATAAAACTTTACGTAGATTAGATAGAAGTGAAACTTCTTCAGCAAAAGTTCATTAAATTAGAAGAAGAAAATCCTCTAAATCATAAAAATACAAAGTTGAAATATATATTATGAACAGGTGGAGGCTATCTTGTATACGCTCGTCTACGCCGGCACATGAAAAGTGGATCCAGCTTTTGCAGGATGCGGGAAGTTCTCTCAGCACTGATGCAATTCGTGGTTCATTCGCCTCCTCCACATTCCGTCGTCCATCTGCACTTTGCAGCACCTTCCGTTCAAAGACACCAAGGGTGCGTTGGTTCAACTACCGGTCTAATTAATGTCTTGTAGATGGTCAACTTTGTAGTTCGGCGAACTACGTTCGATCTTAGCGTCCATCGGAGTCCAAAATATGCACGATTGCCAGTCATCATGCACCTTTGTAACTCTCTGCTGGTGTCGTTATCGGTGGTCACCAATGAGCCCAGATACACGAATTCGTCTACTACCTCGATTTCATCACCTTCGATCTGAACTCGTGGTACTAGTCTAACATTGTCTTCTCGTGAGCCAATTCCCTTCATGTATTTTGTTTTCAACGCATTAATCCAATCTTTCCAGCTTCAGCCTTAAGTCTGATGTACGTTTCCGCCATCGTCTCAAAGTTACGTGCTACGATATCAACGTCGTCGGCGAAGCCAAATAGTTGGACAGACTTTCTGAAGATCGTTCAACTCGTGTCTATCCCAGCTCTTCAAATCTAACCCTCCAAAACAATGTTAAACAACAAACACGACAATCCACCACCTTGCCGTAATCCTCTCCGAGATTCGAAGGGACTCGCGAGTGTCCCTGAGACTCGGACGACGCAAATCACTCGATAAATCGTTGCTTTGACCAACCGCGTCAGTTTTTCCGGAAATCCATATTGGTGGATGATTTGCCATAGATTTGAAATTGATGAAAAGATGTTGTGTCAGCACGTTATATTCGCTACATTTCTGCAGCACTTGCCGAATCGCGAAAATCTTATCCGTAGAAGTGCGGGCACGCATGAATCCCGCTTGGTATTGCCCCACGAGCTACTTTGGTTACGTGGTTGAAGTTCGTCGTAGATTATCCTATCGCAGCCAGGGAAGCAGAACGATTTGCAGTTCAATGTTCCGAGTTTCCAATCGTAGTCCTTAATTCGTCGCCTAGGTCTTTGCCGATTGTTCCGGTCCGTATTAACTTCTGTATTATTTGTACCATTGAATTTTCAAGGGCGGCTTGTTGGGCCTTCTCCAACCCCCTGAGTTGCCGGAGGACCATCGTGCACAGCACTGTTTAGAGTCTCACGCTGGCACGAGGACAATGATCAGCCGCTCCTAACATGGAGAACAGACGCTGTTTTGAGCCGCCCCTGACATGGAAAACAGACGCTCAGATAAAGGGCGATACGGTCAAAATTTGGTCAATATCAACTTGACGTATTTCTTTCATTTTTGCATTTAAAAAACCTGAACAGCCCTCATTTTGAAGGTGTGTGTGTAGAATGTTGCTCCTATTTTGATTTTGGAATTCACTCTTCAGTTGTCAAAATGCCATCCAAGCAAGAAGAGCAGCGTATCAAAATTTTGCTCGCGCATCGCGAAAATCCGAGCTACTCGCACGCAAAGTTGGCAAAATCGCTAAAAGTTGCCAAATCAACCGTTACAAATGTAATTAAAGTGTTTGGGGAACGTTTGTCGACAGCCAGAGTCTGGATCGGGGAAAATCAAAACTGAAGCCGCTGAGACGACAAAGAGAGTAGCCGGTAGTTTCAAGCAGAAACCCTAACCTATCTCTCCGAGATGCCGCAAATAAGCTGGGTGTATCGTCTTAAACCGTGCATCGAGCCAAAAAACGAGCCGGACTATCGACTTACAAGAAAGTAGTGACTCCAAATCGCGATGATAAACAAAATACGACGGCCAAAGCGCGATCCCGGAGGCTGTACACGACGATGCTGACGAAGTTTGACTGCGTGGTAATGGACGACGAAACCTACGTCAAAGCCGACTACAAGCAGCTTCCGGGACAGGAGTTTTATACGGCAAAAGAAAGGGGAAAGGTAGCAGATATTTTCAAGCACACGAAACTGTCATAGTTCGCAAAGAAATATCTGGTTTGGCAAGCCATCTGTATCTGTGGCTTGAAAAGCTGCATTTTCATAGCTTCCGGGACTGTCAACCAAGAAATTTACGTGAAAGAGTGTTTGAGTAAACGTCTGCTGCCTTTCCTGAAGAAACACGGTTGTTCCGTACTGTTTTGGCCGGATTTGGCATCTTGCCATTACGGTAAAAAGGCCATGGAGTGGTGCGCCGCCAACAACGTGCAGGTGGTTCCCGGCGACAAGAACCCTCCCAACACGCCAGAGCTCCGCCCAATTGAGAAATACTGGGCTATTGTCAAGCGGAACCTAAAGAAGACCAAAAAACTGCTAAGGACGAGCAGCAGTTCAAGGCAAACTGGCTTTCTGCGGCGAAGAAGGTGGACAAGGTGGCTGTACAAAATCTGATGGCAGGGGTCAGCGTAAGGCCCGGCAATTCGGATTTGGAAAAGCGGAAGCCTTACTGAATATTTTTCCTGAATTTTATACTAATTGAACTTGAAAAAGAAATTTAATTTGATTTTTTAAATAAACGATTTCACCGATTTATACGCGTTTTCCCTTGACCAAATTTTGACCGTATCACCCTTTAGACTGCACCCTTTGAAGAGGGCAGCCCCCCTCTCCTGTAAGCATATTACCCAGGTCCCGGGGTTGGTTACCCGATCTTTCCAATTGTTACTCATACCCCAGTTGGCACCACGGGGAGGTAGTGATAGTAGTTACTGGACAAGAGGATAAGTATCGCAGTAGGATCAATTTTATACCTGCAGGTACGCGAAGTATAAATGGTACGCATTGTCCAGACATTTATCAACCGTTACCCTAGCTCTGTTAGGCTTTTGAGGAGTTCTTCTACTAGTAAGGACCACAATAAGAGCGAGGACATCGATTTTAATGTACTTCCAAGGTCAGCAGACATGTCTCGGTCTTTTAGCATCGCCTTTATCCAGTCTATAATACAGTTAACCAGGCTTCTTGCTTCCATTGCTGGGCGAATTGAGCTATAGGATGCGTTGTCGAATGCTCCTTCATGCTATTTTTTGGCTTGAAGCGATTTCTCGATTTTATTAGCTAGCGATTGTAGCGCCGTTATTGTTAATTCTTCTGATTGGTAGGCAAATTGGTTTTTACTCAAGGGAGACTCTATTGAGCTTGTTGACTTAATAAAGTCATCCACAATTTTTTTTCATTGTCTTTAATAGAACAGAGAAGAGAGTGGTAGGTCTTTTTCATTATCAAATAGTTTGGAAAACAGCCGTATAGGTGGAAGCTAGATGAAACTTTTCACTATTACATTTTGAAGACTTCAGGAAATTTGTTTATCCTGACAACATAAACAACTTTTTTTTTCTCAAGCTAAGAAAATTCCAACTTTCTTTTTGCGAATTACAAGTACGTAAAAATAGTGGAATTTACTAGCATGAATATCTCTAAGGGCTAAAAAAATCGCAACCCTACAGTTTGTGGTGAATTTCAGTAACGCCAGAAAGGTACATGTGGTTGTTTTTGAGATTTTTGTAAGTTGTAATTTATAATGTTGTGAAAAATGTTCGTTTAACATTTTCTCTTTTGTCATGAACCATTCAGTATGCCATAGACATCTACAGTTATACACTTAAAGTTTTGCATAATGAGTGAAAAATACAGCCTTTCACACACCTAAGAAATGTGCAAAGTTTCTTTGAATTTGAATCGTCAGAGTTTTCTTGGAAATTTTACGAATATATTTGATTGATTTACGTCCTCGATGATGCTCTGTTATTGTTTATTTATTTTGATATTTCTCAACACTGACACGTACCTTTTCAGCTTAATAATTGGTTGCGGCTATGTGATGAGCGTAACCATGGCTAGTTTAATCTATTTCCCGTTAAAATATATAAGCTTCCCATTGGTGGTTTGTAACAGTACACCCCATTTATATTCAGTCTTTACTTTCTTATCATTGTTCCAAGAATATCTTATCCTAAATAGAAAATAATTAAGGATTGCTTCCAGTGAAAAAGGGAGAAAATCTCCAGTTTTGCTTCATTGCCTATAAATATTTCAGACCAAGCGTTGCACATTCTAAGAAAAATGAGCAACGGAAAATAAGCTGTTTTCAAATCTTCGCTCTTTTTGTGCGGGATTAAACCTCCCCGTTCCCCTCCCTCACTCTGCATACAAATAAAGCCACTATTTGTGTTATTTTAACGCCTCGGAACAAAAGTGAATAAAGGAACAAGAAGTGGGCTGAGAATAAAAAAAATGACGGAAAAGCCCAAAGCCAAACCCGTTTATGGTAGCAAGCCATTTTAGAGCGTGAATAGAAGCGCAGGAGAAAATGTTTCTTGAATGATTTTTTTTTGTGTATACCGACTTTCAAGTCTTTGTTTGATTGTCTTCTCGGGCTATTTGGTGAAGGCCCGCACGCTTCAGCTTCTACGTTGGGAAAAAATGAAAAAATGAGCAAAAAAATCAAAAAAATAACCACTGAAAACGAAGAAGGTCTTCAGCAATCAAGAAAGCTTTGATTTGAGCTTATTTGCCTGAGAATAAATTGGGAATACATTTTGAACCACTTCTTAAAAAAAATACTGACTAATCGAAGCGAGAAGTATGAATTAAGTGAACTGAATTTTCATTATTTGCAGCAAAATAGTGCAATTTAAATCAGGCAAACAGACGGCTGCCTTGAAATGCCCTAGTTTTCAAATCAAAACGTATAAACGTTAAAATGATGCATTGCTTAGTTGAGTGATGGAAATTGAGCAGAGGGTTAAGTGATAGAATTGTTCATCCTTGACTATGCCGGCTGACTCCCAGGCAGGGTTGTTATTTTTTTGCAAGAGGGTTAGACCAAACCAATGAATGATGCTACCGGGATGCCAAAAGCACCAAGGCTAAATTTTTGCGCTTTACCAGACAGCAAGCAACATCCTTCTCGAAACTTTTTTCTCGGCACGTGGATAGAAGAGTAGTAAAGTATTGGAATAGTTCTTTACTCAAAGTTTTTCTATGAAAATATATGATACCAACCCGGCTGAAGTGGATTGTTTGAAGATGATGGTGCTTCTGCTTAAGCTTCGTTTCTAAACTTGTGCTCTTTGGGTGAAACTACGGCGTACGGATTTGTTTGCTAGATAAATAGTAAAGACGAAGAACCTGTCTAGGCTTCAGGTTTCTAACACGGCATATTTCAATTGTTGTCAAAAAGAATGCACTGAATGTAGACAATGAGAGTTAAGAGACAAAAAAATAAATGTATAGGAAATCATTGCATAGTTTTTTACACTCGTTAGACAGCTAGCAAACAATGATTGTTATTAATTCCTGCTCAAGACCCCAAGTTCGAAGAAGAAGCAAACTAGTAATAATGTGTGTATTAAAATAAGCGACTAAATGTCCCGATTTTTCATGCAGTTAGCCTGCCACGTCAGTCCACGGCCAGTAGTCAATATATACTAGTTGCTTAGATACTGTGAAAATTTGACAGCTCCATCAGTTTGTTTACGGCAGCAACAACTTCGATCTACGGTTCGTACCGCCTGCTCCATCCAAGTCGACCATGTGACCCACTTCGTTCCGGCCGGATACGATTGCAGAAACATCTACAAGATTATGGAACTTCTGAAGAAGGGAGAGTCGATCAAAGCCTGATTCCGGCCGTCCGACCGTTTTAAGCAACCGAAGGGTTCAACAGAAGCTTAAAAGGAAGACAGAAGGCAAGGTTCCACTTCTTTTCGTGCGTTGGGTTAGGAGGTCTGTTCGAATATTTGTCCAATATAGATATACACATGCGGAAGTGTCAGTCCAAGCCAGCCGTGTCAGAGAACCAAGCGGAAACTCAGAAACAACGGCTGAAGATTCTGGTCAAAGAGATCTTCCCGGCGAAGCGGAACGTGGTGGTCGTTATGGATGACGAGACATACCGCACGTTGGACGGCAACGACTTGCAAAGCAAAGGCTACTTTACCTCCCCGAAAAAAGAAGCTAGCAGCGATGTGAAGTACATAGCGCACACGATGCTCCCAAAGGTGTTGCTGTAGCTCACAATCACCGAAGAGGGGAGTCACGCCCCCTCTTCGTTTTGTCGAAGCTGGCAGTGAACGGCGAGATTTACAGTAAGAAGTGCATCCCAGAAGTTGCCGCCTTCATTGAAAAGTACCACAAGGATGAGGACGTGGTGTTTTGGCCGGAACTAATGTCTGCTCACTACTCTAAGCCGGCGCTGGAGGAAATTGAGCGGTTGGGCATTCCGGTGATGCCCAAGAATGACAACCCTGGAAAATTGCTCCAGCTCCACCCAATCTAGAAGTTCTGAGTCAATTTGAAGAGGAGAGTATATTTGAATAATTTCGTGGCCAAAACGATCTGATCAAAAAAGCAACCTATGAACTGAAAATATGCAAACATGCTTCTTTTTTTCACCTATGACCAAAGTTCCGGCTTACTGCCGCAAGGCGATGCATTATGCGATGCGTTGAAGTGAAATTTTTAATTTTGTAATGAATAAAATGCAATTTGGTCTGTTAAAATATCTGTTTACTCCATGAAGTCCACGAAATGTTGTCTGTCTGTCATCTCTTGAGTCATCCTACATTGAAAATTTATTTTTGTGAATTAGCTTTCAATCGTTTCGTAAACATGAAATTTATACATAGAACAAATGTCTCGTATATTGTATGAAACATTCATAATGCTTTTTATCTGTTGAAAAGTGATAGCTTTACACCTTTCTGTAGAATGTACGAAATGAATTTTGTGAATACCAGCCAATCGCTATTTCTCTTATATCGTACTCATGCAAAATGGTGTTGCTGTTGGGATGGGCGGGAATAATTTATTCATCCCAAAATAAAAATCAAAACGCTGTCGAGAGCCATAACATCATGCTCATTAATCAAGCATCTTCTCACGAGTCAGCCTGGTTCAGGGAGATCAACCACGGATTCAGCACCAAACAATTCAGGCTCGAATTCCATGTCAGAAACATTAAATAACGCTGGACAACTCCACGTGGCTACAATTTTTTTGTCAAGGACATTTCGAATCGATAAAGTAGATTTGTCAGTCCTTCATGCAACCACCAGAGAGATGTTTTTTTTTAAAATTTGTAACAAAATATTCGTAGCTCTTTGTATTGTGTTCCTACAATTCACGAATGTTCTTTCTGTGTCAATAAAAGCTTCGTGCTATTGACAGCTGCGTGTGTGCCATTAATTACGAATGTATCTTCCTAAAAATTACAAATCAGTTTGGTTGTAGAAAAAAACGAATGGATTTGTGAGTATTACCTTCTATTTTGTGATATAAACTAAAATTAACTCTCAGTGTATTTGTCTTTGAAACTGAACATGTCCGATGCATTCAATGAGAAAATACAATTTGACAAATATTTTCCATTAATACTCAATAGACTAACAATAATTATTTCAGTAAAAATCCCGTGACACGAATAAGTCACCAATTCTTTCGAATAGATGAACTCTTCCTCTACAAAATGATGGGTTGGATTAATAAGGTAGTTCTCAATGTCGAGAAATTCGTGGAAAAAGTTAGTGCTTACGTTTTTCAGTTCAGCCTTTATGAGAAATCTCTGTCGAAACTACCACTCTCGATTGAATGTCGCAAACAATACAAAATGTACTGTTTTTGATAATATGCAATGGTTTTAGAGGTTAAATCACGATCATTTCGCTTAAATACCAACACTTTTACTTTCAAATGTAACTAATCGTACTGAAAAGGACGGTGGTTATAATACGCATTTGAAATAAATTTAGATTTCCGGATCATTTGGGCAGCTTGACCATCATGTGTTGTATTCACTCCGGATATTAGTTCGTTAAACTCTTTGTGGATGCAAATGGTCGATTACAAGATACTTGGGATGATTCTGGTAATTTACTTTCAAAAGCATCGTTCCTACCCTTGAGATTTTCAGTGGCGTGAAATTTCATCACTGCAGTGGGTAGACAAGGATATCAGTACCCAGCCAATTAGCCATTCTTGCCGTAAAACACCCGGGCGAACTATGGCGGGTTAGGAAAACCCCGTCCGAACTTTCAGCTGAGAGTTGATGTCGAACACTGAAATCATTTCGGTTCGTCTCGCGTGCTCTATACTAGCGTTGAATACCATAGCCCTGAAAGAAGAAAGTTACGAAAAATGCAGTACGAAGCAAAATTCATAATAGGAGATGGGCCTCAGTTAAAAGTCAGACACCGGCAACAAAGCAAACTATTTTTGAAGCTGAGGGATGTGACTATTTCAGTAACATGGTATGAAAAAAGTGAAATAAAAAGAAGATGGCAATTTGAGCTATAAACTACCCGTTTTTGAGGACTCGAAAAGGGAAATCCATATTTTAAACCTGTTCATATACTGATGGGAACAAAATTAGGTAATCTCAAATGGAAATTAAACTTCTTATAGTGATTAAAATTTTACTCTTTTTTAATTCAAATTTTTCTATTTTTTTACTTGATTAAAATTTTATGTGTGTATATGTGTTTTGTATATGCAATCAATTTCTCACTGACCGGCAGTGCTTCTATGCAAGACACTTGTCTGCATTTCTTCGTCGATTTATATGTTATTACGATGTGCACACATTCTTAGCCCTGGAAATTGAAGGTGACAGCTCTATTCAAAATGCAATGACCCATTTCAAGAATGACTGTTCATACCCGTACATTCAGAAGCCATGATCATATACAATAAGCCCCGCATGAAAATCTTCATATATCAAATAGATATGTAAAGAATTCTCACACTTTCAGAATCAAAAATAGACATTCTTGATCCTGTCGTGTATATAGCTAAGGTATATTTTCTATTAAATAAAACGACCTCACTATGTTCCTTACCAATGCAAAAAAGCTCGCCCGAGTGCGGGGCGAAGCACTAATAAACAAGAAATGGGGAAACACTACAGATCCACGAAACACGGTTACAACACGCTTTTAGTGGGTTGTTTCACGCATGGCACAAAGATATTTATAATATAACTTTTTATTCTGGTTGAATAAATAAAAATCTTTTACGTGATTAAAACTTTATTGCAAAAAATGTGTAAGTGCTTCTGATCAAATGGTGTATTAATGAGCATGAACATGATTGACTGCCCGGAGCTACTATAGGGTGGAACGGTAAAAAATGTGATCAATATTATATATTTTTTTGAAGTTTATCGACTACAAGAAAATTTGATTAAGCTTCCGATGTTCTAAATGCTAACTGTCGTGCTTTTCGTTTCACACTTTCCACCAAGTCTTGTACCGCTGTTGTTCAACTTATTTTATGCTGATCGTCAATTTCATGGTTGACAGTGCTAGTTGTCAAAAAACTTTCGCTTTTTAGCCACCTTTGCAAATCGCCGGCCAAGCCAAATATTTTTTCGATAGCTTTGACCTTCTTTTGGTTAAACCTATCTTGAACCTTTCTTTTTCCAGTATAAAACTCTTGACCTGGGAGTTGATTGAAATCAACCTTGATGTATGTTTCATCGTCCATTACGACGCAATCAAACTTGATCATCAAACTCGTGTACAACTTACGCGGTCTTCCTTTGGCTGTTGTGTTTTGCTTATCATCTCGACTTGGTGTCACTGTAACCTTATTTGTTGACCGTCCGGGTCGTTTTTTGCTCTATGCACTGTTGTAAGGGACTTTCCAAATTTGTTTCCGATATCTCTGATGGAATGGTTGGGATAGCGTTTGAAAATGCTGGCCACTATTCTTTCGGTCACTAGGGCTTCCTGGTTTCGATTTCCTTCTGATCTCGGCTTCCTGGCAGTCGTCACGCATTATAAGGACACTTTTATAACTTTCGTCACGGTTGGTTTTTGGTGAAAATAATTTGAATTTTGCCTATGCGCATGCAAAACTATGGTACGGGGCTCTTTTCACTTCGACGCCATCTTAACAGCTGAATTAGAAATGGCAAAAACAAAATAAAGACAACATTCCGTACGCATACACCTTCAAAATGAGGGGTGTTCAATTTGATTGAATGCACAATTGAAAATAATTACGTCATAAAGGTTGTGCGGAATCAAATTGCACCACTTTTAAATGGCTGTATCTTTTGACCAGTTGGGTGTTTACTATTGAAATTATTGAAACTTTGGGTGGAATTAGTTAAATGTGTATTTATTTAGGTTGTGTAAGTTTCACTAGCAGATGTGCAATCGTTGTGAAGTGGATTCAAAAGAACAGCAGCGGTGCAAAGAAATTATGCGCACGTAAAGGGTGTCCACGATGAAATTGCCACACACAAAATTGATTCGCAAAATTCGAGTGTTTATCCGATTGCCATCAAATTTTCAGGGATTGAGAAATAATTATTAAACTTCATTTTACCATTTTACTCGTATTTTATTTACAGTCCATACGCAAATGCCCGCACCTTGGCCTTAACCCCGGCCATAAGATTCTGCACAACCTGTGAATCAACCGTTTTTTGCATGTAAACCCATACTTTCTTCAGTTCCTCGACTGTCTTCACTACCTTAGGTCGTTTAAGAAGGTGCTGCTTCATAATCGCCCAGTACTTCTCGATGGGGTGGAGCTCCGGAGTGTTGGGAGGGTTGAACATTTTCGGCACGAAATTGACCTTATTGTCCGCATACCACTTCAGCACGTCCTTGGAGTAGTGGCATGAGGCCAAATCCAGCCAGAAGATTGTTGGGATGTTGTGGGCCTTCAGGAGAGGAAGCAGCCGCTTCTGGAGGCACTCTTTTATGTACACCTGTCCGTTCATCGTGTCCTGGGTCACGAAAGGTGCACTCCGCTTCCCGCACGTGCAGATGGCTTGCCAAACCAGGAATTTCTTCGCAAATTTGGACATCTTCTGAGTGCGGACATGCTCCAGAACGCTGAACTTATCCTTGGCCGTGAAAAACAGGTTGCCGGGGATCTGTTTGAAGTCGGCCTTCACATATGTTTCGTCGTCCATGATGCAGCATTCAACTTTCGTCAGCATGTTGAGGTACAACTTCCTGGCACGGGTTTTGGTGGACTTGTTCTGCTTCTCGTCGCGATTAGGGGCCTTTTGTACCTTTAACGTTCGAAGCCCACCCTTAGTTTTGGCCTTCTGGACAAAACTTCGGCTTAGGTGCAGCTTCTTAGTCACATCCCGAACGGAGGCGTTCGGATTTCGGTTGAAGGCCCCAACTACGCGGTTGTAATTTTTGGTGTTGTACGGAATACTTTTTCCTTCACTTCTGGGCTTCCGATCGGTGGTTAACCGTTCCTCGAACCGCTTAATCACTCGCGACACCGTGGAATTCGCGATTCCCAACGTTTTAGCGATGAAACGATGCGAGAGATCCTTGTTCTCGTGATGAATGCGCAAGATTTTATCACGCACGAGCTGTTCTTTTGACTCCATTTCCGCGAGTTTTGATTACAGGACTTTAGAACTTGCAGGATGTATATAATGCACTATGAACTAAATCCACCCAAATTTTCATTAAATTCTACCCAACGGTTAAAAAGTAAGAGCAATTTCATAGTGTGGCAATTTCATCGTGGACACCCTTTACCTCGAAAATCCGGATCTTTCTCATCGTGCCATCAGCTAAAAGCTGGGAGTGGTACATTCTACGGTGTCTTGTGTTTTAAATTGGAACTACGAACGTTTGACCATCGATCGAAAAGAAAAAAGTGGCAAAAATTGATCTCCGTATAGTGTTAAGGATCACAAACGGGTAGTTCAAGCTTTCAAGAGGAATCCCAATAGTTCAGTTCAAGATGTGGCGTACACGTACAAAGTCCAAAATGCGCCTAATCGCGATGAATGGCAGGATACGGTTGGTAAAACACGTGAACGGAAGCTCTACACCCAGATGTTGACGAAACCACATTGCCTCGTTAAGGATGATGAGACGTATGTAAAAGCAGACTTCCGGCAGCTTCCGGGGCTCCATTTTTTCACTGCTCATCATAAATTCGATGTCCCTGTGGACGTTAGAAAGCAGAAGATGTCATAGTTTGCCAAAAAGTATATGATTTGGCAAGCAATTTGCTCATGTGAAATGCGGAGCACCCCATTCGTGACTACTGGAACGGTCAATGTGCAGGTTTTACCTAAAGGAATACCTCCAAAAGCATCTACTTCCTCTTCTGAGGTCACACGATAGTCCTACGAATTTCTGGCCGGATTTAGCCTCGTACCATTACTCGAAGGACGTTTTGGAGTGCTACAAGGCTAAGAACGTCAATTGCGTTCCGAAGCATCTCAACCCCCCTAGCGCACCGGAACTACGGCCAATTGAAAAGTACTGGGCCATCATGAAGCAGGCAATTCAGAAGCATCATAAAGAAGTGAAATTGGAGGAAGATATGAAGAAAAAATGGATTGCCACGCAAAAAAAGTTGGTCCAAATGTTATACAGGACCTTATGAGTAGTGTAAAGAAGAAGGTTCGGGCATTTAGATATGGAATTGAAATTGATTAAAACATACATGGAAAAATATTCACAACATGTTTAATTTTACTCCCTGATAGTTTTAAAAGGATTGTTTGAACGGGTGAATTTTGCCGAACATTTGTGTGTGTCGCAATTTGATTCCGTACACCCTGTATTTGAGTCGACCATGTCTTGACCGTTCCATCCTTACTCCGTTATTGCCAGATCAGCTGTAATTAAACAGAGAATCAATAGATGTTGTTTGGGGCTAACATACATCTGCAATGTATAAGAACAGGCGATCTCAATCCTATAATTGGCAATATCGGTGCCGGCCACGTCCAAGTGCGGGTCAAGTAGGGATAATGTGGGAATGTGTTCACATGGTACTCACTTTGAAGGAAACCACGGATTCCACTGCACTTTCACGAAAAATCACTGGGATGTTGGATAAAATGGTTGGGTTTGCAGCAGGATCCGTTTCGGTAAACGGTGTGCTGAATTCATCTGACATCGACAGCGAATAAGATATTGAACTATGTTCCCGGTTTATTCTCGGTACAGAGATACACAATATAATTATTCACATTTTGGCATCGATTACAACCAACAGTGTGGGTGTTTTTTTTCAGCAAAATACAACAATTCGTTAAAACATCGAGTTTGAGGACTGATTTAAACCAACAGTAAGGATATTGTTTAGCCCTCTCATGAATGTTGATGTTTTATTTCAGCAGAATACAAAAATACATTAAACCTCGAGTTTTAGGACCGATTCAAACCAACACCTAGGACGATGTTGGCGCCACTCACAAAAATGAGTGGTTTATTTCAATGGATTCCAAAAATACGATAATATTTCGAGTTTGAGAACCGATTCAAACTTATAGTAAGGATGCTTCTGGAGCCACTCACACATGTAAGTGGTTTATTTCAGCAGATTATGAAAATACGATAAAACTTCATTTAATGGACCGATTTAAACCAACAGAATGTCGTTGGGTTCTTTATCAAGAATGAATGATTAATTTATCTGAAATACAAGAATTTGAGAGCCGATTTAAACCAACAGTATGGATGCTAACTAGTGTGGGTGGTTCATTTCAGTAGGTTGCATAAATACGTTAAAAAGAAAAGATAAAAACGTAGTCCTACGTTAAAACTGTCTATATCCAACCCCACTCTCCCATCACCACTTATATTATATGGCATTGAAAAAAAATGTTAGGATGGGTCGTCAGAGTTCTTATAACTTCCTCCCCCTAAAAGTGTCACTTACCATATGATGTTCCATTATGTGCATGAGTTCTTGAATACCACTCAAAAATACGAAATTATTCAGTCTATGAATTCAATTTTCTTTATGTTTGCCTGCAAAATCATTGAATAAGTGTAAATCGACTAATTCTATCAGTGAGCTTCTGACCGGAATAAGCTTATGTGCGATTTATTTTTCTTAAAAAAAACCTAGCAAAATTTCACTTATCCACATACGTCCCCTCATTTTTTTTGTCCCATTTGTCCAAAAAATACAGCAGTACAGCAGAGTAAGACTCAACGCTCTCGCCGGGTTTCCATCAATGATACCAGCTGTTTAATATTTGACTTATAAATAAATGGAAAGTTTGTTATCGTCGTTATTGTTATTGTCACTTGCTGTGGGATGACACTATTCCAGCAGCCACGAGAAGCGCCGGCTACGACAGCGATGACAACGTGTTCAGATGAAAATAAGTTTTGCCCGATTGCTACTATTTTGGGATGTGTTGCCGGAAAATGGAAAACTTCATGTATTCTGAAGGTTCGCCCGGTGACATTCGCTGGCAACAGCATACTATCTTAGCCTGCAACATGCTTGTGCCCTAATGCGTGATTCCACGAACGGTTGGGTGTAATGAGACGCGGTGTATAGCGACCCCGTACTCCCCTCCTGTATGCACTGTATCTACATATAACTTACTTGGGGGAAAAGTTGTAGCAGTCCCAGGATGAATATTGCCATCGCCATCGATGTGGCGGAGCAGAATTGCATTTTTAAAAAGGTCACACAGCATCTCCGTTGGTACAGGATCGGCAGCATGATGGCGAATGCGATGCACGACTGCAGGAAGCAACATCCGCAGCTTATCACTACCAGAATCGGTCGGGTTGAGGTTTTCGTAACCGATGCCTGCAGTGGCAGTATGTACCAGAGTGGTTGCCGTTGTTTTGTTGTTGTTGATGTTGTTTTCCCATGTTGTCAGGTTGGCACCCAGTCGGTCGTTTGTTGTTTGATGAGGTTTAGCCATGTAGAAGAAAGTTCCATCGGGAACAGCACGATATGAAAGAGAAGAAAGTAGAAAAATCGGTTAGTATCAGAAAGTGCGAGCTGTTCTTTCCAAAAGCGAGGGCCCTCTTTCGCCGCTTTCGATTCAGTAGGACGTTTTTTATCCTCAGCCCAGAACTGGCGATTGCGGTTCGAGAATACGAACATTAAAAGTAACGAGAATGGTTTGCCACCGGAAAGAAAGACCGTTGAAAAAGTAATCTTTTCTTCAATTATTTAAAAAGTGAACGTAAAAGCTGCGGCAAAGCTGAGTACCGTGCCGTGCCCGCTTAATTTTGAAATGCACGAATTGTTGAATGCAGAACTTGCAGTTTCGGTATGAATATGGGAAGAGTTTTTAAAGTTTTATGACCAAAGTTTGAACATCAACTCGCGAATGATTTACATTTTACTTGCATTTGGAATTGATCAGAATGGAACTGGTATGACTTTTATGATGCTAGAACTGTTCTCAATGCAGGATGACTTTTGAATTCTGCCACGAAAGATCATTTGCTGATTGTGTCTGGACATTTGATCCACCTCCAAGAGGAAATTTCCACCATCTTGTTGATGAATCGTTACGCTATAATCTACTTCAACGACATCAAACATATTTGTTAGTAGAATTTAACGAGAACATGTCTAGCAGAAGGGATAATAACACACTGAAGGCTTGAATTTTCTTACAATAAGACTATTCATTCAATATCATAAGCACGCCTAATTTGGATCCTGATTCGGTAAAGGCGTAGCTACATAGCATTCTTATGCTGGAGGTGGCTGAGTGCAGTTCTCGGTCTGGTCTGGGATTTTTTCATGATAGAAATGAGACTCCCTGGGCATAGGTTACACGATTTTACTTGTCACACAATCATACTAATGCAATAATGATACTGGCTTCGATAAACAACTGTGGAAGTGCATTTTGAGTCGAGAGCAGGTAACCAACTGGTTGTGAAAACAATGAAATTGACATGCCAACAAAGAAGAAGATTGTAAAAATTATCATTTTGATGGCATCGAATGCATAAATATAGTTGCAATAATGTCGTGCGATCACAAATGTACATATATTGCATAGCAAATGATATTGATATGATTCCTGCGGGTAATGATATGTTTGAATATGATTACTTTTCAAACTGCCAGCCTGGGTTGGCTTGCTCTTTTGCATTTTTTTTCGATTTTTTTTAAATTCAAAATTAAATCCAATGTCATAATTCCAAACATCTCGAAAAATGTATATTAATGCTAGTATACGTCCGATCAAACATGGAAAATTTTGCGCCGTACATCCACACTTTGCATTTTTACCGGAACTGCACCAACAAGCACCCTCGATGCAACTTCACTGAACAGATGGAGAAAGAAAGCATATATCATCTACAGGGTGGTGAAATATTAACCGTGTTCACTTTTCGAGTCATAACTTTATTAATCGAATATTGAAGAACACTGAATTTACAGAAAATGTAGATACATTAACATAGGCAGTAATATTTACATCGGTGTATCCAAATGTCTTCCTCTGACTTAGGGCAATCGTCAATAATGGAAATTAGTTTCCAAATAGATATAGCATCCTAAATTTTGGTTAGACTGGCTTTTAAATGATCCAACGATGTGCGTGGCTTAGTGCAGGCTCTGGTCTCCAGAAGAGACCAGACATAGCAATCCATTGGATTCAGGACCAATAGAGAGTTGGAAGGACAATCATTTTTGTTCAAATATTTCGGAAAAAGCCTGTTACGGATACTGGACCATTTTGCTCCACGTGATGGGCCTCAATCATGCTAAATAAAACGTCCAATTGTTCTTACTATAATGTGCTACTGTGAAGCAATACCACAACCATCAAAATGATCGCCAGATTTTGGCAAAGGATTCCTCTAGCGGTATGAATACAGCTGCGGTGATGGTTTGGGTGGGAATTACTGGTTTCAGTCAGTCTACCAGAAGCTTCTAATGTTAGATGTTAGAAGTTAAAACGTTGTTTTAACTGTTGTTCTGAAAAGGAAGTAGGGCATGATCCGTGGGCATGAAATTAATAACTTGTTGTCCCTTAGAAGGGAACCATTCATGTGGCCACCATGAAACTGCTAATGCCAACTGTCGAAACGCGCCAGTACATTAACGCGATGTTTTGACGTGTTAATGTCACACCTCTGCCATATCAGTGGGTGACTCGACTTTGACGGTACTTTGCCGACCGTTATGCGTCATGGCCTACCTGGTCTGGGCGTTGGAGACAACCTCACACTGAAATAATTGTTGGTTCGTCTTCAGTGTTTTATTCTGACAATATTAACAAAGTCTGTAAGAGAGGAGATCGCTCGAATACAGAATGAAGCAAAATTCATTAAAGGCGGTTATCGAATAAAACAGTTTTAATACGGAATTAATTTGCTGTTATGGAATCTCACTTTGTTTATTTGATTATGCGGTCAGTTTTCGTGGCTAGTGGAGCTCAGTATTAAATTGCAAATCAACTCAATACTACATCAGTATAACTATTTTAAGACTTTACTATTTTTTAATGTAAGTAGGAATGCGTGCATTTTAAAAAGCGGCTAAACGTTACAATTTTTCATGCGATTACCCTGCCAGCTGGTTGTTGGTCCACCGGTATGTGTGTATGACTAGTTGCCTATATACTGTGAAAATTTTACAACTCCATCAGTTTGTTTACTTCAGCTATGGTGAGAACAGTGAAACAACTTCGATCTATGGTTTTTTTCGTACCGCCTGCTCCATCTGGGTCTAAACAAGTCAGCCATCGGGACCCACTTCGTGTTGACCGAATACGATCGCGGAAACATCTTCAAGATTTTGGCACTTTTGGAGAAGCGAAAGTCCATCGAGCGGCAGTCTGGTTTCGGCCGTCCGACCGTTTTAAGCGGCTGGAGTTTTCAACAGAAGCTCAATCGAAAGACGGAAGGCACGGTGGCCACTTCTCCCCGTGCGACCGGCCAAATGGTCAAGAAGTATTTGGCCAAAATGGAAATCCACTTGCGGAAGCGTCGCCAGCCGTGTCGGAGAACCAAGCGGAAACCCAGAAACAATGGCGAAGCGGAACGTACGGAAGCATGCCAATTCTCCCAACCCCAGCTCCACCCAATCAAAAAGTTCTGGGCCAATTTTAAGAGGAGAGTGTGTGTATACAATCCAACGCTCAACGTCCGGCAGTGATTTTATGGAAGAAAAATGTTTGCAGTTGAATGAACTGTTGTCGACTCGACAAACATTTTTAGCCCGGCAGTTGGAAGGTGATAGCTCTGTTGGGTTCCAGTGACCCATTACAGAATGCCTGGTTACCCACGTTCATTCCGAGGTCATTTTTACTTACATCAAGCCCCGAATAAACACAGTACCAATATGAAATGATTGTAGATACTGTGCATACCCTTCCATAATCAAATCTTATTGTTGTGAGGATGGCACGTATTTAGCAGTATCGTTAAAATTCAAATAGCCATAATTCTGTCTTCATTTGGAAAGCTTCCTTGTGATGCTAAAGGATGCATTTATGTCTCTACAGAAGTAGCACTCCGCTATTCGGCAATTTTTTTTCACATAATCCTTTTCGAAATGAACAGCCCGAATACTACTAGTACTTCGCGCACAAATGCAATGCAATATAGGCAAAAAACACTTCCGAGAAGAAATTTAACTTGAAAAATCACAATCACTGCGCAACGAAAGAAAAAAACTTCACAGCTCTCCATCTTTACACCACGTGGTGAGTGCATCTAAAATTATATGCCATCCACTCACGCGCTCATGTGCGTTAGCTTCGTTCTTTGCTTCTGACCTGCAAATGGCCGTTTTCTACATTGCACAGGTTGTCCTTTATCTCTCTCCACACACTGCCAACAATCAAAATCCCCCGCTACGAGGCGACTTTATATCGACTTCTAAACCGCTTACAATCATCAAGCCACTCGCGAGAAAGCGATGTCAAAACAGTTTTTTAGCCACCACTGGCTGCCAACTGACTAGAATATGCAACGGAAATTCCTGTCAAACACACGCTCTAGGTAGGAATCGTTCGAATTGGTCGTCCTGAAATGGGCGTGCTTTGAACATGGATTTGAGCATGGAGAATGGGTAACGATTGAATTTTTCTAAGTCTTCAGGGCACAGAAAAAAATTAGCATTTTCATTGTGATGCAAATATTAATGCGTGTAAAATAGTTTTATTCTTACTTGCTAGACATATTTCTAGGAAATACGGGTTCTTGCATACTATATTTTCAACAATGTATAAAATGTTTTTGAACTTTGCTGCAAAGCGCTTTTAAAAACAAAAAGCATTTACTGTTGATTCAAAAATTAAATTTTTAGAAACAATGTACTTTTGCATTGAATTGAAAAAAAAAATGTGTTTTATTAGAACCATTGAAATAATAAGAAATCAAGTTAAACTTTTTATCGATTGTTGATTCTACAACATTATTTTGTTGAATCAATAATGATTTCTATTAGAAATATTAATTGACTGATAATATTGGATTCGATAAGATATTTTATTGTTTCAAATATATGATTGCATTAAACTAAAACAACGTGTGGTTTGATCTAATACACAAGAAAGGTTGATTCTTATCATTGCGTTCAATCACCCAATATTCCTCTGCGTGTCGTCTACATCTTATGCACTTGTAACTGCCTCGGTGTTTCTATGTTTTGGCCTTCATGAATTAGTCGTACACAGCGTGCCCTTATTCATGCACTGCACGTATCAAAAGGAAAACTGTGATTCGTTTATAAAACAATGTAATTAATTTTAATTAGATTATAATAATTGAAATAGGTTAATATTGCATAAAATACTGTTGCAATCTTTTAACTTGATTCAAGTTATATGATTATAACTTTGAACTTTTTTTTATGATACTTAAATAATTTAAACACATTTGAGTGAATTTGTTGAACTAATATTTGTAACAGTTTTAAGAACACCCAGTAACCTGAATAAATGCAGTACAATGAGTGCAATTTTTTTCGGAAGCTTTATAATAGCTTTAAGTAACTTAAATGAAATTAATTGGCTAATGTTTATAATCTTCACTTATTTCAAGTTACCCAAATGAGAATTGAACATAAAAACAATAACAATAACAGATTGATGGTTTTATCACAATTGAGAAATAGGAGGGGGGGGGGTCCGTGAGCATAACGTAATTTCAAGGGGGAGTCTGGTCTCGTGTTACTTATTGTTACATAGGGGGGGGGGGGGTATAAAGGTGTCCAAAATCCCGTTTCTTTGCGTTACGTAGTTAGTGCACAAAGCCTTAAGGTTTTATTTGTTTTATTAGGTTCCAAACTAAATTGCATTGCCCACTTAAACACAATCATTCATAGAGAAAATAACCTGCTTGGCTCTATAAAACGGTTCAGCTTCAATTTCATATATCCCTATAAAATGAAAACGTGTTGTGCCGTTGACGGTTGTGTTTTCGAGAGTTGTCAAATGTTTTCTTTCGTTGCACTGTGATTGTAATTTTAAGAAAGAAGTTAAATTTCTTTTCTAAATTCGTTTTTATCTGTTTCATTGTAGAGCATTTGTGCGCGGTTGTTTGATGCAATAATTTTAGAATTGTAATTGTTTTGTATCGTTTCGAAAAGAAAATAGTGAAAATATTTTCCGCATAGTGGTGACATCTATCTGGTTATAACTCAGATTCAATGATACTGCTAAATACGTGTCATCCTGAAAACATTATATGCTTTGATGATTCCAAAATTTATTTGATGTTTGCAGTGTTGCTGTACAATCGTTGAAAAAGAGTCGTTGAACCTGTCATATTTTAAGTTTGACAACGACGTTGTTTCACAGCGCAATGATATAAATGAAATTTCATCATATTCAAAACTAATTGGTAAAGAACGAAGTATGTTAAATATGGACCTTTAATTCAAATTATGGCTTATAATTAACACTGCAAAACTATTGGCTTAAGTATGTCATGGCATAACCTACAGAAATACATTAATACTATACGGAACAATACCAATTCATAAAAAGAATTATGGAAGCACTCAGTACCTAATCAATAAATTTCTTATATTTATATCATAATCTAAATGTTATCGTCCATTAATGAATTGATT
Source organism: Aedes japonicus (assembly GCA_034211315.2). NCBI lineage: Eukaryota > Metazoa > Arthropoda > Insecta > Diptera > Culicidae > Aedes > Aedes japonicus. The sequence continues at coordinate 173,972 of JASCZW010000134.1, forward strand.
AAAAAAACGTATATGTTAACATCGGATAACATCGGATAATAACATTTTAAGGGGGTGACCCCGGTGTAATGGTTGGCATCCATACCCTTAACGTCAAAGTAACGAGTTCAAATCTCACCTCCGGACAAGTTACGAAAATACCTAAAAGCCGAAAAAGTGAAAATACTGAAAGCTTCGATAATCAAGGAACTAAAAAAAACATGAAAAAAATATACTCTAACTTATCATTTACTGCTGAACAGCTCTGCAGAATATTGTAAAATTTTAAGAACCTATCTGCAAAAGTGTGTGATTCAATTTTTTATATTAAAATCCTCAAAATTCAACAAATCTCGGCTGCTGGTAAGTCCCTCAATGGATGATCTTAATATCTAAAAAGAAATACATTGGCTGATGACCTTTATCGATTTAATTTTTTATAATGAACTTCTTAAGAGACCCTGCACGAGTTGCTTAAATTTGAAAATGGAAAACAAACATTCTGGTTTTTCAATATCTGCTATTCCCCGTTGAATCTGCTGAGGGTCTGTCCACTTAATATAATGAATAGATTATTTAGCTTGTATTAAGTATTATAATTTCCTACGGAGCTTGCCCTACCACTCAAATGACCGTTCTTCGTACCATTTTCACAATTATTATTTGAAGGTTTCCTTTCCCTTTGAAAGGATTCAATCGTATAGTTTATGGCAAGCACAATGATACGCTTATGTTCGAGGGTAGTCAAACGAACTTCTCCAGAAAATACGTTCGACTGTATCGGGAATTGAACTCTTGACCTCCGGCTTTGAAAATCGACCGCCGCATTTACCGACTGATCATTGGCAATAATCGCTTCTGAAAACATTCTTTAACGTATTTCTGAGTGTTCATCGTCTCCGTTGTGATGTACGGACTAGATGTTTTACCACACTGGCATATTGCATGCCAAACCATAACCTTCTTACCGAATTTTTCGGAAAAAATTGCCTTCTCTGTTTCGGGGATGTCTTTGTCTCCGCTTACAGTATAGAATTGTGGTCCGGGAAGCGTTTTGTAATCTAGTTTCACATACGTTTCATCGTTCATTAGTTTACACCCAGAATTTCTACACAAAAACGAATCGTAGAGTTTGCGGGCCCGTGGTTTCACGAACGCGGCCTGTTTTGGGTTTCTTTTGGGTTTTTTTCTGCTTCCGGTATGTTTTTAGCTTAAGTCTCTCTTTGGCACGCATGACGTTACTCGACGAGGTCCCTAGTTTTTTCGCAACATCCCGAATGGAAGTCGCTGGTTTTCGCTTGTAGGCATCCCTGACCTTTTTATCGATATCCGGACTAAAAGGACCGGATTTCCGACCACTCTTCGGCGCATCTTCAAACGTACACTGTTCTGTATATTTTCGAATAGCTGATCGTACCGCTCCGATGCTTATACCCTCTTCCTTGGCCAATTTTCTCAAAGAGAGTCTATTTGAGAGTCCAGCTCACAGTGCACTATTTGTGCACGATACTTTTTCGTTGTTCCGGAGTAAGGCCGCGCATTTTGATTGGTAACACAAAACTGAGCACTTTTTTTAAGCTACATATGTCATTCAGAAATGTGCAAAAAAAAAGACGCAGCCAAAACATGTTGAAATATTTCATAATATTCAAAGTGACCGTTAAAATAAGGTGTGCTTATACATTCTGGAACAGTCGTTAGCAAAGCATGTATGCAACCTATGGTGGAAAAATGATGACTCCAATAAAAACGTTGTAAACCTGATAGCACAATAAAAACTTTAAGGGGAAGCAGAAGTTCAGTTCCGGATACCTCGTCACAAGCCATGATGGACAAGAATATATGTTTTTGTTTGTGATTTTTATTCGCAAAATAAATAGAAATCCCAGATCCCACTTTATTTGCATTTCGACTTTATCACTCCAACCACAACATGCACGAATCGGTTGTCATGGAAAGATTGGTTGCAGCTCGTTGACTGTAGCGATGCCAACAGTCGCGACTGTGAAGGTATTTCGGCCATTAAGTGCAACTATCAAACAAAACGTTGCGGAGAGCCATAGGACATTAATTGCATACCTATCCTACAGCCATGAGGCGTTCCATGTGGATTGCTTCACTTTGTCGAAACCTAGAAATATTGGGGTGGTGTGCCATTGAGGTGTTCATGAGAGATGAATTTCTCTGAAGCTTTGGGATGTGGAAATGAATTCCATTTTTGAAAAAAAAAATACTCCTCTGTGAGTAAAAAGAGAATCAGAAAGAACGACAGCCAAAGGATTTATGAGGCACGTGGTCGTAAAGTTTACCAACCTCCTCCGGCGGTTTGGGGATGGTAAACCTAGGTCAGAACCGAGGTTGGGTGGCTTGCTCCAGCTGGTGATTGTTAACTGAGAGTCCTAAATTTTCCCTCGGTGGCGGTTATTTGCCTTTTATTTCAACCAACTTTTCATGTCCATGCCGAAATGATGGGAATGTTTGCGCTAGCAGACATTATAGCGAATTCTTTTTGAAAACTTCAGCAGTTTTGTTTATTCTACCGGAAAATTTATTTCAAAGGAAAGCCTATGAGAGCTCTGATTTTTTTTTGCTAGCGCCCAGTGATGATAAATGTCAAATTATCTTCGGCGACAAACTGGCGTATTAAAAGTTCCCATCCTCCGCTATATATCTTCTATCCCTTCTATGATATGGATGATATTTATCAGCAATCGTTTTTTTTATTTCTACGGCCTTCAACTGTCGTTCATCGATCGGTCTAGATTCGCTTGATTTATGAAATCTTTATTGATGTCATCAATCATCTAGGTTATCTGAGACGTTGAGTTGGAAATGAAAGGAAGTTTTCACTTTATAACGATACGCTTTGAAACGTAATGATCCATTTTAATCGTTTGCTTGCTTTATGGTTGATTTATCATTAGTTAAATCACTTTGTGGCTGGTATATTTATTCTTATGAAGTCTGAATTGAACTAATGCACTGGAAAAAGGAAGCAATCAGCATCATAAGCCCCACGCGACAAGAATGGATTTTTCCTGGTTTTCTGGGCGATAAAGTTTTCTACAAGCTGGAAAAAATGTAAACCTGTAGAAATACGTTGCGATCTAAGTTGAATACTTTATGATATGTATGGGAATGTATGGGATATGTATGGGAAAATTTTGACAATCGAGTTACAAAAAAGGGTAGTGCTCAAAAGTTTTTGTCTTCGAAGAAAGGGAACATAAAATCTTGGGATACTACAAAACTTGGAAAAGCTCACAGAAGAGCTTGCTAAAAATGACTGAAACGATGAAGGAATTATCTGATTTCATGCAGAACCTTTTTAGCATCGCAAAGAAGTTTAAACCAAAGAATAAAGAGGATAAAAATCATTTCATTATTTGAAAAAAGAACAACGAGCACAACACTCTTTTCTAACAAAAAGTGAGTCAAGTCAAACGGGAACTATCTCATGTAGAGATTTTGAGGAGGAAGAATTTGACAGCAGAGGCTAATTCAACAACTAGTGAGCAGAAGAAGCAAGTCTACAGCGAGAGGACAATTTAATGAGGACAGGTTTTATTTGATGAAAGAGAATGAGAGTTTTGCGGGAAATCATGGTTTCAAACTATATCGAAAATTTTACTGATCAATTTTGTCTGTTTTCAACTAGCAATAATCGCACCTCGGTTGTACCTCATTGGTTACGATATCGCCACTGCGCAAAGTTACTGATTAAGTTTGCTGGACTTTTTTTGTTTGTTTTTTATTTCCAACTTAAAGGATCACTCGACTGGAAATGGAGGGAATCGCCCTTCTAAAATATAACATGTTTTATGTTAACAGTGTTCAACGATGACGAAGGAATGAGCCACCCTGATAAAATATCACAAATCAAATGTCAATCATTTTGGACATATTTTTTAGTCTATTACTAAAAGAACCATCTTTATAGAAAACAAGAAAACTACCTAGAGAGTTTGAGCTGTTTAGTGGAATACCTGTAACTAGAAATGAGAAGAAAAATTAATAGTTCCCATTAAATTCCAACTACCTTTGTTTATCTTGACAGATACGCGTATTTCGTCAACAATGTGCAGACTTCTTTAGTGTCTCGTACTAATAACTCGACTAAACCACGCTAATGAAATTTTGCATATCAAATATTAACAGTACAGATAAAACGAAACCTGTACTATTTCATCGACTCGAATATTGCAAATTGATCTCCATCATATATAATGGAAAATTACATGACATTCTACTTAAAATTATGTTTATGTGCCCTTAAAGCTTTAATGTTGCAAACAAGCCTGCAAAACATATTGCTATTGCCAGAGAATAATTTACTTATCATTCAAAACTTTTTTAATAAATTAATTATGAAAATAATATGGCTGCATCAGTGAAGGTTTAAAACAAAACGTCGATATATTCCAGTTATCTCTAAAATTCCATTGAAATTCACAAGATTAATATTTTTTATGTTTTCAACCTGATCCCTAACACCGTAATGGAAAATAATTATGCCATCCTCATCAAATAATACGAATCAAATATTGATAATAGTGTACATGATAAAAAAGGTGTTAAAATACTGTTTGTTTTTTCAGTATCCCATTCTAATTCTGAAATATTCGGATTTGTTTATAGTGATAAATTATAAGTGGATTAGTGAGCCACCCTAATAATACATCAATATATAGGCAAAGGCTTACGATTATATGAGAGATGCTATTATCTTCTATATATAATTCAAACTCATTAATTTGATAGTTTTGATGTTTTTCAAAAAGGACCACCCTTATTACACAGTGCGTTGCATTCGTTTAGCCACACCTAATTTTTTAGGATTTTTTTTCAAGAATAAAAACAAAAAAAGCATTATTTTTCTATGATTAATTCATATCCCTAAACCAAAACAATATACAAAGTTTCTTTAAAAAAATACCTTTAGTTGACAAAACAACAAAAACATGTTGCTGCAATCGTTTAGCCACATTGCAAAACAAGTTGAGAAAAATGAGATTTTCTAAAAAACTTGAAACTTAAGTTCTTGGTAGCTCCTTCTTGATGCTTGATAACATCGATTTTTTTGCGGGGCATCGGGTTCACCATTTTTTTGGTGATTTGAGAGTCAATTTGCTCCCATCGCTCCTTGATGAATACATTCAAGTCCTTCACGGTGTTGAACTGTCGTCTATTGGCATAAATCTTCGAAGCCAAAATACCCTGAAGATTTTCCATGAGGTTAAAATCCGGACTACAAGCAGGCCTTTCCAGAACAGTGGATTCCTTCCTATACAACACAAAACCGCCATAATTGGCTAATCAGTGATTGAGACTTTATTGAGTAGCATTGGAGTAACATCAACTGTTTTGGAACAAGTGTGCTGCTAGGGTTGTCCACAATCCATGCTTTTGTTTGAAGTGATACATGGATTGACGCATTCTCTTGCTGAAAAATAGCCGAATCGCCCAAGTGCTCCTCCAAATGCGGAATCAACACATCTTATAGCAGCGCACAGTAACTGCTTGAGTTCATTTTAGTTCAGACCCAGCAAATTGGTAGCTTAGAATCATTTAGAAGCTAAATGCATCCCATGTTTTGGCTTTGATTTTGTCCATTTCTCGTTTGAATTTGCACTGAGAACGTGGCTAACGGTGCTTTTGTGAACAGAGAGATCAAGTTTGCTGATAATCTACCGACAGGTCAAGTGGTTTTTGGTTGCTTCATGGTAAATTTGTCCTTTTTGCGTGATTGTCAATTCAGAATTTTTGTTAGTACTGCGCTTGATGCCGTATTTCTAGAGAAAACAAAAATTAATGACGAAAATTAAGCACATCTTAACGTTTTACTTGCATTGATAAAGATGCAGCATCAAATAAAAAATTATACTCAACTTGTTAGAAATTAATTTCGTTTTGTATGATTGAATGATGATGATGATGGTCCCACCCTTACCCCTTTAAAGGTTTGAGCTAGACGATTTTATCTCTAAGATAATTAATTTGGTAACAATTCAAACCAGTTATGCAAAAAAAAAAACGAACTGATTTCATCTACAGATATAAATGTCTTCAAAAGTATCCATTTGCTTCACAGCGACATAATCGTGGAAAGCTTTGATGTTAACCACAAAAGTTCGCAAGTATTTTCAGCGATCAGGAAATTCTGTTGCAATTCAGATCACAGAAACCATGTAAAGGACATTATCAAAAGACAAGCCAATATCCGATCCTGCCCGCTACAGAGTCAATGAGGTTCCAACACTAATGGTACCGCCACCTTAGTTTTGGGCTGACCAAGGATATCCCCAATCAGAGAGATCAATAAAATTTCCAAACCGACAAAATTCTGGACCGGCATTAGTCAAACTTTTACTTTCAACCACAAAAGAATCGACGAAGAATTCCCCGACATTCGTAGTACCATCTAAAGCATCAAAGGCCATTTTTTTTAACGAATTCAAAAAGAAGTCCATCATATCTGTATACCGCGCGCGAGGCTCAAACAATTGTAGACTACTTTCTTAAATATTTTTTTTAACTAACACAACATTATACAAATTTCCATCATCATCACTGTGACGAACGAAATAGTGAGTATTGTAGTATTGTCAATGTGGAAAAATAAAATCTAAAAAAATAAAATAGCCAACTCATTATAATCCGTTTGTAAAGAACTTCGTCAGATACATTCTTCATTTTTGCAAAAAAGCAACATAAATGTACAGAAATGGTCCACACAAGATAATCCGTTTTATAATAGTAAAACGTCGTCAGGTACAATCTTCATAAATATTTGAAAAAAAAAAATTATGCTTGCTGCTCAGAATACAGTTTTAACGTGTGAAATACATAGGGTTTTAAATTCTGAAAGTGTTGGTGCACGTTGAATGTGTCTTGACATCGAATTGAAAACATTTATTCCTTTAAAATATAAAGAGTTTTGTGAAGCACATGTCAAGAAATTCGGTGTTCTTATTTCATCCGCGTTTCTAGTATTAAATCTATGAAAATCACTTCCTCTTTCAATTCGATCACACAAATATCGAGGAAGCAAACCATTAACTACTTTAAAAATGAACACCATAGTTAACTACACAATTCTTTGCTTCACTGATAGCCATTGTAAAGCGTCTAACATTTAAAAGTCGAAGAAGTGAATCTGTTACATCTTAAAATCAAGCGCATTATTTTATTCTGCAAACGCTGTAACCTCAATATTTGTGTTTGGTTGGCCAAGAATAAAATGGAAGGTCAAAACTCAATATGAGGGGAGATGATTGATTTGTATAACTGTATTTTACTGCAATCGTTTTTAATCGGCATTACAGTTAAATCGTTTTTAATCGGCATAGAGTTCCATACTTCTTGGCAATTTTCTTGATGACATTATCAATGTGAGCGTTGAACTTTAGCTTGTAATCAATAATCACACCAAGATATTTATTCTCCCGAACGACATTCTCATTTACTCGATTCTGTGAAATTACCATAAATTTAGTTTTACTTATGTTCAATTTCAATTGCTTACATTTCAACCATCTATTTAGAAAACGCAAATCTTCGTTCAAATTGGTAACGGCTTCATTTAAATCTTTAGCTGCAATGAACAACACAGTGTCATCTGCAAACAGATTAATGTCACAAAATCGTAAAACACGTCGCATGCCATTAATATACATAATAAACAAAAGGGGCCCTAATACACTTCCCTGGGGCACACCAAGGTTATTTCCCACGGGACTGGATACAGAATCATTAAAAAACAGTCATTTGAGTTCTATCAGACAAATAGCTTTCAAACCATCTGTATGCAGTACTCGAAATTCCAAAGCGCTTAATGCTTTCAACAACAAAATGACGATGAACACTTTCTGCGTCTGCAGGCGTCGGTGGTGTAGTGGTAAGCGTGACTTCCACTTTGCACCCCAGTGGGTCTGGGTTCAATCCCAGTCAACGTCGGTGGTATTTCTTAGGCGAAAAAATCTGGTTACGTCTTCCTTCGGAAGGGAAGTAAAGCCGTTGGTCCCGGCTCATAGTCACGAGTCGTTAGTTAGAGTCCAGGAGGTGGAGTCGTCTTCTTGGCGTCGGTGATTGTTACCATGTGAGGAAATAGGCCGACGGAAAACAAATAAATTAAAAAAAAAACTTTTAGCGTCTAAATGTTTGCAACGCACCAAAGGCAGAAAATGACACAAGAATGTGTTACGCCTTGTCAACAACACTAGAATGCTGTTGTAGGTAGTGGGTGAGCGAGCATGCTAGCAGGTCCCACTACAACATGCATAAATTGTCATATTGCTTTCACTGGCACAAAATCTGAATGGAAACATTTTTATAGTTCGGCTAAACGAATGTTGCAAACAGTAATATAGAATATGGGGCCAATTATCGAATTCTAGTCGACCGTCACTTTGCTCGACAGGTTTATTTTGCTATTACAATTGTCGAGATCGATGAAATTTTGTAGACCAGGTCGACTCAGTAGACCGTTCGAAAGCTGGTGATAAATCTGCCATATTCTGTCAAATAAGTATGTTTTGATACGCGTTTTCTTTTGTCTGGATGCGATAACAGACTGAGCAAGGTAAGAAATACCCTAAACATTTATTGTAGGAGTTTTTGAAGTGAATTAACAGAAAAACAATCTTCATAAAAAACAAATGGTTGAACTTATGAAAATGAATGTGGATATCGCTCTTGTGGAGTTGGAGTCAGCAAAACAAATGTAAAAACGCCTTGGGTCGGCAATAGCAAAAAGAAGTGTTAATTTTTTGTTTGGACAACCTAGAAAAGTTGTTGAATATTTTAGTATGTTGATAAAGCTACCAAGAACTTCTGTAAGCTTGCTGAAAATCATAGGAGCTGCCTAGAAAATTAAGTGAATTCTTCCTAGAGATTCAGAAAGGATTATTCTAGAGGGATTTTTCAAAGTACTGAAGGAGATTTTCCAGAAGATCAGCAGAAAGTTTCCTCGAAATTTAAGATCAAACTAACCTAGTTCAGAAGAGAACTCCCCGAAGTTTCGTATAGATTATCCCCGATGTTCAGGATAGGATTATAAGAATTTCAGAAAGAAATTTATCTTCTCCTGAACTTTAGGAGCGAGTTTCCAATAAATTCAGGAGTGACTGCTCAGAAGTTTATGACGAATATTGCCAAAAGTTCAGGAGGGAACTGTCCAGAAGTTCATCTAGGAGTTTCGCAGAATATCAGGAGAATACTTTCCTGAAATTCAAGAGATAATCGTTGAGGAACTGAAGAAGTACCTATACTAACTTCATTCATATGAATGCACTGAAAATTTATTTTCGTAAAGTAGTTTTCACACGTTTTGCAATCATGGATTTTGTACAAAGAAAACCACCGGAGAGACATTTCTTTTTAATTTCTGACCAAATATTCGTAGCTCTTTGTTTTGTTTACGTACAATGTACGAATGTACTCTCTGTGTCAACAAAAGCTTCGTGCTTTTGACAGTTGCGCGTGTGCCACTCAGTACGAATGTATCTTCATAATAAATACAAATCAGATTCGTTGCAGAAAACAACGAATAGATTTGTGAGTGTTACCTTCGATTTTGTAATATAAACTAAAATTAACTTTCAGTGTGTAATTATATTCATTGCACACGAAGCCATATTAAAATATAGTAAACACCTCCACCATTTCCTCAACCGTTAGCTTCGAACTATAAGCTAATACACAAACTCATATAGAACCACAATTCATCGGTTTCTATCCCACCTAGTTTGACAGATTTGATTGCTCATTGAATTGATCGATTCAATGACCTTTTGTGGCATGTCGGTTCGATGGTATGATTTTTTTTTGTAGTTCAGCATAGAGAATAACAAAAAAAATCTGAAGTTCAGAGAATCGAAGGAAAGAAGTTTTAAGAAGTTCGGAAAAATATCATAGTAGTCTTGAAGAACTCATCCAAAGATCAGAAAACACTCCTAAAACTCAAAACAATAATCCTCAGTTAAGAAAATAATCCACTTAGGGTACCAGAAGCTCAGGAAAAATCTCAAAGATTTCAGCAGAAGGTCAGAAAAATCCTAAATTAATACTATGTAAAGAGATCGATTACTGTCGACATTTTAATAAACATCATTCTCTGAAAAAATTTCAACTCTCAACTTTGAAATGGATTTCCAATGAGGTGTTTAGAAAAACCACAGTAATGCTGATATTGTTAAAAGAACCGTGAAAATTGTAAATAATTAACAACTAAGGTGATGGAAGTCCTGAATTATTGGATGCTGTAATTTGACATTTGAAATTCAACACTACAGTTGACAGTCGAGTTCGGCTGCCGACTCGATCAGATTCAGTCGGCTTATGTAATGTGCAGTTTTGCTCGACTCAATTTCTATAATTGCCCCTTATGTTTCAATACGTTTGCCATGAATATCGCAACAATTGAATTCAAATTCAGTTTATCTGGAAAATTGGACATTTTTTTCAATATTTTTTTACGACGTAATTAACACCAGATCTCGACGTCTTATGCATTTTTAAGACATTTATCATCGACATTTGACATAAATAAAATCGATTTCGAATATGTCGTGTACCTTTTCCTTGGAAAATTTTTCATGGGTCCAAAAAGTCACACTTTGACCGCTTTTGGGGTACACTTTACGAAGTGCAATTGATCTCAAATCTTTTTAGCATGAGGAGTTTTTTCCTTTTTTGGAAATTCTAAAAATCTTCAATGGCACCTTGCTCTTTACATCTTGAACATTAGGTTAGTGTGAATCTCATTTCTCATTAGGTTCTCAAATATATTTTTTTAATAAATGTCTAGTGCCTCGAAAATACTCAGTAGTTAGGAGTTGAATTGTACTAGGGTAATGGGATGTAATGTAAGTCTATCACCTTTATTCGGCTTATGTACCAAAAATGTCATTAATTCAGCGATAATAAACAAAAACATGTTGCTTTTAATGTTGTCCCAAGCAATAGAGACAGTATTAATCAACTTAAAGTTGTTCACTTCCTTGTAATTTTCAATTTCCTGAATTTTTGAGGCATCATGTTTTCACTGGTTAAGCTGAACAGATGTTCTACACGATCTTCAGGTGATCTAGATTTGGCTTCATTGAATCGATAAACCTAGTAATGCCTTCTAGATATACAGAAAATAGTTACACGTTACAAACTAACTGTTCAAATTGAAAAAAATAACAATTATTTTACAAGAAAATCGTAGACCCAACTGTTAATGACATATTTTCCCGTTCACATTTTCATCTCTCCTTTTTCGACGATAATTTATTACCCTCTCTCTTGCATATGCGAAAATATCTCTCTTCAAAATTTAACCAAAATATTTTCTCATGTCCCATTTTTCACTGAAAACATGCTACCTAGATCGTATACGAGGAGCAAAAACCGAGTAGCAACAAACGAGGAGTAATAACAGAAGAAAAATTTGCTTTTTATCGAGTTATAATGTCAGAATAAAACAAACATAAAGACTGGTGCATTTTCAGGTGTCAAAAAGTAAGTAAAATATAATTATCGGCATCTAGGATTCACAGAAAAAGAAATGATTTATCAGCTACTCATGCTCTCCGAAAATTATAAATCGCCGTTGCCTTTCTCGCGAAAACTGCTGTGAGCGTATAATAGTCTCTCGCTTCTTACATTCTCATCTGTCCAAGCGGGTGAAAAAGGACGTTTCTCTTCTCAAGTAGGCGAAAATTTCGGTCTCTGCCAAAAAGGTAGCAAAAAAATTAATAATAAACAAAGTAGCCGAAACAATATACTATTCAAAATACCCAAGCAATTCAAAATTGAAAACAGAGCCGATTTTTAATACCTATTTTTCAGCTTTATTGAACGATTGGTTCTTCAATAACATAAGGTACACATTCTTCCTTTAGCCAGATGCAGAACTGATTAAACCCAAAGTCTCCCATCTCCCATTTCATCAGGATCGGAAAAGCTCCACCGCTGTAGGGAAGCACGAAAAGAATGAAATTTCAAGAATTTCTCCGCCTCTGCCAATCCACATATGGAACCACATGAACGAAACGTCACATTCCTCAGTCTCCATTCCAGTAGGTCTATGTTCGAAACCAAATGACATGCATGCTCTTCCGGTGGTGCTGGTGGCCACTTCCGACCCAATGAATCCGTCCGGATAACGACGAGTATCATGTGGCTCAACAAGCGTCTCGTTCCAAAGTCGAAAGTTGGAAAATTTAAACAGTTTCCAAAGCAGTTGCCACTGCCTGCCTTCCGCCAGTCACAATTTTCGTGAACCAGTGGGAATGTAATTGCAGCCACCAGGAAAGACTTGGGGCCGGAGTTGTCATTGTTCCACACCCGCAGAACGTTTGTAGCGAGCAACTTAACATTCCTCCTTCGCCATTTCTGCCGAAATGCCATTGCCGCTGCTAGTTGCCGGGGTAGCATCTCGGGGTGTTGTATGTGTTATCTCGTTTCGTGTTTATTTGCCAGAACTTGGGAATGAAATGTACTTTAAATGGTTTCTTAAGTATCATTAAATATAATCAAATGGGAATTTATGGCTGAGTGCAGTGAGTTATATTTGTTTTTTTTTTCTTCTTTTGGTCTAGTGCGAATACGAGGGGCTTAAGTAGTTTTAAGCCGAAGAAGAACTATGAATATGATCATGCAACTTTTAATAGATTCAGCTGCAAATGTTGATTAAATTTTTGAGAAAATGGGGTCGGGGTTTTGTTCAAGCTTGGCTTGTTTTTTTTGAAGAAGTGTACTTCTAACCGGGTGAAATAGTGTAACTATTCAATGAAATAATATCAACGGTACCAGAACTGTGTCTGGAAAAAAAATCTTATAAATTGGATCACATTTTGCCAACTCAGCATTGACTGAACCATATCCGCAAAGTATCAGTTCAAGCAGCCACAGGATACGACTGGAATTTTGTGGAATCAGTAAAGAGGCAATGGTTGGTGCTTGTTTCTGTGCTGCCTTCCTGACTGACGGAGATGATGCAAAAACCAATGGTAAGGGTAGTAGCAGTCATCGTTTAGCTTAGACAGGAACTATCACCGTTGAGTAATTCAATCCCATCAAAAACACAACCAACCACATTTCAACTGTCGGAAGAGAGCACTTTTTTGAATGTAGTGAAACGAGGTTTTGGTAAAACGCAATCTAATATGAATCCTAGATAGTTCAAGTATGTTGAATAAATTTGGGCTGTGACGAAAGATGATATTCATTGCATTATTAATTAGGGCTTATTATACGTTGATTTATAGTAATCGTTTGAGGACATTCGACTTAATCAATCATTGCACATATTTGTATATTATAAGATAAGCCGTACGAAAAGTGACAATACTCGTTTTGCAATTGTACGAGGATGAGCTTAGAATAAGTAAAACATGGTTACTCTTCATTAATGTGAATTCTCATTGTCTATTTGATGTTCTATAGTTTGAAGTGGTTATGACTAGGGTTACGATGCATGATCAGTATCGGAGTCATAGTTTGTTTTCTTTGCAATGAATCTGATTTTAACTGATAAAGGGGCGCGCCTTTGAAGAGTGCTCGCACTCCTCAGAGGGTTTAAATAGAGGAAACTTTCAAATAAACCTGATTCATTGCCAACAAACAAACAATGACAACTGTAACAACACCGAATACTTCATCATGTCTCAATAGTGATGAGTTAAATCGACATGCACTAAACAAAGGATACGGGATATACTACAATAGATCAAACTACTGGTCGCAGTGGCTTATGTCCCGAACAGAGGAAAAAAAAAGCCGAAAGCTCAAACGATTCAAAGAAACATAGAGAAAATTTAAGAGAATAATTTTATTGATTGAATCGAAAACCGTTCCCAAGGACTGCAAAACGCCTTTTTTGACTGAACTATTTAAGGCCCGAGTTACAAGGTATCATTTGCTTCTAAATGGTTAGAGAGCCTTCCTCGTGGGAAAAATACTTCAGCTAGTGCGCTCTTTGGATCTGAAGGAAACAAGACAGGAATGATTTTGCAAATTCACCTGCACAAGAAACTATTGAATCAAAACCTAAAAAGAAACAAAAGGTTGTTTCATACTTACGTTGTAGTTCTTTTTAGCCAACAGAACCACAAACGTGCCTGATAATGGGCAAATGCACCTCGTGATGTTCTCCATCAAATTCTCGGTGATGCAGAGGTCGGTTCGCCACGTTGGTTCAAATGTTGCCTTCGCATCGTATCTGGGGAGAAAAGAAGGAAAACTTGTAAATTATAGTTGAACTGGAATAAGGAGATTTGCTCTCGAAAATTTCGTAGCAACTTTTTGTTATTTAAAAATGCAGGGTTTATGGGGAGATCGAAGTAAGCTTTGGGGGAGAGCGGACGTTTTGAATTTTCGGTGTCAGATTTTTTCATTTTCCCTTCAATTTTTGAAATCATTCAAATTTCTAAGCTTACATTGAGAAGAATACATTATGCAGTGTTTAAGTGCATAAGTTTTCGGTTGTCGTTTGTGTCCAGAGTACTCTTGAATGGAATGAAAAATTAGCGTCGAAGGGAAAAGTTCGGTCTCACGCGTTTCGAGAAAAAGTGTCCAAATTTCTCATGAAATCCGTTCCGCCGAGGTCCAAACACGTGCTGATCCGTCAAAAAATTCGATGGTGTTTTCCTACCCGGATAGGCGCCGCTAAAAAGTGTCCATACAGTGTGCAAGAATGTGCCGATTGCGAAAAGTAGTCTCCCAGGAGAATGATGGCTGCCCCCGAAATGTTCGTGTTTGTTCAGGCGGTTGAAGTGCACAGTGCTGGTGAGCACACGCATGTTATAGTGTTTGTTTTGTTTGTGGATAATTGACAAAAAAAAGAAGAATCTTGAAAAGCCGGAAGCCAGGAACGAATCGGAAGGACGGAAAACCGCCGAGGTGGCGTCGGCGACTTGCTCGATGCAACGAACCCCAATAGATATCGTATGAAAATTAGGTTACCGATTAGAATACAGATAAGTACCCATTATATATTTTAAATTCCAACAATGATAGTCTCAAAACACTGTCAGATCCACCACCAGTCCTTCTTAATGCGGCACGTTTTGTTATATTTTATGTGTTTCGCCATCCGATTTTATTCACCTCGCGGTTATGAGGCTTATTTGGTTTTTCTAGTCGTTCTGTATTGTGGGAAATGTGTGTTCAGCAAGTGTGCTCACATACAAATGATTTGAAAATCCATATCTTCTGTAGTTAGAGGTTCAATTTGTTTCTCATTTCAGCATGAACCTATAAATTGCACTTCTGAAATTCAACTAGTATATTTCTCTAAGACTAGCATGCGACAATTAGCAGTATGGGATTATGTATATGTAAATAAATTCGGTATGAGCAATTTTTATCAAAAACCATCAAGCCGAGCTCTTCGAACATTTATACTGTTGTCTTTGGAATGTTTCCAGAAAATTACAAGGAAAGCTTATCAAAAATTGCCTTTAAGATTAATCTATGGCGTTTCAGAAAAAGGAAAACATCATACGCCTTTTTTTTACAGGAAATTCAGCTTAGCTTAGCTTAGCTTGACTGACTGCACGTATCGATGGTTGCTACCCGATTGATCAGAATCATGAAATTCACATGAATCATTGAATGGGCTGGAGTAACCGACCATTCTCTGTACACGTTTCAGTGACTCAATTTCTTAATAATCAATAACGGCTGGCCACGTCCTGCAGGACATTCGGATATTCGCTACCTATGTTTTTCGTTTAGAGTATTACAGATGATTTTGTGAATACATTTTTTATTTAAATACATATATTATTTAGTATTTCATTATAACATTGTTCTTTTTTCATCATATCATTGTTCATTATTTAATTTAATCATATTAAATTTTCTGGATGTGGATTTTCAACTGTTATGTACACATTAAATAAAATGCTGTTCAATTCTGCTATGTTTGTTTTAAATTAGATGAGATAAGATCAGTGACCAACCAGTGGATGTCATCATTTGAACCTATGAGATTCATCACAAATAAGTATAGGGTTGCATGGAAACGCAACAGCACATCGACATTTTAGATATACTATTCTTTATATTTAATTTCAGGTCATCCATTGAGTTTCCAAGTTTTGTCAAATAATTTTCATTTTCGTGGCTATCATAGCATTATCTAAACTTTTAGGTTCATAATAGATATGCAAACCCATCGAAAATTGCAGCAGGACAACAATCTGCTGACATGTGTTATTATTATTATGAATATACATTATAATATCGCTTCACTATATTTTAAACACTTGCCTATATGACATTGCATAATGATTTTACATTTTTTTTTATTATCATTGCTATCATAACTTCGATCTTCGCGATTTACTTTAATATAATATTATTCTCGGAGCGTATGGTACGGTATGTCCACGCATCCATCTTCCCCTGTAGATTCACAAAATGCGTTGTAGTTCAAATCTATTTGTTTGAATGCAACTCAATTTACAGAATCATCTTTTGCGGTAAATGCAACGCAATGCAGGCCGCTTTGATGCTTGTATCATGTCTTTGATGTGCTGCAAGTATCAATATTGACAAAAAAATAATTGGGCGTCATCTAACCCAATTATTTCCAGGATACTTTCTCGTACTGGCTGCGTTTGTATTAGATTAGATTAGATTAGATTAGATAAGATTAAAAAGGCAGGGTTTATGGAATGAAGATCCGGAATAATGTCAATAATTGCTTTGTGTTCGCCTCAATGCACATTGGTCCGAAAGGGCGATTTTCAGGAATAAAATAAAAAGTGCACTTAGATGACGTGTAATCAAATTGGTGTCTTCAAACAAGTTTTTGGTAAGATTAAGGCGCATCTGAAAAAGGGGTCGTCCATAAACTGCGTTCATCGGGGCACGATTTATTTTTTTAACTTTTTTGTGTGACGTTCTAGGCTTTCAAAACATTCTACAAAATTGTAGAACACACAATTTTCATAAACGTTGCGCAAAACACTAACTTGCTATCTTGTATTTTTTATTGAGATATGAAGCATTTTATATGGGAACCCCTCAAAAATCGGTTTCTTAGCTCTAACTTTTTTCTTTGATTTTTCCTCGGTCTACTATGTTCTAAAACGTTTTTTCTTTTACTTAAACACACAACTTTTTAGAAAACAGCAATACGCTATCTTTTAGAACTGAAATGATACAAGCGTTTTGTGGTTCAAATTATGCTATTTTTCCAAGGGTTCTATCTCAAAATGGCGCAAACATTTTGGAAATAAAGTTCCGTGCCATGATGGTAAATATTTTACTTAACATATTAATGTTTTAATATATGGGGGGTGATTGATAATTACTAGGTGGGCATGAATCAAAGAAGTGTGGTTTTCGATAAAAATACAGTCTTCAATGAGCTTTTCAGTTGTAATTTCTTACTTTGAGTTTTCCGCGGCATTCTATGGTGAAGAAAGTTTTTCCTTTCACTGAAACACACAAGCTTTTGGATGATGGTTGTACGCTGGCCTTTATATATGAAAAGATACAGGCATTTTTAAAATCATCTAGAAACTGCCTACAATAAATTTCAAAGGCGTGTTTTTATGTGGGTATGCTTTCGGATTATGGGAAGGACTTGATTAAAAGGAAACAGAATGAATGAACCTTGACCATTTATTGAATGTTACAGGCTATTAAATGGTGAACAAAATGATACCATTTAGGATCGTAACAGTTTTCGTTATCTATTTAAGCAGTTTTTGAACGCTTTCTGGATATTGGATATTGTGATGGATATTTCTATAAAAAAAAACATTTGCAATCATAGTGCTCAGTTTCCGCTAGGCTTTGGCCCGAATGGGAACTCACCTGGACAGAGGACCAATTGTTCATATGGTTTGCTTGCCAATTGATTTCGTTCTTTTCTACAGCTTATTTCGTCGGCTTGAAGTTTTCTTTAAACACTTTTCCGATTGATAATTATTGTTTTTCATTACCGTACTCAGCAACGGTTGTTAGGATAGTGAATTATTTTCTCTTCCTGCGATTCCACGGCTTACTAGATTTCCTCAACACATAGTATGTCGCATGTCGCCTCCCTTCATTGTTATTGTTGAAAACAGTTTGTTTCGATAAAAACAAATGCCTGTATCTTTTCATATTTAAAGGCTAGAGTACAGCCATCATCCAAAAGCTTGTGTGTTTCAGTGAAAGGAAAAACTTTCTTCACCATAGAATGCCGCGGAAAACTCAAAGTAAGAAATTTCAACTGAAAAGCTCATTGAAGACTGTATTTGTACCGAAAACCACACTTCTTGGATTCATGCCCACCTTGTAATTATCAATCACCCCCCATATATTAAAACATTAAAATATAAAGTAAAATATTTACCATCATGGCACGGAACTTTATTTCCAAAATATTTGCGCAATTTTGAGATAAAACCCTTGGAAAATAGCATAATCTGAACAACAAAACGCTTGTACCATTACAGTTCTAAAAGATAGCGTATTGCTGTTTTCTAAAAAGTTGTGTGTTTAAGTAAAAGAAAAAACGTTTTAGAACATAGTAGACCAAGAAAAAATCAAAGAAAAAAGTTAGAGCTAAGAAACCGATTTTTGAGGGGTTCCCATATAAAATGCTTCATATCTCAATAAAAAATACAAGATAGCAAGTTAGTGTTTTGCGCAAAGTTTATGAAAATTGTGTGTTCTACAATTTTGTAGAATGTTTTGAAAGCCTAGAACGTCACACAAAAAAGTTAAAAAAATAAATCGTGCCCCGATGAACGCAGTTTATGGACGACCCCTTTTTCAGATGCGCCTTAATCTTACCAAAAACTTGTTTGAAGACACCAATTTGATTACACGTCATCTAAGTGCACTTTTTATTTTATTCCTGAAAATCGCCCTTTCGGACCAATGTGCAATGTAAGTCTCGCCGAAATAATTAGAGATGAATAAAGGGTGTCCACAGTTTTTTTTTAAATCATTCTATCGAATCAACTTTACAGAGCCAAGTTTTCATAATTGTACACATCATGTATCTTATAACTAAAGTTAAGGGGATAGAACCGATTACTCGCGGCCGTCTCGAGGTTAATAGGAATTACAATTTAACGGATAGGGCGATGGGCGGGAATTTTAAGTATGGTTTACAAAACACATTTATTATATTCTAAATTGTAAAAAAAAACTTATAACTATACAACTTTTGGTTTTCGTTTTACTTGAACATTTTTGAAAGAGAAAAAATACACACACACACAAACACAGAAAAAAAACTTATACTAAACAAACATGTTAAGCTAACTACAATCTAAGGCTAATGTTTGTTAAAAACACATAAATGAATTTCATAAACTCCAGTTCACGTACAGCCAAAATATCTCGAACTGGTACATTGGGTTGTTTACCTCGAGCCCTAAGGGAATCATAAAGCTCAGATCTGACTCCACGATTCTCAGCACATGACCAAACAATGTGATCTGCGTCCTGGTAACCTTGTCCACATTCGCAGAGATTGCTGTTGCTCAGCCCAACACGGTATAAATGAGCGTTCAAAGAATAATGATTGAACATAAGGCGAGACATCACACGAACGAAGTGTCGACCCACATCCATACCCCAAAACCAAGATTTCTTCGACACCTTTGGGATGATAGAATGTTGCCATCGCCGCAAATCTCCTTTACTCCATTTATACTGCCAGCTGACGAGTGACTGTTGACGAAAAATAGGAAAAAAATCGTTGAAGGCGATTTGTCGATCACAAATATCGCCTTCCATAGCGCCCACCCTTGCAAGCGAGTCCGCTCTCTCATTGCCCGGAATCTAACAATGAGATGGGACCCATAGAGAGGTGATGATAAAATAATGCGAAGATAAAGCACTTAGAAGCTCCTGTATTTTCATGAGAAAATACGAGGAGTGCTTTACCGGCTTCAGTGAACGAATAGCCTCTATAAAACTGAGACTATCCGTGAAAATGAAAAAATGATCCGGTGTTAATGAGGCAACAATTTCTAGCGTTAAATGTTTTGCCGCTAATTCAGCGACATACACGGAACAAGGAGCTTGAAGTTTACGGTTGGCGCTATAAATTTCATTAAATATACCAAAGCCTGCTGACTCCTCTATCAAAGATCCGTCAGTGAAGAACGATTTAGTGGAATCAACTTGGCCAAACTTTGCAGCAAATATCACCGGAGCAATCATAGGACGATGATGCTCTGGGATTCCAAGAAACTTCTGCTTCATGGATAAATCCAAATGAACTGAACTGCCGAAGTCGGAGAAGCAAACACGATTGGGAATATTCGGCGAAGGGCTGACATCCTGTGTTATGTACAAATGGTACAAGGTCATGAAGCGGGTTTGAGGATTCAACTCGAGAAGTTTTCGATTACCTGGGGGTTCATAACTTCACACCTGGTGGGGAGCCGGAGAGATAATTCTGAGAACCGATCCGAGAGTGGCAACAAGCCAGCCAGCACCTCAAGACTCATGGTGTGAGTCGAGTGCATGCAACCGAACGCGATACGAAGACACCGATACTGAATACGTTCCAGTTTAATGAAATGCGACCGAGCCGCTGACTGAAAACAAAAACTACCGTATTCCATAACCGACAAAATCGTTGTCCGGTACAACGTTAGAAGATCTTGCGGATGCGCTCCCCACCAGGTCCCGGTAATTGTGCAGAGAAAGTTGATCCTTGGCTGGCACTTTCACTTCACATACTCAATATGGGATCTCCAGGTGCACTTAGAATCGAACCAGACCCCAAGATATTTAAATGACATAGAATGAGTTATCGGCTTACCCCAAATTTGAAGCTTCGGTTGTGCTGGGTTATGCTTCCTAGAAAAAACTACCAACTCAGTTTTCTCCGTAGAGAATTCGATACCTTGCTCTAGAGCCCAAGTAGACAAATTGTCTAAGATATCCTGTAAGGGTCCTTGCAGATCGACCCCATTGGGTCCCGTGACAGACACTACGCCGTCATCTGCAAGTTGTCTCAACGTACAGTTGTCATCTAGACAACCGTCAATGTCTTTGACATAAAAATTATACAAAAGGAGGCTTAAACATGATCCCTGGGGAGACCCATGTAGCTAAATCGTGAAGCTGTAGAGGTTCCATGAGAAAAGCTTATATGTTTCTCTGACAGCAAATTGTACAAAACAATATTCATTAATGGTGAAAAGCCACAAGCGTGGAGTTTATCTGAAAGAACTTCAACAGATACTGAATCAAAAGCCCCCTTTATGTCCAAGAATACAGAAGCCATTTGCTCTTTTTAGCAAAAGCTAACTGAATATCTGTGGAAAGCAACGCGAGACAGTCGTTCGTTCCTTACCCCTACGGAAACCATATTGAGTATCTGAAAGCAGGTCGTTCGTCTCAACCCATTTGTCCAGACGGAAGAGGATCATTTTCTCCAACAACTTTCGAATACAGGATAACATCGCGATGAGTCGATAGGAATTGTGGTCGAACGCGGGTTTACCAGGTTTTGAATGGCAATAACTCTCACCCGTCTCCAATCATCCGGTACAATGTTGACTTCCAGACACTGATTAAACAAGTTCAACATGCGCCTCTTCGCGACGTGTGGGAGGTTCTTAAGCAAGTTGAACTTGATCATATCAGCCCCTGGAGCCGTATTGCCACACGAAAGGAGTGCGAGAGAGAGCTCTAGTACACTAAATACTCCAGTGTTTCGTTAGCTTGTTTAAGGTTGGACACAACGACTTTTAGTTTATTGTTTGTTTCGAAATACTACCTCACAATGCCCTCCACTCAATTTCAAACTACTTCTATTCAATTTCACCGCCTGCCGTGAGCTAACGGAACTATCAATACTTTCTCTTAACAACTTTGTTCTAGCAAAAATTGCTGTCTACTCCTAGAGCCTCATGGTGATGAGAAATTATTTCCTTCTCAAAACAACATCGTCTAAAATATTCACTCAGTCAGACATATCACTCTGCTAAACACAGAAGTTGTCTCCATTCTATTTGGTTCATGGCTGCATTTCGTCAGCCTCAAAACCTGCGAAGGGTCCGTAGGTCGCTTTCTTCTTGATCGACTCACCATGTTCATTGTGCGCTTTTCCCAGACAATCGGAAGTCGTTCAAATCTATATATATAAAAATGGATTTCTGTCTGTCTGTCTGTCTGTCTGTCTGTCTGTCTGTCTGTCTGAACCTAATAGGCTCGAAAACTACTGAACCGATCGGCGTGAAATTTTGTATGGAAAAGGTTTTGGGGCCGAGGAAGGTTCTTATGATGGTTTGAGACCCCTCCTTCTCTGGAAAGGAGGCTCCCATACAAATGAAGCACAAATTTCTGAATAACTCGAGAACTGATCAAGCAAAGGAACCAAATTAGGCATGCTGGAAGTTTTTGGAGGCAATAAATGTTTATATGGTAGTCAAAGACCCTCCCCTCTCTATAAGGAGGCTTCCATACAAATGAACAGAATTTTCTGCATATCGCAAGAACTAATCAAGCAAATGGAACCAAATTTTGCATGTGGGGGTTTTAGTGGAGACAATTTTTTTCTATGGTGGTTTGAGACCCCTCCCTCTCCTAGGAGGAGGTGCTGTCATACAAATGAAACTAAAATTTCTCCATAACTCTAGATCTAATAAAGCAAATGGAACCACATTTTGTCATGCGAGGGATTTTAAAAGCAATGATTGTTTCTACGATAGTATGAGACCTCCTCTCTCTCTGGAAGGGAGGGGTGTCATATAAATGAAACTAAAAGTTTCTATATATCTCGAGAACTAATCAAATGGAACCAAATTTGGCATGTAGAGATTTTGAAGGCAAGAAATATTTCTAAGGTGACTCTTCAGCCCTCTGCAAGAGAGGGCTCTCATACAAATGAAACACACATTTGTGCATAACTCGAGAATTAATCAAGCATATGGAACCAAATTTGACATCTGAAGGGTTTTGGAGGACCGAGAAATGTATCTATAGAGGTTTGAGACTCCTCTGTCATCTGGAATGGGCCAAAGGGGGGGGGCTTCCATACAAATGAAACAAATTTCTGAATAACTCGAGAACTTATCAAGTTAATGGAACCAAACTTGGCGTGTGGAGTTTTCGAAGGCAAGAAATGTTTCTTTTGTGGTTTGAGACTCTTCCGCTCACTGAAAGAGGGGTTTTTGTGACGTAGAATTACGATCTTACGGCAAAGTAGGGTGTCAAATGAAAATCTAAAATTTTGCGACCGTCACGAAAAACCGTACGTTTTGTACGCGAATAACTCAAATAATCCACAATAGATTTACATGATTTCTTCTTCAATCGGTTGGAAATATTACCGCGCTCCAATTCAATTATCAAACATTTTTCTCAATCAATAGTAAACTATTGAAAATAACGCAAATATAAGGTGATGTCTTATAATGTCATTTTGCAGAGTAAATTTACAAATTTTCTAACACAGATTTCAAATCGAAGCAAGGAACGTCTTGCATCATCTTCTTCTTCTTTGTGTTAGAGAGACTTTAACCAATCATATCATTTGCTCTCCCCATGTACGTCTCGCATGCAGCTGAGAACGCTAGTAGACACACACAGGAAAAATAATGCCTCAGTCGTTTGGCAGCATTGAAGCTGTGCCGGAGCTGGTCGCTGGGAGCTGGTCGCAGGGAGCTGCTTCAGGGCTCCGCAAACTGCAGCGTTATTTTGCCACCGCAACGGCGAAATCGCGGTGGAAAAATCGCCGCTGTGAGAATATGGCGGCATGGAGCGCACAAACCAACGCGATTAAAAAACCCATCGCTCCCATAAGCTGCCATGTAATCTCCCGACGCCGATTTTTCCACCGCGATTTCGCTGCCGCGATGGCACATGCTGCAGTTTGGTGGAACCTTCATTCTGACAGCGGAGCTGGTGCAGAAGCTAGCTGGTGGTGGTAAGTATGGCTGAACTAATCTTAAATAAATTCGGTGCCGTCGGTAAAAATTTCACCCAGCTGATTAGCGCTATCCACTAATTGATAATCTGTCCTTTTGAGGACAACCAATTTAATCAAAGGTTGTTTATAAAGATTTGAAATTTTTATTTCGTTTGGTTTGTGCGCCTAATATGGTAGCCAATTCGTTCGCCACACTGCAGAAAACGCCTGCATGGAGGGGCGAGCTGTCGGAAAATTTTGGCTGGATTGGCACAACCCGCGAGTGATCAATAAATCAATAAATGCTACCAGATACAAATCCATCTTTGCTACTGTCAATTTAAAATTCTCAGCTTGAGGTTTGTTTGATTGGGATTTTCGTTTCAAATTGTCGATTGGCAGCCAGTGGTATTATAGAGACTTGTTTTCCCTTCGTCGCTGCTTAAACCACACAAATTCCCTATCACGGATACTATTTTCGATGTCGAACATAATGTTCCGAACCAACATTTTCTGTAAATTCCAATAAGTAGTGTGTTGCAGTTGTTCTGTTGTGTTAACGATTCGCGTTGGATAGAGTCCTACTCTAGGAAAAACTTTTTGAGAAACATAGTGAAAGTGAGAATGCCTAACCGATTTGATCCAGAACGCTTGCGCAGATTCAGGAAGCGCATAAAAAGCGAACATACGGGAAATCATCAGATCTACCGCTTCCGCACCGTCGAGCGAGCTCGTAGTTATCGGGCGAAATTAAAAGCAGCAGAGGTAATGCGTTGCCAACAACTAATTGGGACGCTGTGAAGGTCCTGCAACTCGAGGTAGGAAATTGATATTTATTAAATTTGAGGGCTCATGCTGAATCATTCTTGATGACAGTCATTACCTCAACATTTAAAATTAATATAAATCAAGTCGGTACTAGATATTGAAAATTTAATCACATCGGTTTGTATGCTTACTTGCTGTGAGGATTTTGATTGAGTTCGATTCGATGTTCATTCACTAACAATCGAGATCTATCAATTTGAAATAAGCAATGTACGCATTTAACCTTATATTCCCAATTTTGGCCTAGTTATTCATCACATAGTAAAATGTGGAATATAAAAGTTTTCAATGGAAAAGTAAGGTGAGCGGTTTGTATGTTTTCGAAGGGCTTATTCATATCAAATGACCGAATATGTCCAATTGATCACATGAGAAAGTCATTGAGATGTTATAAAGTAGCTTTATATTCCGTATAGTATACCGAATAGCCGGAATACGGAGCGATGAAATAAACAAACTTTACTGAAATTCGTCCGAACAAGAATCATGACAGATATCAATATCCATCGAAAGTTTCGTCTCAATATTTAGTTGGTGACTTTTATGGTCAGTACAGCAAAGCCTTGATTAAGCATGTCTTTGCAAGGTATAACTGGTTGAATATCGTTTCTAGCTAAATTATTGTATGATTACAGTTAAAATTGTAATCGTGTGCTACATAATCGACAGAGCCAAGGGACATGACCCTATATACTTATATATAACCTTACACAACTGCAAGATAATTTTTGTTACGTTCTGTTTGATAAAACTTCCTGAACTTTGAACATTTTAGAGACGCTTACACATTTGAAAATGTTGCAATTGATTATTGTGTTTTCATAACAATCACTAAACCTGTCGGATATTTTCTAATAACGAATTTTATCGTAATTTGAATTCTAGAGTATTTCAATGTTTATTATTACCCTTGAAATCCAGGTGCCCTTTTCAGGGCCACCAAAGAGTTATAAAAGTGTACAAGAGAATTTTCCCACATACTTCATAAAACTTCAGGGCCACCAAATAATATCTCAAGAGCGTACAATAGAATTTTCTTACACATGCTGGCTTCAAAACGCTGGTCTAATGTCTAATAAGAGCCACCCCGTCATATTGTGACTTAAACTGCTTCTATCAGTGAGGTAAGCGACCCTTTGAATAATTGAAACCCTTTTAACGCTAAAGCCACACCTATTTCCTGACATTATAATGCATCACTTGGTTTAACGTAGTCTACGTCAACCGGTCGTGTGTCTTGTACACAACCCCACTGTTTTTTTATTTCTTTATTATTGTGGCTTTCAGCCTCCTGAGGCTGGATTCGCCACTATGAAAGAAGAGTCTCTAATATAGATGAAACACGAATTTTTGCATAACTCAAGAACAAATCAAGCAAATGGAACCAAATTTGGCAAATGGAGGTTTTTAATTTTTAGCATAACTCGAGAGCCAATGAAGCAAATAAAACCAAATTTGGCATGTTGAGGTTTTGGAGGCAAGAAATATTTTTATGGAAGTTCCATACCCCTCCCCATTTTGAAAGGGGGGGGCTCCATACAAATAAAAAGCAAATTTCTGCATAACTGGAGAACTAATCAAGTAAATCAAACCACTTTTAGCATATGGAGGTTTTTGGAGGCTAGATTTCTATATGCATAAAAATGAATTTCTGTCTGTCTGTTTGTTTGTCAGACTCTTATAGACTCGGAAAGTTCTGAACCGACCAACGTGAAAATTTATATGAAGGGGTTTTGGGGCTGGAGAAGGTTTTTATGATTGTTTGGAGACCACTACTCTCTCAGGAAGGGAGGCTCTCATACAAATGAGACACAAATTACTTCATAACTCGAGAACTAAACAAGCAAATCGAATCAAATTTGGCATGTGGGGGGTTTTGAAGGCAGAAAAAGCATAAAGATGCCAGTTATATTAAATTTCCCTTCATTTAGTTGCAAGCGTAGCAGCACACGTACCGGACACAGCTATTATGTGTTTAACAATGAATTTCTGTCTGTCTGAACCTTATAGAATCGAAAACTACTGAACCGATCGGCGTGAAATTTTGCGTGGAGGGGTTTTGGGGTCGTAGAAGGTTCTTATGATAGTCTGGAACCCCTCTCATATCTGGAAGGGGGGGCTCCCATACAAATGAAACACACATTTCTGCATAACTCGAGAACTAATCAAGCAAAGGAAACCAAATTGAGCATGTGGGAGTTTTTGGAGACAAGATATGTTTCTATGGTTTCTTGAGACCCCGCCACCCTCTGGAAAGGGGGCTCCCATACAAATGAAACACAAATTTCAACCAAACATGAGAACTATCCCTACTGCCATGGAAATTTGTATGCAGGGGTTTATGGTTTGGAAAAGTATCCTATGATAGTTCGAGACCCCTCCCGCCTATAGAAAAGGGGCTCCCATGCAAATGAAAAACAAAATCCTGCATAACTCGAGAAATAATCATGCAAATGGAACCAAATTTGGTATAGGCGAGTTTTTGAAGGCAAGAAATGTTTTTATTGTAGTTTGAAGCCCCTCCTCTCTCTCTGAAAAGCGAGGGTCCCCATACAGATGAAACACAAATTTCAAACAAACATGAGAACTATGCCTACTGCTATGCAAATTTGTATGCAGTGTGTCCGGAAAAAGGATCTAATGATAGTTTGAGATCCCTCCCACCTCTAGAAAGAGGGGCTCCCATATGAATGAAACAAAAGTTTCTGCATAACTCGAGAACTAGAACATCATCACATCACAACTCGAGAACTAATCAAGCCAGTGGAACCAAATTTGGCATGTGAAGGTTTTTGAAGGCAAGAAATATTTCTACGTTGGTTTGAGACCTCTCTCCTCTTTAGAATGAGGGGGGGGTCATACAAATGAAACACAAATTTGAACCAAACATGAGAATTATCCCCACTGGTATGAAATTTTTATGCTGGGATTTTTGGAGTCGGCGAAGGTCCTTATGATGGTTTGAGACTCCTCCCTCATCTGGAAGGGGTGTTCCCACACCAATGAAACACAAATTGTCACATCACTCGAGAACTAATCAAGCAAATGGAACCAAATTCGGTATTTGAGGGTTTTTGAAGGCAAGAAATGTTTTTATGGAAGTTTGAGACTCCTCCCTTCCTTGTAGGGGTGGGTTCTCATGAAAATGAGACAGAAATGTCAACCAAACATGAGAATCATATCTACTGTAATGAAAATTTATATGTAGAAGTTGTTGAGGCCGGAGAAGGTTCTTATGATGGTTCAAAGCTCTTCTCCCCTCTGGAAGGGGGAGGGGCAGTCTACACAAATGAATCACAAATTGCAAAATGCAAAATGCAAGCAAATGGAACCAAATTTGGCATGTGGGGAGTTTTAGACAAGATTTTTTTCTAAGGTGGATTGAGACACTCATCTCTCTGGTGGGAGGGGGAGGTGGGTGGTGGCCTCTCAAACAAACGAAACAGAAGTTGGAACCAAACATGAGAATTATCCATGCAACTTAAACTCAAAATGTGTATTTCTCAGGTAAGAAGCATGTACAGATAGAAGTTTGACCCTGCTTAGCCAATAATGGTTGATGCTTGAGTTACTTTCAGTGCAACATTATGCACAAGAAGTTGATCAAAGGTTATGCAAGGGAAAATTACATTCAAACTGACAGGATACGGCTTCGTTTGATGATACATTATTTTGTCAATGAAATGCTTCTACATAGAAAGAAAGACCTATAGAAACTACCGATCCAAAAGTTTAAGTTTCAGAAATTACATTAGTAAACGAAAATACTTTAACCAGATGCATTCACAAAAAAAACATAACCGAGCAGGTTCTATTGAATTTTCATTTATTTAGTTGCATGCGTAGCAAGGCTCGCACCGGGTTCAGCTAGTAGTATCATATATTTATACATTTTAAGTCAAAACCGCATATAACTATGCTCTCTATTGTATTATGCTAAAATTTAGTCGTAGAGTGTGCAAGTTTTCGACTTATATACGATGTATCATTTATCCATTCTTCTGCGTCACAAATTTAATCGAAATCACATCGTTAGACATTTTAAATCGAATTTGTTATTTTTTTTAATTTTTTTTTTATTTAAAGACCGTGCGTAGCGTAGTTGCTACTCCGTTACCGATCAGAACTAGTTTAATTGCTCATAGAACCACATAGATGGAACTTGGGAGTAGCTTTGCATCTTCAATGTACAAGTTCACTAATTCTTATTTATAGATCAGTAGTACCGGCGCTGGCCACGTCCTCACGGTCTTTGGGGAGGGGGGAAGGATGGTAGTTTGACAATTGTTGGAGACCGTGTTTACCGCTGCGTCTCCACAATTGTCAAGGGAAGGATAAGCTTTTGTGTTTGTGAGGTAAGGTTATTTTTAGATCATGGATTCACTGTGGTAAGTGATGCGATCAATGAAAGCGCAGTAGACTGCTTTTTATTTGAAATCTAGTGGTGATAGAAAGAGGAAAGTGACAAATGACCAGGAAGGGGACGGGGCCTGGGATTGAACTTCCGACCATCTAATCAGTTAGCAGAAGGGATAAACACTGAGCTATTCAGCCACGTCATTTTAAATCGAATTTGTTATTATAGATTAATTCACAAATGTTGTCAAATCAATTCGGTCAGGAAAAAATTGGATAATGCACGTATAATCAATTTTTTTGAATTATTTGTGATTTGTTTGATTACAAGCCGCCCTTAAAAATTAAAAGTTACAAATAATCCAAGCGTCTGAATATAAACAGTAGAAAAAAAAAAGATCTGTCTTAAAAAAAAACATATATCTTGGACGATATCAGGAGCTATATTCACTATTCCTATATGCACACAGCTTTTAGCAACATTGCTTTTAGCAACAAAAACAACAATGTGGCCAGACACTGGACCGGGCGCTTACATTTTTTTTTGCATTATGCTATGCATAGGTGCATAGGCTTCTTAACTTGCAATTGAATTTACTTTAAATTTTTTATTTTTCTTCTTCTTCTTAGTTGTTTAAATTTCTTCCTTTTTCTAGTATCATATCCACAGCAATAAAATCCTTTCGAAACAGGAACACAACATCGTGAAACACACCAACATACGGATGTGTTTACTGAACTAAGGTAAATCATAGTAACATATTAGGTAATATTACATCGATGTACTTTCTTCCGTGTAATCTGTGTACATATTTTAAGCACTAAATTTTTTTTTATTATGTGTGTTTTCGAACATTGCAATGTAATTTGTATTGAGCAAGTATTGCAAGTATTGCAAATTACTTCATAGTTTGGACGTGGTTGATGTGCGTCTATTGTAATACGATATTCCTCTTTATTTTTGATGCGTGACATACAGCTGGAATATGAAATAAGAAGAGAATAAACAATAACATGAAGTTTTTCTTTGAGATCTCAGCTGTGCCGACCCTATTTATAAAACCCAGTAAGCAAACGTTGACTGTTTACGTGAGCACTGTGCTCATTAATTAAAAGGTTCTCCTTTTTTTTAATGCAGCTGCAGGCTCCGTTGCTGTTCAATGCGACATAAGAGCAATAAGAGCATGTGAAAAATAATTGGATGAACATGTGTTTTAATAGGGGCCACCGCTTAGTTCAGTCGGTAAAGGCGATTCCATTGAAAAGCTGGGTTCGTCTGCCGATCCGATCTAGAGATTTTTCTAGTTGGGGGATTTGTTGGCTCTGTATGTTTGGAGCACGATTTACCTTCCACTTAGCGATATATGTTCGCAAATATTTTGAAAGCTATCCATTGATTTGTGTGGAAAAACCAAAAAAAAAAAACTATGTTGAGAGTGGATACAATAAATCGTGTCAAAAGGATACAAGCCCACTCCAACGCTATCAAGGATACGGATTATGGTATCCTGTTGTTCATCCTTGTTGTTACATAACGTTGCACTTGCATGTTGAAAAAGAAAAACTGTAGGTTTTTCTATAATATGAATTATACTCTACGAAGAAAGATATAGAGTTCAATAGAGCTACGGAGAACAGCTGTCATTTACTATCATTTCCTTCTAAAATATGAGGAAGTATTAGACTGACACTACCGTCGCAAATCGATCAATTAACTAGAGCATTTTATCGTGAATTTTACAATCAACGGTTTTTGTTCATTAATATTCATAAGGGAGTGAAAACTGTAGAAAAAAAAACGATTAAATTCTGGCAAATATGGCTGAAATTGCACTCCACTTGAAAAACAAGCTTGAAAGTTGTACAAAAAAAGCAACTCATAATTATTCAACATATCTTCACTTGAAAATTTAAGTTTAATTGTTTTTCAATATTTTTGAATACCTGTGTATGCATGTGTATGTATATGTTTGTCAGTTACGCTAAAAAAAGAAATGTTTCTCAGCAACCATTGGACGGATTTACAAACGAATTGTATAGTGGTCCCATTCAACGTTTTTGGTGTTGTACCACTGGTTCCTGACATATCTCACGAAAACGTCCCAGCGAATGTGGGTCGTTAGTGTATAATTGGCCTTAATCACGTTGAACCTATCATGCACACTTCAAATTATGTTACAATCCAAGAAGAAAATCAATAGTATTTATATTGTATGGCCGTAAGTGAGCACTAGCGCTTAAGCAAGCTGTATTTGTAGGAAACAGCAATACAACACCCAAACGCTGGTTCTTCATGTCAGGCTCAAATCAGTGACTGTGTCCCATATCAGAGGCGGCTAAATTACCATCCATGTGCCAGCGTGGGGCTGTAAATTCAAATGTGCATTATAGCACTCCAGAAAGCTAAGGCGATGGCGTCAAGCCTTGCAAGCCAGTCGAAAAACAAGCAAGCATAGGAACGCTAGCAGCAGAATACGGAACAATCGGCGAAGACTACAGCGACGAGCAAGGGCTAGCGATTAGAAATTCGGTACGTGGAACTGCAGATCCCTCAATTTCATCGGAATCATCCACATATTCTCCGATTTGCTGAAGGTGTGGTGGAAAGGATTGTAGTTTTAGAATTATTTCACGAATCGCTGGATCGTTTCAATTATGTGACAGCTAGAACTAACATAGTGATGGAGGGATGGACAGCGCAGTCGAACATTCGTAACCACGTGGCATTGATAATGGCTCAACAGGGACCGGAGTGGAGGCGACGGTGATTAATGAAGAACTCCTTGCAATAGCAAAATCGCTAAAAACGAACAAGGCATGGCGGAATACCGGTTGGTGTTCCGAACCTAGCCATCAAGACGGCTATCTTGCTGGCTCCCGAAAAGTTCAGCTTGGTGAGGGAAAAGTATCTGGACGAGGGTGTCTTTCTGGATGCCTGGAAAATTCAGGCCCTAGTGTTGCTACCAAAGACGGGGAAGCCACCAGAGACCTATATGTCTGTTGCATACAGCGGGTAAGGTGATCGAGAGGGTGATCCTCAACAGACTGACGAAGTACATGGAGGGTATAAGTGGTCTGTCTAATAACCAGTTTGGCTTCCGTAAAGGAAAGTCGACGGTGGATGCCATTCTGTCCGTTATCAAGACGGTCGAAGTGGCAATACAGCGCAAGAGACGAGGAGTCTGCTTCTGGTCACCTTTGACATGAGAAATGCGTTCAATAGCGCCAGTTGGGTGGCTATCGCTGACTCGTGCCCACGCTTCCAGGTTCCTGGGTACCTGTACAAAAGACTGGGAAGCTACTTCCAGAATTGCGTACTGGTGTACAATACTGAGGTAGGCCAGAAACTTGTTCAGATCACCGCAGGCGTCTCACAAGGGGTCGATCCTGGATCCGGTGCTATGGAACAGGATGTATGATAAGGTACTACGGCTTGAATGCCCGAGTGGGTGAAGATTGTCGGGTTTGCAGATGCCATTACCCTAGAGATATGTGGTGAATCCATTGAAGAGGTAGAGCTAACGGCCTTGCACTCCATTGTCATTGTGAAGAGATGGATGAGTTCCTGGAAACTGGAGCTAGTTCACCATAAGACTGAGGAATCGAAAATCGAAGCAACATCGGAGCGACGATTAGTGTTGGTAACTGCACAATTGAATAAAATAGGTCTTTGAAGTACTTGAGGGTCATGATCGACGATAAGTTTTCCTTTATCAGCCACGTCGATTACGCTTGTAAGATAGCCTCTATGGCTACATTGGCATTATCCCGCATGATGTCGAAGAGCTCGGTCGTACAAGGAAGTAAGCGTTAACTTCAGGCCATTGTCGCCCTGTCCATAGTGTCCATACTTAGGTTCGGCGGGCCGGCATGGAACACCGCCTTCAATATCCCAAGAGCTACCCGAGTAAGCTAGAGAGTACGCACAGGATTATGTGCCTAAGAGTGGATAGTGCATACCGAACGGTATCAGGTGACGCGGTCCAGCGGGGATGATATCAATAGGCATCGTCATAAAAGACGATGTAGAGTGCTTCGAACAACGTGGAATAAGAGGAATTCGAAAGGCCACTAGAACCGCATGTATGGTTAAGTGGCAAAGGGAATGGAACAACTCCACCAAAGCTCGGTGGACCCACCGACTAATCCCGGGACTTTCCGGGTGGGTCGGTAGGCGACACGATGAAGTGAACTTCCACTTAACGCAGATCCTGTCAGGCTTTGGCTGCTGTTGACAATATCTGCACAAATATGGGCAGCAAAATCCGACCTTGTCGGTACGCGATCTTGCCAAAAAAGTACCTAAGTACCTATCTCTATGCCTTCCTTAGCTCAATCGGTAAGGCGCAGCAACAAAGCAACACCATGTTGAAGTTGGCAGGGTTCGATTCTAGTCTAGGAATTTTTCGTTAAGGACAATTTCTCGATTACTAGGCATAGGGTCTGATAGTACTTGCCACACAATTATACTAAGGCAAACATTTTCTTTTGCATCAAAAGCTCTTAATTATTAACTGTAGAAGTACAATTAGAACACTAGCTGAGTGCAAGCAATAAGCTAATTGTGGAAGCAATACGCTTGGAACGCTAAGAGAGAAGTAAAGAGAATCATTATGCAGTCTCGAAAATGCAATCTCAGACCATCTTCCGTCGTCTTTTAGTGATAATAAATGGGTTCGTGGGAAGTTATCAGGCCGGATTCACCGACGAGCGCTCGACAATGGGCCAGATCTTCATTGCAAGTCAAATCCTTCAGAATTGCCGTAAATACCAGGTCCCGACGCATCACCTGTTCATCGAATTCAACTATGGAAATATGAAGAAATATTAGACGAGAACGCCTTTCCGGGGAAGCTCACAAGATCTATGATGGCAACAACGTAGAGATTTCGCTAGAAAATTCTAGCTCGTTTGAATCAGTCATCACGGACTACGACTAGGTGATGAACTTTCATGCGTGTTGTTCAACATTGCACTGGAAGGTGTCATGCCAAGAGCCGGAATCAACAGTTAAGGTACAATTTTCACACGCTCCTGTAAATTTGTTGGCTTTGAGGATGATATGAATGTCGTTGACAGACACTTTTGGAACGGTGGCAGAACTGTACAGCCGCCTGAAACTTGAAGCAACAAAAGTTGGACTGGTGGTGAATATGTAGAAAACAAAGTGTGGTGTTGAACCACGAGCCTGCCTAACTCTACGGTAAACACAGCATCCGGAATGTGGCGTAAGCTGGAACGATACGTTGGGCAGAGCATGTTGCAAGAATGATGAACTTCAACCCGCCAAAGTTGCTGTTGTTGTTTTGTATGTGTCTTGCAGCCTGAGGCTGGTTCATCACGCCAGAGAAACGTGCTGGACCTTACACATCAAACCTATCAAAACACATGGGCCGGGACCAACGACTTTACTTCCCTTCCGAAGAAAGACGTGATCAGAGAATTTTCGTCTCAGAAGACCCAACAGCGCCGAGTGGTATCGATACCAGAACGACTACAGAGACACGGACTCACGATTACCACTCAATCCTGCAAAGATGACGTTCGTCACTATTCTGGCCGGTACTAGAAGACGTGGAGCAACGAGGTGGATCAGTAAAAACTGACGAGTTTGAATCATCGAAATAAAATCTGTATCCACATTAATCCGGACACCTTCAAATCATTGTAACTTTTGAAATATTGCACGTAGGAATGAAAAATTTCACTGTGGTATAGCTAAAAGTCTATGATGAAAAGGACTCTGATTGATGTTTACATTTCATGTTTAGTATTCAAGATGGCGACGAAAGAAAAACAAGTGCGCGAGCAAATTTTGTACAGGCGTACGGCAAATCCTGACTTGTCAATACGGGACCTTGCAAAAACATTGGATTTGCCTAAATCCACTGTTCACGATTTGCTCAAATCATTTTCAAAACGTTTGACGGTGGAAAGGAAACCGAGAAGCGATAAAAACATTGGACGCGCTGATCCTGTCATGGACCGAAAGGTGAAAAGGATATTAACGAAAAATCCAAATCTCTTCATTCGAACAGTGGCTCGTAAAATAGGGATGTCGCCTGGTTTTGTCCAAAAATTAAAACAACGTTTGGGATTTAAGTCGTATAAAGTAAAAACAGTTCCTAATCGCAACGACAAACAAAACATGGCAGCAAAATCACGGGCTCGACGTTTGTACTGCGAATATTTGACGAAGTTTTCATGTGTTGTTATGGACGATGAAACTCATGTCTTGGGGGATTTCAAGCAGCTTCCAGGGCTGGCTTTTTATTCTGCTATGGCCAGAAATGCTACAGCAGAGCATTTCAGAATGAAGAAGCCATCGAAATTTCCCAAAAAATACCTTGTGTGGCAAGCAATATGCACATGTGGCAAAAAGAGTAAATCTTTCGTCACTACAGGCACAATCAACAAGGAGATCTATCAGAAAGAGTGTCTGCAGAAGCGATTGCTACTCTTCATCAAAAGTCACAAAGAAAAACTTTTGTTCTGGCCCGATTTCGCATCATGCCGCTATGCTAAAACTGTGATGGAGTGGTACCAAGCAAATCAACTGAACATTGTACCAAAAACCTCAAACCCGCCAAATTGCCCAGAGCTACGACCAATAGAGAGATATTGGGCTCTGATGAAGTGGAAGCTTCCTGAAAAGAAGCAAGGAATCAAAGACATCAAACACTTCCATTTGGACAAAGATGGCTTCTACGATTTCTGAAGAGTTTGTACAAACCCTAATGGACGGAGTTAAGCGCAAAGTTCCAGAATTTAATGCAAATACTGAATAACTATGTTTTGTCTTCGCGAATTGTTAAAACACATCCCATGAATCTGAAATTAACAACTACGACGGAAATGTAATGCGAAATTTATGTTTTTTTTTCGTGTTTTGAGGTGTCCGGATTATTGCGGATACAGACCTTAGGAGAGAAACAGCCAAAAAATATTTTTTTTTCACGTATTATAGCCAGGCTAAATCAACTGTTACCAACGTACTAAAAGTGTTTGGTGAACGTTTGTCGACAGCCAGGAAAGCTGTATTGGAGGGTAAAACGAAAGCCGGAAGCCGCAGCTACTACAAAAAGAGTTGCCCACTGTTTCGAGCAGAGCCCCAACCTCTCCGTCCGAGATATCGCAAATAAGCTGGGTTTGGCGCCTTCAACCGAGGATAGAGCTAAAAAACGAACTGGACTGTCGACTTACAAGAAAGTGGTGATTCCAAATCGCGACGATGAACAAAAAACGTCGGCCAAAGCACGATCGTGAAAGTTGTACACAACGATACTGGCGAAGTATGATTGCGTGGTACAGGATGATGAAACTTACGTCAAGGCAGACTTTAAACAGCTTCCTGGACAGGAATTTTATACGGCAACCAGACGGAAAAGGTGGCAGGTATTTTAAAACACTTTAAACTGTCAAACTTCGCGAAGAAATATCTGGTGTGACAGGCCATCTATACCTGTGGCTTGAAGAGCAACGTTTACATTGCGACCGGAACCGTCAACCAGGAAATTTATCTGAGCGAGTGCCTACAAAAACGTCTTTTGCCTTTCCTGAAGCGACACACTCGTTCCGCTCTATTTTGGCCGGATTTGACATCTTGCCATTACGGAAAAAGGCCATGAAGTGGTATGCTGCCAACAACGTTCAAGTGGTGCCCAAAGATAAGCATCCTCCCTACACGCCAGAGCTCCGCCAATTCAAACAATATTGGGCCATCGTCAAGCGGAACCTTAAGAAGACTCAAAAAGCTGTTGTGGACAAGGAGACTGTACAAAATCTTATGGCAGGTGTTAAACGAAAGACCCGGCACACTCACATTCGGTATAAAGAAAGCTTAGCTGAATATTTCTCCTGTATTCTGTATTAACTAAACTTGAAAAAAAAAGAATTTGACTTCTTAATAAAAACTTTGATCGACTCACACACATAACTGTTTGACCAAATTTTGATTGGAACACCCTTTATACGGCAGGTGGCGAAGGTTTTCTTTCATTCGAGTTATAAGTACACGACACTGAGGAAGTTAGCACATCGTCTACAAATACGCGTATCTGTCAAGATAAGGTAGTTGGAATTAAATGGAAAATACTAATTTTTCTTCCCATGTCTAGTTAGAGGTATTCCACTAAACAGCTCACACTTTCTAGGAAATGTTGTTGGCGAGGTTTTGACGTTGTTGTGTTTTTACACCAATAAAATGAAATTTTAATGGCCAGGACTAGCACTTAAACCTAGCATGTGACACCTCAAATTACTTGAGACTTTATAAAGAATGACAATGGTGGCAAAATAAAGTCCGCAAGACCACATGACGGAGTTTTGGGTACCCTGGGGGAAGTGGCTAGTTTTGAACTTCAACCAAAATAAATCAATGGATTCCGTAAATCACACGAGATTCCAATAACTAGTTCGTTGGTGATCAAATCAAACAATGCTCATACAGTGCGCAGTGGGCAAAAGTGGATCCAAAATCCCATTAATTTAGACGGCGCATGGTAGGAGTCCTGAAAAATAGCTTATCTCACGGGGAAAATGCGGGGAGTCCAATGGTGTTGGTTTCATTTAGAGTTGACCACAATAAGCCTCCCATTTTGCCCATTTTCCCCTCCTTTTGGATGCAAACTAGCATTATTACCCAAAGACTAAACTTGGCGCTACTATATTGAACCCAAATGCACTGTTAATTGGCAAAACAAGCTGAAGAACTGTAGGAAATACATTTTACTTTGATCGGATGCCAGGAAGTGGTCCATTTTACCCGATTTTCCCTCACACATGCATAAACTCGTATACCATGTAGTTCGGAAGATTGGTGCCAGTAATATTGCTCTCACTTGCACTGTACTCATGTAAAAATGTCCAAAAAATCGAGTGGTGATAGTTTCGTTTATGGTTGACCTCAGTAAATTATCCATCTTACCCGATTTCCCCTCATAATTTAATAACCTCATATACCATGCCATTTTGAAGATCCGCGCTAGTAATATTGCTCTTACTTGCACTGTTCTTACCTAAACCTGTTCGGAGAATCGAATGAGGATAGCTTCGTTTAGGGTTGACCACAGTAAATTGTCCATTTTACCCGAATTCCCCACAAAATTTAAAAATACCATTTAAATAATGCTGTTTTGAAGATCGGCGCTAGTAACATTGCTCTCACTTGCACTGCACTTATGTAAAAATCTCCGGAGAATCAAAAGATGATGGTTTTGTTTAGGGTTGCCAACAAAAAATTGTCCATTTTACCCGGTTTCCCCTCATACTTGAAAAAGCCAATATACCATGCGCTTCTATTACTCTCACTTGCAATCTATTTTTGTTAAAATGTCCGGAGAATCGAATGGTGATAGTTTCGTTTAGGGTTGACCTCAGTAAATTGTCCATTCTACCTTAATTCCCCCCATAATTAAATAATATCATTTAAATCATGCTGTTTTGAAGATCGGCGCTAGTAATATTGCTCTCACTATTAAATGATATTAAAAATTATGAGGGGAATTCGGGTAAAATGGAGAAATAACTGAGGACAACCCTAAACGAAACTATCACCATTCGATTCTCCGGACATTTTTACGTAAGAACAGTGTAAGTGAAAGCATTATAACCAGTGCCGATCTTCAAAACAGCATGGTATATGAGGTTTTTCAAGTATGAGGGGAAATCGGGTAAAATGGATAATTTACTGAGGTCAACTCTAAATGGTTTCGTTTGGTTTCACCACTCGATTTGCCGGACATTTTTACATGAGTGCAGTGCAAGTGAGAGCAATATTACTGGCGCCAATCTTCCGAACTACATGGTATACGAGTTTATGCATGTGTGAGGGAAAATCGGGTAAAATGGACCACTTCCTGGCATCCGATCAAAGTAAAATTTATTTCCCACAGTTCTTCAGCTAGTTTTGCAAATTTACAGTGCATTTGGGTTCAATATAGTAGCACCAAGTTTAGTTTTTGGGTAATAATTCTAGTTTGCATCCAAGAGGAGGGGAAATATGGGCAAAATGGGAGGCTTATTGTGGTCAACTCTAAATGAAACCAACAACTATTTTTCAGGACTCCTATCCTGCGCCGTCTAAATTAATGGGATTTTGGATCCATTTTTGCCCACTGTGCAGTGGGGGAAATTCGTGTAAATGCAAGGTCATTTTTGGGTTTATTTCCAATACAAAAGATCCTGACAAAAAGTCGAATACAGTTTACTAAAGCCTATCAGTAGTTCCTTTTTAGAGAACACAGTTTGAACGGAAATTCATTGTGATCTCTGAAAAAATCCAAAAAATGTGATTTTAGAGGGGAAATTCGTTTAAACGCACACTAACGTGAAACCACATTGAGCGTACCTATGCTACTGTTATCTTGCGAATCTGTCATATTCACACTGTATAGCCCTCGTGCGCCATAAACACGAGTTTGAATTTGCGTGGCGTGATAGTTGTTGCTTGTTTTCGGCAAAATGGGTAAATGTAAAATACTGGTTCGAGAACTCAAAAGTCGCGGTGAGAACAATTGCGAAATTGCACGTGTGATGCTTATATCGGAAGCAGCTATCAGGAACTGCTGAAAAAAGGCAAGAATTATGGCGTAAAAAGAAAACTATGAGCGATTCCACGAACAAGTGGGAAATTTTTCCAGTTTTTATTTTTTGTATTTTTTGATTTGCATGAAACCAATACAAGTTTTTGGGGAAGAAAAACGCCGTTTTGTATACTTGGTTCGCCATTTTGAATCTAGCCTTACTTATGAGAAGGGCCTATGAAAAATGCAAATGATATCTTCAAAAAATTGTATCTCGGAAACGGTTTGTCCGATTGGTTTGGTGTCTTCGGCGAAGTTTTAGACAATTGTTGGTGCAATATGGCAAAAATATGCACGGTAAAAAAAAAGTTTGGTTTTTGTGTTTTGAACTAAAATATAGATTTTCCCTTAAAAAATACACGTCAATAATTTTTTAATTATTCTTATATTATAGCTGACTAAAAATGCTATCTAGTGCACAGTAGGTTGTTCTGGAGAAAAATAGGTTACAATGAAAAAAAAATTTACAGAAAATTACAATTTTCAAAAAAGCAATTATAAAAAGTTAAAAAAGTTTGTCATCCTAATTTTATGAAAGTACATCAAATTTGCAAGCAAAAAGTACTTGGGTAATATTTTTCTAAGATGCACCGTTCAGAAGATATTACTGATTTAATATTGATTTTTTTGATAACTTAATAAGTTTTGGCCCTTTTCGGATGTACTTCGTATTTTTTTAGTTTCAAAAGTATTTTTTTCGGAAAGATTGGAAAATTTTGAGTTAAAATAACACTGACAGATTAAAGATTCGAATGAAATTCTCTGCCTTAAAAGTATTTTGAAAAACAAGTTACAAAATCCCACTATCCTATTTTTCTTCCCAAAAAACTTGTATGCAAGGTTTCATGCAAATCAAAAAATATGAAAATTACTCGTTGCTGAAATGATATGGAACCGCTCCTAGGGGAAATTCGATGATTACCAAGCGTGTCCGGAACCAAATTATATAAATGGATGACTCTGAAAACCTCTCTGCTGCGCAAATCAAGCAAGAAATGGGGCTTTCCAATTCTTAAAGGCGTGTACGGCAGATTCTACATGGATGTAGCCACTAAAAGTACACAATAAAGTAAAAAAAAAATAAAATTTCAAACCGGCTCACATTAACGCTAGATTTAATTTCGCTAAAAAATACATGTCGTAGACGGAATGAAACAATGTTATTTTTTCTGACGAGAAGAAATTCAATTTGGATGGCCCAGACTGCGCCGCATATTATTGGAACGATTTGAGGAAATCTCCGCAGGTTAAGTTGAGCTGGAACTTTGGAGGTGGCACTCTAATGTCTTGGGCCGCTTTTTCGATCCATGGAAAGATCCCTATTGCCACCATTTCGACCAGGATGAATTCGTAAAAGTACTTGAAGCTTCTGGAAGATGTTTTGATCCCGTTTACTGAAGACGTTATGCCGGAAAATTTCGTATTTCAACAGGATAATGCAGCAATTCATATGAGCAAGCAATCTTTGAAATGGTTTTCTTAACGAGACATCAGTCTTCTGGATGGGCCAGCTCGTAGTCCGGATCTAAATCCTCTCGAGAACTTGTGGGGCATCCTGGCACGACAGGTTTACAAAGGCGGAAGGCAGTTAAAACAGTTCGTGTACTTTAGTCAGCCGTAAGAGAAGCCTGGAGCTTGATACCTGATAAAACCATAGACTAACTCTAAGACCAGTAGGTCCCATACAAATACGATTTTTTTTCTTGGCTTAGTCAGTACTAGCACATCGATCCCAAGCTCGGTTCGAAGCTCAATAATGGGCCCCTAATAATGAACTCACTCGAACACACTCGCAAATATTCTGTCAAAATAACGCAGCAAATCAAAACAAAGGCGCAAATATGTATAGCCAGGTGCTGGCTTCAAGGTGTACTTCGGACCAAGGGGCTCTAAAACAGTGAACCAATTTCAAATCGCTAGTTGCATATTTATTGTTGATAAAACTCTGCAGAAGCTGGTGAAGTCAATGCCGAACAGAATTTTCGAAACTATTCAGAAAAACGGAAAGCAAACGCAGTATCAACTATTGTTTATTGTTGATTTTTGAACTGTGGATTCGATTTGATTAATAAAACTACAAGTGCGTTTAAACGATTCCTCCCCCCCCCCCTCCCCCGCCCCTAAAATAACCTTTTTTGGATTTTTTTCAAAATTCCAATGGTCC
The DNA here is from genome assembly GCA_034211315.2 of Aedes japonicus. NCBI lineage: Eukaryota > Metazoa > Arthropoda > Insecta > Diptera > Culicidae > Aedes > Aedes japonicus. The sequence continues at coordinate 215,754 of JASCZW010000134.1, forward strand.
AATGTATATTCTTTTAAATCATGATATTCCAATTATTGAAGATTTCCCCCAAAACACTAATTTTAATAGCAATAGCCATTCGAACTTTGTACCACTCAAATTCTGTAAACCGATTTAGTGATCAAGTGAATGGTATATTCAATTACAAAGAATTGCCCATGGGTAGGTTCAGAATATTCCTGGATGTATCACCTTCTTATAGCACCTCAGCTGTCATGTTCTCATGCCTTATTTAGGAAGAACGCAATCGAAACAAAATCCGGACATTTTTACCTTGCCAGTGTCCTATATATCAATATCAAGGTTCAAGGTATACGGTCGAAAATAAACCAAGCAAACATTTGTTACAATTCTCCAGAAACCTCATCCTCGACTGTCTAGTGGTAAGAGGATTATCGTCATTGGGCTGTTTTCCTTGAATGGTCATCGCATGAAAGCACAAATAGCGACTATAGACATACATTCTTCTTTGCCCACGGATCGCTCGGCTGGTCGGGTTCAGCTAGGTTATGAATTCGAATGGAGCTTTGGTAGATGTCTCCCTTTTTGTTTCCCTATGATACTCACTGAAGAAATAAATGTTAGATGATAAGATTACAAGTCTTGTTTTTAGTGTTAGGGCAGACGATGCAACAACAAAGCGATGTTGGATTTTTTTACTATGTATCGTCAGTTGTATCGCATGATGGAGGAACTTCTCCAATGAGAACTGGATCTATGTTTTGCCAGAATGAGTAAGGAATGATTTTGAATCATTCGGTTCTATGTGAATTTGGCATCTTGCTTGAAATATATGCTATTTTTTCTCGTTCTGGATTAAATGACTTACGGGTATGATCAGAAAATATATAGAAAAAAAATACAAAATCGCCCCATTTTATTCACTATCCGGAATTCTATCTATTTCGATCTCGCTGTTCCCAATCCATCAACCTTACAAAACTGGGTTACGCAAAACAAACCCCAATATTGAATCACAAACTACGAAGGGAAACATCTCCCACGCTCTTCGGAAACCGCACTTTGTGTGACCACTACTGACGGATCTGCTGCGGTAGGGTTCCGCTGGCCACACTCGGGGGTTCAATCAAATACCAAACTGCGAGAAAATATAAACAAAAACCGAAAAAGTACCATTTCAAAAACTTACCCGCAAAGTGGTACCCACTCGCTGGTCGGCGAGTTTTCATGCTGGAAGATAATTTCCACGTGGGCCGACTCGAGCGGCACGTGCAGCGGACGGTTCGGTTCGTATCCAGTGCGGTTTGCATAGTACAGCCAGGTGGATATGATTTTCGACGCCGGGATGTAATCGATATCGGTGCCGAAGCTATGTGGTTTCGTTCGTTTTCGTCCAGGATGGTGTCCAGTTGTTTGTTCGAACGGCGGCCGGGAAATTGGAATGTGAGAGATAAAAAGAAAAGACAAACATTTCATGAAGTAGTTAATTGACAGAGGGAAAAACTGGCTGGGTCACGGATAGGGAAACGACACACGACGGATGGGAATAACTCAGAGAGACAATTGGAAGAGTCACTTTTAAGCTCAGTTGTGTAAGACATGTGTCTTTTCAAAGCTGAGTCGAATTCGATTTAAAATTGGCAGTGATCGAGGCAGGGATGATTTTTCTGGAAACGCGTTTAATCACAGAGTGCTCCGTTTCTCAACTTTTGGAAACTTTGAAAGGAATCCGACTCAATTTGCAACTACTCTCAGTAACCGTGTGTGTAGAGTTGTGTCTGATTTTTTTTGCTATCATTTTTTTCATTAATTTATCGGCCGTTGCTCAGTGCATCTGATGTTTCTCAACGACAGACATGTGAAATGATATTTTGCGGCTTAAAAACCTGTTGGACGCAATTTTTTGCCTGAAATGTAATTGTTTTTGGATTGCTCTGGCAAATTATAAGGGAATGATGGAAATTTTGGGAGAAGCAGTTTAGTAAGGGCTTTTGAGTGGGTGTGAAAGCGCTCTCTCCTTAGAGTGTATAGTATGGTATGCGCACACCGTAAATATTATCAAGAAACTTCTTACCTCGGTTTTCGATTGCTGGCTGGCGTTCAGATAAGATAAATAACGGTTTCGTGCGGTGAGTAAGACAACCAAATACTAACATTAGAAGGAGAAATCTATTTCACACTGTGTTTTTTTCTCGATCTATTGATTTAGCCTTCGAGCCCAGCAGAACAGTTGAAGTCCGAATTTCTTCAGTTGTCTTTAGTTTTTATTTAGTTAAGTTAGTCTTACAAAAGATCTCTTTAAGTTAAAACAGATCATTCCGTATCGTGTACTGAGCCGGAAAAGTCGCGTCGTTTCTTCACAACACTCTTGGGTGTGTATAATCTAACACCTATCGGCCGGCAATGGTATTATGGAAGAAATCTGTTTACAACAATCCTTCAAGTGGCCATTGAAAGCAGCTTTAATCCGGGAGCATACATAGCTCTACTGCAGATCCAGCATCCCATTTCAGAATGTCTGGAGAGTCACACCCATTACGAAGATACTTTCACATACAATAAGCCCCGCATGTTTACATTACCGATAATATTTGGATAAGGGCACTGCCACACACTCACAGATTTGGAAATGTTAAATTTTTAAACCAGGTACGTAGAGTACATGTCCCTTGACTTAGCCTAATATGCAGCGGTGGATTACAGTTTCAATTATAACTCATGAAGTGATCGAGCTAGAAACGATATTCAACTATTTATACCTTTGCTAAGACCTGCTTAATAAGACGTTTGCTGTTTTGAACCATGAAAAGTTAACCAATTAACATTATGAAGTCGCAAGCTCTCGACGAGTATGGATGTAATGTCGGTCTGTAAGCACCATATTGGGTCTATTCGTGGATGCAACTTCATCGCAACATTAAGGATGCTTGTTTAAAAGAATAGTTGTGTAGTATATTTTTATCATCTTTTTAGGCATTTTATTTGAAGTTATGGTCGCTGTACTCAGCACTACATTTCACAAAATAAATTATAATAAAACTACTTTATTACACTTTCATGATTTTTACAATGTTCAATCGGCCGTTTTATTTCAATGAGCTATTTCAGCATCTCAGATGAGCTCTCTGAAAAATTTACAACCAAAAACACACACATTTCTATTGAAAACTATATCATTATAATCATTTCAGTATGCAACAACTAAACTAGGCCATAGTTGGGAACATAGATCAATATGTGAACCTAAAGTTGGGTTTACGATTTTCTTGTGAAGGTATTTTACATGCACAGATAAAAAGAAACACTGAATTTTCTGCGTTATCTAATGCACATAAAGGGAATGCTAGATTTTGCAGAAAATAATGGGATATTTCATGAAAAATTAAGCCAGATAACGCCTGAATCTAGCCTCTTGTATGAAAGATTGCTAACAATATCGTTGTTTACGCTCCTTTGACTTGGAATTACACGAGGGGAAATTTTACGCGCTTGTTAAAATTAATTATTTTTGTCTGTGTGTTTCTATGGGAATGGTTATTTTATAACGTATGACTATTTACTCTTCATCTAGAATGTCTAACCAAGTATATCGGTTGAATTTTGCCTAATTTAGGTCATTTGTATATCATGAAGATAATTTGTTCAGCTCAGCCAATCCAACCATGTTGGCTAAAAAGTTAACTAAATCGAACACAACACTCCACTCAAGTATATAACTAAAAATTGATGATTAAGGTCTCAACTGCTTCAAAACAAATCGATCATTTTGATGCCAAGATGAATTTCTGAAACATTTCTTAAACATAGGCCGCATGAAGGAGCTAGTCTAACATTACATCCCGTTACCATAAAATAAGATTATTTTCATACAGTTATAACCAGATAGATCTCACCCATGGCTGCTCTCTTAATGACCCTCTCTTGTTCATTCGTATAAATAATTTTTTTTAACGTTGGTTCGTAATCAATTTCATGCACTCGCTACAAAATAAGCGCAAATTAACGTTGCTAAACGTCCCATTAGATATGCAACCTGAATAACAAAACTCTGTAAGCCACGTGGTGCATCTGAAATTAAGTGCCAGCCTTACACGCGTTGTCTTCGATTGTTGCTTCTGACCAGCGAATGGCCGTTTTTAAAACTGCACTAGTCTTTTTGTTTGACTCCACACTCTCGCAGTAATCAAAATCCTCGCTTTGAGGTAACCTTATATTGAATTTCAAAACTGCTAATAATCTTTGATTCACACGCGAAAAACTGGAAAAAATCTCTCTAACTTAATTATGTTAAAATTTATGTCCAGGTATCTTAATACTACCACTTGACACAGCCAGCTAGGTAAGGCTTATTCGCGACAAAATCTGAACAGATTAAATTTGGAATAAAAAAAATTGCTGTTAATTCAATCCAAGATGTATTTTTTATTCATAGAATTGTGCACTTTGATCATCTTAAAACTAATTGCAGTTACTTAATTAGGCTGCATGAAGAAACTACGAACTTTTGAGTTTACTCCAGCCATTAGGGTCTGTGCAAACTTCTCTGCAAGCGATTTAGCTGCTTTTGTCTAAGTTTTCGAAATTTTTCTATAGTTGTAGCTTGTTGTTTATATTCAGAGAGTTCTCTCTTCTCGGAAGAGACGAACCAGTGAACGGCTGAAAGTCTCTCAAATAAAGATTATTCATTCATTCATTCTCTTCACGAGAGTCCAATACCGTTCGATTGGTCGCAACTCCGGGCAGTTAGGTGGATTCGACTCATTCGGTAAAACATGGACTCCATTCGCTTTATACCATTCCAAAATATCTTTGGCGTAGTGAAAAGATGCCAAATCAGGCTAGAATAGCGAGGGAGCTTCATGGCAGCGTAGGAATGGTAACAATCGCTTCTTTAGGCATTCTTCACGGTATATTTCCTTGTTTACCGTTCCGGTAGTGACGAGGCTTCATAGCTGCATATTGCCTGCCAAACCAAATATATTTTGGGAAAGTTGGCCTTTTTCTACGTCCGGAAATGCTCCTCCACACCGTTTCGCTGCATGGCAGTATAATTTCAAGACAATCCGGGAAGCTGCTCAAACTCTTCCAGCACATAAATTTCATCGTCCATCATCACGCAGGAAAACTTCGTCAAATATTCGTGATACAACTCGCGAGCCCGGGTTTTATCCGTCATATTCTGTTTATCATTGAGATTCGGTGCAGTTTTCACTTTGAAGGACTTCATACCTTGCCGGTGCTTGGAAGTATGCACGAAAGTTGGGGACATTTTTATTATTCTAGCCACAGTACGTACCGAAAGATATGGTCTCTTCTGCAATATTTGCTTCACCTTCGCGTCCTTCTGGTGATATCTGAGATCCGTTTTTGTTCCGCTCCCAGCCCTCCTGGCTGTTGGCAAACGTGTATCGAAAGATTTAAGAACGTTATGGATAGTGCTTGCAGGAAAGCCAAGCTTTTTTGCAAGTTTTTCACTGACAGATCCGGATTTTCATAGCGACTGCGCAAAATTGCTTTTCGTACTTGCTCTTCTTTCGACGCCATCTCGATCTAATAGTCTGTAGTATCAACAAAAATTGATTTTACACAATGAACAGACATACGTTCATAAGTCTGCGAAATATTTCATGTGTAGATGAAGTATTTCCAGAGATATACGTATGTAGGAGTGTCCAGATTTTGTCGTGAACAGGCCATATAATAACATAGCTCTTCAAGTCCAGTGAATAGAGATTTTGGTGAAATTTTGCCTCGCAGCTTTTTGTACATCTGTGTTTCCCCGTAAAGCAAAATCAAATGTAGTTAAATAGTATGTAATATTTTTTTCTTATATATTTTTTTTCTGCAAATTATTTTCAAAACATTTTTTGTATTAGTCTTTACAGTGTCATCCGGTACCAGTTTCTCAGTTTTTTTTTCCATTTTCTTAACATGTCCTTCTCGTCTTTGACTGTCTTCTTGCTCTTCCGAAGTTCCCGCTTCATCATTGCCCAGTACTGCTCCACCGGTCGCAGCTCCGGACAGTTTGGCGGATTCATGTCCTTTGGAACAAAATGGACAGAATTGGCCTCATACCACTCCAGGACACTTTTAGAATAGTGGCATGATGCCAAATCTGGCCAAAATAGCGGAGCTTCGTCGTGCTGCTGCAAGAACGGCAAAAGGCGCTTCTCGAGCACTCAGATTTGTAGATCTAGCCATTTACTGTGCCCTTTGTCACGAAAGGCTCACTCCTCAGTCCGCAAGAGCAGATGGCCTGCCAAATGAGATATTTGGAGGCGAACTTCGACATTTTCTTCTTCTTAAATTTGTCGTCCACATACAACTTGCTCTTGCCGGTGAAAAACTCCAACCCCGGAATTTGCTTAAAATCGGCTTTTATATACGTTTCGTCGTCCATCACACAGCAGCCATATTTTGTCAGCATCTTCTCGTAGAGCTTTCGTGCTCGAGTTTTAGCCGTCGATTGTTGCCGCTCATCGTGGTTTGGGAAGTTCTGTACCTTGTATGTATGTAGTCCAGCTCTCTTCTTTGCATTCTGGACGTAGCTCTGCGACATGCCGATCTTTTTAGCCAAATCACGGCTTGAGACGTTGGGATTTGCTTTAATCATCCGTTTCACCTTTCCCTCCGTCTTTTTGTTCTCCGGTGCCGGTTTTCTTCCAGCTCCTTTGCCGTGGTCTAACGTCAACCGCTCCTGAAACCGCTTCAACACTCTGGAGACGGTTGAATGGTGAATGTTCAACATTTTTCCCAACTGCCGGTGCGACAGGTCAGGAAATTCCAGGTGTTTGGAAAGAATTTGTTCTCTCGACTCGCGTTGGTTCACCTCCATTTTCGTTGAATCGAAAAACACGACTTCGAGTTTGACAGCATGTAAACAATACACATCAATGAGAAAGTGTGCAAAATTTGGTTGATTTTTACCCAATGGTAAAAAAGTTGAATGTGTCGCAATAATTTCGTGTTCGCCCTTTATTACATCTTCCCTCACGATATGTGGAGTTCGATGGCGTTGTTTTCGATGCGAGTCTGACGGTAGAGGACTTGAAACGAGCTTCAGGATCTAAGAACTCTAGAGTTGCTCGTGAGCTTGTTACTATATCGCATGTACATCAACTACCTTCAGCATTACTGCAAGACGAAACAAAAGTCTGTCAATCTTTCAGTCTCTTTTTTGGGCACCTTTGCTGGTTCTTTAAATTACATGGATCTTATTTCTCGGTGCGCTTGTATAGACCAAGATTATATTATTTTAAAAAATCTACAAATGGCGGGGACATTTGACTGTCATTGCGGCAACAAATTTCGATGTGGCAAGTATGGTTAAAATCACACAGAGGATTCTTGCACATGGGATGGAATGGTATGGTATGAATTTTAAGGCTGATGAGGGGAAAACCGGCCGCTGTTGCTCCAATTCCGGGCTGCAGTTAAAGCTTCCGCCATTACCTTGAAAGGATTGATAGCTTTTTGGACATAGTGGCATTCATTTTAGACATGTTCAATTTACACGCCAACGGAAGCTTTCCTCGAAAGGAAAAGCCACCCTAATCCGTCAGTGTTCCACCATCAACGTTCCTGCTCAATTTATCATCCTGGTCCTTGCGCAAGTCCTGCCAGTAGTTCTGCCAGCCATCAAGACCGTCAATGTTAAACTGCTTTTCATCCGAGAACAGCAAGTTTTTTCAATCATTGGTCCAGGAAATGTACTATCTTCTGCAAATTTTAAACGATTCAGCTTATGCAATTCTATGAAGTTAGGCTTTCCCAGCCTATTACGCCACTCCAAGTTCTCGCTACTCGACAGAATTAGTTGAACACGACGTGTGGCAACCGGAAGCTCCATCTCCTCCCGGATTTGCGATACTATTCTTTTTTGGTTCATTGCGATTCGGCAAATTCTCCGGATACCCGCTGAAGCTTACTTTTCCTTCAATGTTTCACTATGAGGTCACTATTACTACCATTTTTCAAAAAGTTTCCGACAGCAGTGTGTGATCGACCAATATCTCTATTAGAGAGACATGCATCATGATACGCCCTGATTTTTACCTTCTGCTCGAACGTAAGATGCTTCGATAAATTGCAGCAAAAAATAATCGAAGATCACTATAATTTGCAAAAAACACAGACTCGGACAGAACTATGTGCAAACAAAAACAAATGACAGATAGGGTGTTTCGAATACAGGGTGGATTTTTATTTCGAACATTTCTATGAATTAAAAAAAACATTGTAAATAAAAAACTAATACAAAGAACAGTTAAAAAACCATGAGAACCAAGGAAAGTTGAGATATTTTTCTAAAAATATATGGTGGTGCTATTTTTGCTTTGCTGAGTGTATGTACCTCAAGATTTTTAGCGGAAAACATGCTTACAGTTTTTAAATGCCTCAGTGACAACTAGGAGAACTTTTCAGGAAACAGAAGCCGCCAATTTGTATTCCAAAATCATATGCGACATCGAGCTTTAGTCTATATACGCGGCTCGTGATCCAATCTAACCATATTGTAGGTAACTTCCCACTTTTTTCGGCGAAATTGTGGATTCCAAAATTACATCGGGCATTCATTTTCACCCTATATACGTTTTTCCTTCATATCCATATTGCATGGTATTTGGTTGGTTTTTGTTTTTTTTTTTATCAAGCAGAAGCCACCATTTTCGATTCCAAAATGAAGCCCCTCAATCGAATTAAGCAAGCAATGCTTCATGCAAGAGTGCCAGGTGTTTTCGTGGTTTTAGCATTTTTGCTCAAGTTTTAGGTAGATTTTCTCAATAAAAAAATGAAAATACTACTTTCTCCAAAATAAAAAAGTAAAACTCCCATGTAAAACTTAAAGCCAACAGCCTTCTTCGATGAATACCAGTGGTAATTTGCCTCACTTGCAAATTCCTCCCCAAACCATCACTGACGCAGCACTTAGGAACCGTGGAATATTCTTAGGGAACGTCCATTAATAACGTTACACAAAAAGTGAGTTTTTATAACCCCCCCTTGTCACGTTTTTTGTATGGACCTTAAATTTTTTGTTGTATGGATGGACGTTTTCCCAAAACCCCCCTTCCCCCACTACCACGTGACATAATTAATGGACCTTTCCTTATCACTCTCTGGAACAGTGCTCGAAGAAAGAGCCCACGATCTGTCGTTCTGGATATTGTGGGATTGTTGCAAGACGAATAACTTTTCTTCCCCACCGTGCCGCGACAAAAGCAGACTTGCTCTTTCGAGTCGTTTCTGCTTGGAAGGTTCCAAAACTCCGTTAACCTTACGTTTCTTGAAAGCTTGGAATCCGAGGTCATTTTGCAGTATATTGTGCATTGAGGTTCTCGAAACATTCAGATCTGCTGCCATTTTACCTACAGAGCGCTGTGATTTTCGTCTAATCCGTTCCCTGACCACTTTAACAATTCGTGCAGTCCGCACCGACGAGTACGACCGGATCTCTCCCGGTCATCTTTCGAGCAGGTGTCACAGTACCTTCGGATTGTTTGGTACACAAAATCCCGCTTTACTTTTTATCGCCACAACACGAAACTCCTTCATCGCTGGTAAAAGATAAACACCGAATGAGAACAATCGGACATAACCTAAAAGCGTTTGTGTAAACATAGTGCAAAACTATAGCAACGTATACGTGAATCATGTTCAGTAGCTGCACGACACCAATGCAAGGAAAAAGTGTATATATTGGACACGGTGTACATTTAGTAGTCCTACACTGGCGTAAAAGACCTCATGAAATTCATAAAATTTTCTTTATGAAACTTCATTAGCCCACTGTGTTTTGATTTCATAAGGCTCTAATAAAATCCATGTGTGTAACTATAGTTCTCTTAGTTGATCGTAATGATCCTTTCAAGTCATTTTTATACCTGAGCGGTTCCATATCATTTCAGCAACGAGTAATTTTCATATTTTTTGATTTGCATGAAACCTTGCATACAAGTTTTTGGGGAAGAAAAACGCCGTTTTGCATACTTGGTTCGCCATTTTGAATCTAGCCTTACTTATGAGAAGGGCCTATGAAAAATGCACATGATATCTTCAAAAAATTGTATCTCGGAAACGGTTTGTCCGATTGGTTTGGTGTCTTGGGCGAAGTTTTAGACAATTGTTGGTGCTATATGGAGAAAATATGCACGGTAAAAAAAAGTTTGGTTGTTGTGTTTTGAACTAAAATATAGATTTTTCCTTAAATTTTTTTTAATTATTCTTTTGTTATAGCTGACTGAAAATGCTATCTAGTGCACAGTGGGTTGTTCTGGAGAAAAATAGGTTACAATGAAAAAAACTAAAAAAAAAAATTACAATTTTCAAAAAAGCTATTAAGAAAAGTCAAAAAAGTTTGTCACTCTAATTTTATGAAAAAATATCAAATTTGCAAGCAAAAAGTACTATGGTAATATTTTTTTAAGATGTACCGTTTAGAAGATATTACTGATTTAATATTGATTTTTTTGATAACTTAATAAGTTTTGGCCCTTTTCGGATGTACTCCGTGTTTTTCAAGTTTCAAAAGTATTTTTTTCGGAAAGATTGGAAAATTTTGAGTTAAAATGACACTGACAGCTTAAAGATTCGAGTGAAATTCTCTGCCTTAAAAGTGTTTTGAAAAACAAGCTACAAAATCCCACTATCAGGAACAATGATTTCTTCCAGTTATTTTTGGTGTATTGTGTTGAAAACATGCTAACAAGTATTAGATACAGGTAATTAGATACCAGTTAGCTGTACTACGTACAATTTTTTGAAGATATCATGTGCATTTTTCATAGGCCCTTCTCATAAGTAAGGCTAGATTCAAAATGGCGAACCAAGTATGCAAAACGGCGTTTTTCTTCCCCAAAAACTTGTATGCAAGGTTTCATGCAAATCAAAAAATACATTTCCCACTTGTTCGTGGAATCGCTCACCTTCAAAGAACTGTCTTATGCATTTCATGAATGTTTTTCTTGCATCATAGTCATAAGGTATATGGATGAAATAGCAAAAGCCAATAGACAAGTTATTGTTTTGGTTTCCCTTTGTGAGATATGAATAATTATGATCCGAGTTATTTTAGAGCTGAAACATCTTACAGACGTAGAAAGTTAAACTGGCTGACGTAGCAATGGAAACCCCAAATTAGGTAAAATCATTTACTTTTACAGTTTAATTAAACATAATCGACCGTTGTGGACGTGCTAATTAATTGTTTGCAATGATCCGACTCAAATATGTATGGGATATATAATCACGTGAGCACAATTTAAGCGCGCTTCGTGGTGCGGATTAACTTTCGTTGATTTTCTACGCATTATTTTTCATCCTAATTAACTTAATCTAATAAGTGCCTTCATCATGACGTTCAACTTAAGAAAACATTAAGTGCATTGCAAATGTTCGTAACCGTTTCAGCGGGGCGAAATCATAAGTCTTTAAATTATTTGATAGGGAAAATCTGGGCAAACTAAAATTTCACGCACGACAGTTTCCAGTTATTATCAATAACTTTCATATGATGTAAAGAAATTCTCGAAATATTTTGTAAATTTCGATTCTTATAGTTTGCCAGTATATCAAATATTATGGAACGGGCCTTCCGAGTTTCCGTCGACCATTTGAAGAAGTATGCTGGGACAGTAATCTCCTGTGTGGATGAAGAATACACGAACATGATAACGTTCTTCTCCGTTTCTCGCCAACATCGTCCTTTTGTAACTAATTCCAAGAACTGGCCATTTTTACGAATGCTCTGGATCTTCCGGGTGGCCAACATATGTGCTCTGAAGGGATATCTTCAGACCACAAATTGAAGTTCATCCTACTTCATTGTGGGATCCTTGAGATCGTTGTGGGAGGAGCAACTGCAAGACCGATGAGGACTTCTTCAACGAGGCCAATGGTGATTCTGAACAGGCGATATGGGAGAACTGCATCATGATGGTGGGCTCAAGATTGTCGGTAATAACTACGTTCGATTCCCAACTGCAATATTTTACATTGATAAACACTGTATTGTATTTCTTACTGAGTAGCATAAATATGTATATATTTTTACATTAACTGCATAACTACAAATATAGTATGTGTAGTGTTTCATTCCACGCATATGAGTTTATACTACCAACAAATTTATTTCATAAGATTGTACAATGAAACTCATACGCTTGCCATAGTTAAATCATTCGGAGTGTTTATGACACCAATCAGACAATTTCATAAGGTAATGTTATGAAATTCAATTCGTTTCCTTGTTGCTAATTTACATAAGGATATTTAATGAACTTTATTAGGTTTTTTACACTAGTGTACGTCATCATTTCGAACAACCCAATGGAGGTGTACCTTTAAGTTTTTTTTTCTTCAATTGACACATCCTAATTTACCAATGCCAATATTTAACTATGTAATGCATGTAATGAGCCATAGTTTGGAACACATAATATAATTTATCCCTTAAATTGGGCCTACGGGGCTTTTGCAAAATTACAATTTATTTTTCCGCTAGAAAACTTAGGATTTTGGTATTTGAGAACATTTTCTGCTTCTTTAGGGTGTATTACAAGATGTAGATAAAATTTTATCACAGTAAGGACATGTGAAGATCGTGAATCTATCGGCTTAGCTAACGAAATCATGAGGGCTATAAAGTTAACTAAATCTGAATGTTACATCACAATAAGATGATGAAAAAGATCTCAATTGCCGAAGAACAAGTTCATTGCCATGACGTCATAACATTACATCCCGTAACTCTCTCTGTGTGTATTTTTGGAATCAGTAAATGAACAGTTGAATATTTGTGTCATGTTATAAGTGTCTCTCAGAACTTGTATCAGATTAGATTCGCCACTATTTATCATATAGTACTGGCGGCGAAATCGCCATCACTATTTCACATGGGGGAAACCACAGGATCTGGTATGAAGGTACCCATATAAGGTAAATTAAAACAAATAAATAAACAGCGCTATCGCTGCTCTTCTTCCACTTACCTGTTTTTGGCGAAATAGAACCGGGGCAGGAAACTAGTGAGGTTTTTGTAGGAAATGACGGTAACGAGCACGGTACCGTTCGACACGATATCCATAAGCGAACTTGTTACATCCATCTCCATGTACAGCTGATCCGAGTATAGTTGATCACTGGAAATAGATAGAATAGATGATGATGATGCCCGCGGTAATTATATTCGCTAATAAATGTTTGTTTTCTACCATAGGAATTATTTTGGGACGATGGAAAAAGGCTGACGTGAGCTGGATGTTAAATACAATTGATCGATGATTGGATCGGAAATTATAGTGAGTTAGTAGTCTCATTGTTGGAATCCGATTGATGATGAATCAATCCCATGAATGAAATTGCAAATCGATGAAATTGACCTGAATTACTGATAGTCAGTTACTTAATATAGCAACGTTCCGAGGAAACAACCGTGGCCAATTGACTGCAAATAATGGTAAATAATTGTTTCAAAAAGAAGTCATTTACTACGAATTTTGGTTTATCGGCAGCGTTTTCAATTGAAGGCACGTTGACATTCTTTTTTACCTGCCCATCTCATTATTGAACGCTTCAAATTGGATACCATTGTGCAGTGAAATGGAGATAATGTGCCATGTAATTGGCGTTCCCATTGATTCAATAGAATCCCTACAGTAACAAAGCATTGCCAGTTGCACGAACTGAGGATTTAATTAAAATCAGCTCACCACACAAATGCTCACTATCGTCGCGCTGCGGAAGGGAAATGGAAGAAACAGGAAAGTACATCTTTTCGCTCACTTACCCGTAGATCTGCAAATTGAATGGCAATCCTTTGACTGATTCCGTGTACAAATAGAACGAGTTTAGCTGATGCGTTACGGTGGTCGTAGCTGCCAGAGATGCCTTGGATGCGGTCGACGATGATGACAGCGAGGATGAGGACGAGATCGGAGCGGCCATCGTCGTTTCACGATTCAGAGCGGCAGCTTGTACCAGATCCTGCAGTTGCTTGATTTGCTGGTTAGAAATGCACGGGAAATTAAATGGGAGAGAGATAATAGATCGATGAGCTTTGCTTTACAATGCAATATCGTCGTTGACAGGCGGTCGTAGCGCTTCTGGTGGGTTTGATTTAAACGAACTGAAGCAGACGAATGCTGGTGTCAAAGGCATTTCCCACGCAACATTTTCCGGTTTACCACAGCCTATGACTTGCCATGAAAAAGCACTGGTTTAATTGCTTGAAACTTGAATGGTGAGCGTTGCTCAGTGAATCTAACATTAATCTTTACTGTCAACACTGGTGGATATCATTTCACTAGGAGTTTATAAAATGATGTTTACTGAATGTTGATTTTCAGCCTTATCACTTTAAATACAATTTTCAATATGTATTTCAAAAAGTCTCTTACTTCTAAAACTACTTCTTTTATTTAAAAATTTAATTTTCTTTTTAAATTCTTTTTACCATCCAGATTTTACTGATATCTACACATTTATCTAACGTAATCATTTCACGTTATAATAACATTAAGGAGAAGATCATTGGGAATAAAAAAAAGCAGCCATTGGTGCTAGTTTGGGGAATTTATGAAGGCACAAACTTTAAAAACTACAAACCGCATGCAAAATTATAAAACAATTCTTGCCGCACTTCAATTGAAGTTTGTCATGTGAAATTTTTTTAGTTTTTATGTTTTGTGCCTCCAAAATGTTCATTTTTTTTTGATACAGGGGATTTACAAAATGATCGGGACAGGCAAATTTTTGATCAACTTTGAAGTGCTTCATGAAATATTATCTGATTTAATTTCGCTAAAAAGCATTCAACTGAAAAAGTAATGCCGTTTCATATCTTTGTAACATAAGTGGTCATGCTTCCCGGACACCGGAGTTGTTCCGGGTTTCCAGAGAGGCTATCACACATATTGAATTTGTGATGAGATTTTGTTCAAGATGACGTTGTTAAACACTTATAAACAAAATATTTACCAAGCAAATGAAATGTCGATTACAAGTATAGACCGCAAATTAACCGAGATATGAACATTTCTGTGAAAAAGGTTCTGATAAAGTGTCCTGGATGTGATTAACTATTTATTTTACTCAAAACATGCCATGTGACAGCTCTTTCTTCCTAGAGGTACCAGGACTCACGATCAGGCTACCCAGTGAATTTTATAGTCCAAATTTTGTGGTAAAATCGTAATTGATCCTTACTATAGGTTCCCCCAAAAATGTTCCGTGAGTGACCAATGTAGCCAATGGCTTTTTAAAGTCTATTAATTATGTCCAAATTATGTAAAATTATGAAGATAGAGCTGCCTCATGGCATGTTTTGGAGTAAAATCGTAAATGGCCTCTACTACAGGTTCCGGTGGTTCCAAGAGTGGCCAATGTGTCCAATGGCCTTCTGAAGTTTATCAATATCATATTTATGAAAAATCATAGCATAAATGCCTGAATGGTTCTTACTACAGGTTCCCCGGGCAGAGATGGCATTTCGCACAAATTTTACGCCAGTGCGTGAAATGTTATTCGGTGAAAAATAGACAGAGTGAAAATGTGCGCTGGTGATGGGATTGCTTGGAGTGAGTGAACCACACTCTCTTTTAAACGATCGCGCTCACGTGCTCTCATCTGTCTTCGCCAACGTGCTCTCGCCTGCGATCACTGCCGCGCACACTGGGGCGAGGACGCACCAGTGCTCTCTCTGTGATTCGATTGAAAGTTAAAACATCGTCGGAGTTGCAGAAAATGTCCGAAAAAAGGAAGCGGGAAGAAACATTATTCTTTCTTCTTTTGTTATGTTGCGTCAAATCGTATTTGCAATCACTGCTGTATATTAGCACAGGATATGGACATTACTGCCCCCGGGGACGTTCCAGTGGTTCCAGGAGAATGGTCAAGGATCTACTTTAAGTTTATATTAAGGTTTGTGATGAAAAACCAAGTAGAAACAGCTGTCACATGGCATGTTTTCAGTAAAATAAATAGTTAACCGCATCCAAAACCTGTTTCACGAAAATGGGCATATCTCAATTTATGGCCGATTTTTGTAATCAACATTTCGTTCGCTTGGTAAATATATATATTTTTTTTTCGTGTCGTGTGTTTATATCTTGTACTTAGTCTCATTACAAATTCAACATGTGAGATAGCCTCTTCGGAAACAACTCCGGTGTCCGGGGGCCATGGCCAATTATGTTACCAAGATATAAAACGGCATTAATTTTTCAGTCAAATCCTTGTTGGCGAAATTAAGTCGGATAATATTTCATGAAGATAGAGCACTTCAAAGTTGAACAAAAATTTGCCTGTCCCGATCATTTTTTCTATCCCCTGTTTGTACATCGGTGGCAATTTTTACATTATTTTGACCTTCAGCTTAGCACACTACAGTAGCTTGAGGTTTGAGTTTGTAATTTTTCATTATAAAGGCTATCCGATCATATAGCCGCTTTCCTAAGAAATTTAATTTTATGGAACACTTTAAGTAGTTTTCTTAGTTCATTAAACCGAATATTAAACCTGTTGTTCTATAAATTCGGCATTAAAACTCTCTTTTTCGTGCCGGTCGACATTTGTAAAATTTCTATTCGGCATGTTGCTCTTGGCATGAGCTTGCTTTATATTTACGCAATGGAATAATTTAGAGACCGTTGAAATTTCCGAGCTGTGTTTGAAATTGTACAGAAGATTTAAGGTATGCGGCAAAGTGAAAGCTGAACTTATTTTAGCCACCACTGGCTTCCAATTGACAAGAATTTGATAGTGTATGTTAGATATATTTCAATCCAAATAAACTCATAAGCCGCGAAAATTAGATTGGTCGTCCTGATAAGGACGGATTTTAAATGGTTCATGTTTGATTGATCTTCTTTGGACCAGTTGTATGGCCTATTCTCATATTTACTAATATTTTGCGACAGTTCATTAGCCAGCAATACTAGCATCATATTTGCAACCGTTGTTGACAGATAATTAAAATCAATTACCTGCTAATGGATGGCTTATACCGTTCATACCATTCAACTCCCTATAAAAAGATATAACTAGATCACACGTATTTTGCTCGCGGTTGCGCCAACTGGTTGGCTATAAATTCACCACTGGCTTGGTTAACTGGCTGCCTAGCAACGGTTGCCTAGCCCAGGGTGATAGAGCCATCAGCTATCTGGCCAACTGTTGCTCGCCAGAGCACCTTCCAAGGTATTTGTCACCACCAGCTGCCAATTCAATACTGGTGGACGCGCTACTCATGCCGCTCTGAACCGCTACAAGGCTGCCTAGTGAATGAAGCATTTTGTAGTAGTAAAATTCTTTTTTATTTTGCATTCTTTTTCTTATATAATAATTAACAATTTTTAATATTTTATGTGTGAGTGTGTTTTATGTGATTTATGTGTTTTGTATTTTTTATGTTTTTCAATTAATTTTTAAATCAGCCCTTGGGGCAATGTTAGTTAAATTTGATAACCTACTTAACCTACAACCACAGAGAACAGACATTGATGTCCATATAACTTTTCTTGAAAAAAAAAGTTAATATGGGCAGTTGGTATAAAAAGCAAGTGCAGCGAAAAACAAACAAAGTTTTTCAGGTTATGTGCTAGGCTTTTTGTTGAGAAACATTTACATGACAGTTATCGCACAACTGTAGCGCCGCCTACCAGGAGCATAACGACATATATTTGAAATGTCGGTTTAAAGTTTTACACAAGTAGCAGACCGAAGATGAACGTCTGTTCTCTGTGCTACAACTACAACTACAATTTGAAAAGCCTTAGGGTGGGGAACCAGATTCTGGATGATCTGGTGATCCGATGTCAGGCAGCGTGCCCTGTACAGATTGATAGACTCACTAAAGCGATCGTCGAGCATTTTTATCTTTGCCAGACGGTGGAGCTCAGATGTTCTTGTCCTCGGAGGGGTGTTCAGGATCATCCTGAGGAACTTATTTTGAACACGCTGAAGTTTCAGGCGATCTGTTTTAGCGCAACTCTCCCAGATTGGCATGCCGTACTCGATGACTGGAAGTTTGATTTGCTTGTAGACAGCAAGCTTGTGTTTCAGGGATAATGTAGACCTTCTGTTGATCAATGGGTACAGTAGCTTCAACGGAACGTAACACTTTGTGAAAGTTTTGTCAACCTGTTCCCTGAAAATAAGCTTGCTGTCTATGGTTATGCCAAGATAGACAGCTGATTTGGCCCATTCCACTGTTGTGTTGTTTAGGCTTATTTTACAATCCTCAGGCGGAACAAGTTTGAGAGAGTTGGAGTGTAGAAATAGGATGACCTGGGTCTTTGCAGCGTTGATACAGATCTTCCATTCGGTGAAGTATTCTGACAGAACATCCAGGCTTCGCTGCAGTTTCGCTGTAAGCGTTTTTGTTACCCTACCATTGTGGACGACTGCGGTATCATTGGCGAACAACGACAGAGATCCATTTTCAGGGAGCATGTCCGAGGTGAATAGGTTGAACAGAAGTGGACCTAATATACTTCCTTGCTGAACACCAGTGGAGATCTCCTGTGCATTGGAAACTGCACCTTGCAGCGAAACACGGAATGTCCTGTCCGACAAATAATTTTTAATTATCTTCACCAGAAATATGGGAAGATTGTACCGTTTTAGCTTGTACACCAAGCCATCATGCCACACGTTATCAAAGGCTTTCTCGATGTCGAGAAGTGCCATGACAGATGATTTCGAAACAGACTTGTTCTGTCTGAGGATGTTAATGACTCGGTTAAGTTGGTGAATTGTCGACCGACCACGTCGGAAGCCAAATTGTTCGTCGAGCAAGATGTTCAGCTCGTCGGCAGACGATAGAACCCGACAGTGGATCGCTTTCTCAAACAGTTTTGATACTCCTGAGAGAAGGCTGATGGGCCTATAGCTTTTGGAACACGAAGGATCTTTCCCAGGTTTCTCGATGGGAATGACTTTGGTTGACTTCCAAGACAAGGGGAAGTAGCCAAGTTGGATGCAACGGTTGAAAACCATCGTCAGATGGTTATAGAACTGGGGGTTCAATTGCTTGAGCTCCAAGTTTATGATGTTATCGAAACCTGGGGCATTAATGTTCTTTGAGAGTTTGATATAAGTTCGTCAGAAGAGATCTTCAACTCCTCTGTGAAGTCATTGGGGTTTATATGGATGTTAGTAATAAGCGCGCTAACGGCAGCTTCGTGTGGACTGACGATGTTATGTCCGAGATTAAGGGAGCTGACGAAATGTTGACTTATCTCAGCAGCCTTCTCTGCAGGAGTTATCAAGCGATCCTTGGTGCCATTGCTGTCTAGTGGGATCGAAGGTGAAATCGGTCTTGGTTTAGTTTTTAAATTTTTTGTCAACTTCTAGAACGGCTTTGCACAATCTGGGAGAGAGCGGATCTTGTCGGCAAAATTGTTATTCTTAAGGTCCACCACCCTAAAAATTTTCGTCACTCGATAACAGTGACTTAGCGTTGGCAAACCAGTTCGCTGGTATTGCTTTCGGATGGCGCTTCGCAATTGTATTAATTCTTTAGTAGGTCTATGTTGATGGGGGGTGTACAAAGTTGTTCACCTGATCACCCGGTACATGTTGCTCCCGAGCCTGGGAGATTGCTTGTCGATGTTCTGCAGCTGCCGTTCGATGTCATCAACCAACTCAAAGTGCTTGTTGACGTCGATGTTGTCGTCAACGTGTAATTGGAACCTCTCCCAATTGGCGCGATGGTAATTCCGTCTGGTGATCCGATGCCGGTTAACCAAGGATACAACTTAGGTCACCACCAGATAGTGGTCCTAAATGAGCTCCTGGTGTACGATCGGTGGGCGATGTTGTTCCCCATGTTGGTGAGGAAGATGACGATTGTCGAATGGATCCCGGATCTGCTCATCCGGGTGGGAGTATCCGGGCCCAGGACGGATCTTCTAGGTCTAGAATTATTTCGTTCCGGCAGCAGGAACGTAGTTGGCGATGGAGCTCTTGGGCGAAGTAGACCATTTGCTCCGTGTCATAGAGCTGTCCTTCGGTGGGTGGGTGCTATGAGGAACTACTACTCGGATTGCACCAGCCTGGAGGAGGAGCCACCACATCAAACTGCATCATGGAAAAAAACGCTGTTAAAAATTACCTATTTGACCGACCCTTTTCAAACTTCCATACAATAAAATATAACCTATTAGAAGCTTTTCGCATATTTATTTCATTCAACTTCAATACCATAACCGTACACTCGCACCTTTCGCTTAACTCCACTTATTAGATTCTGTACAAAATATAGCTGCAGCTTCTTCTTTACGGAAACCCACTTTTTCTTCGTGCCTTCCTAAGATTGGACATTCTTGGGATGCTTTCGAGGCGCCTGCTTTATAATACAACAGTATTTTTCAATGGACCATAGCTCCAGTGCGTTGGGTGGGTTCATGTCCTTGGGTACAAAAAAACACCCCGATGGCTTCGTACCATTCCAGGACAACATTTGAATAGTGACTCGAAGCTAGATCCGGCCAGAAGATCGTAGGGTCCACGTTTTGCTTCAACAAAGGAAGCAGACGCTTCTTTAGACACTCCTTGAGGTAGATCTCCTCGTTTGCAGTCTCGGTAGTCACGAACGGCACAGGTTGCTTGCCAAATCAAGTATTTCTTTGCAAAATTTGAAAGTTTTTGCTTCCTTACTTTCTCCGGAACATCAAGCTTGTGCTGGGAGGTGAAGAACAGTATCCCCGGAATCTGCCGGAAGTCCGCCTTGACGTCACGATTTGTAGCCTTATGCTCTCCCGGTCCTTGGTTCTCTGAACAAAAGACTGATTCAACGTTTTGACCACATGCCTGGCTGAAGCATTAGGATTCCGATTGCCTTTACGACACGCTTGTGATCCTAATCACTGATCCCAAGTAACATTGCCGAAACCATCCAGCTTAATTAAGTTTTATTAAAGTCTAATGATTATTTGGTTTTACTATGGTATGGTTTTATTATGCGATCTTTAGCCTCTTGTCCAGTCACTCCTATCCTAGCTCCCCGTGGTGCCGACTGGGGTATGAGTAACCATAGGAAAGATCGGGTAACTAACCCCGGTGGGACCTTGGTCATATGATGACAGGGAAGAGGGGGCTGCCTTCTTCAAAGGGTGCAGTATATGTGAGCGTCTGTTCTCCATGTTAGGGGCGGCTCGAAACAGCGTCTGTTCTCCATGTTCGGAGCGGCTGATCATCGTCCTTGTGCCAGCGTGGGACTCTAAACAGTGCTGTGAACGATGGTCCCCCGGTGAGACAGGGGGTTGGGGAAGTCCCAACAAGCCGCCCTTTAAAAATCAATGTTACAAATAATACAGAAGTTGCGCCAGAGGGAAGATCGAGACCGCGATGAAATGGAAGCACTGTACCGTGCTAACGACTCACGCAAATTCTATGAGAAGTTGAACAGCTCGGGCAAAGGCTACGTACCACAAGCTGATACGTGTAGAGACCTGGATGGCAACCTTCTCACAGGAGAGTGTGAGGTAATTGAAAGGTGGAAGCAGTATTTCGACGAGCACGTGAACGGTAATGTTACAGTGAACGAAATAAATCTAGGAACACGCAGAAGATGACAAAAAAGCCGCTGGTGTTGACCAACTCCCAAGCAAGCTATTGAAATACGGTGGTGAAGCACTGGCCAGAGCGGTGCACTGGGTAATTAGCAAGATTTGAGAGGAGAAATGTTTACCGGAGTATTGGATGGAGGGAATAGTGTGGGGCAAAAAAAAAGGGCGAAAAGCTGGATTGCTGCAATTATCGTGCGATCACGCTACTGAGCGCTGCCTACAAGTTGCTCTCCCAAATATTATGCCGCCACCTGTCACCAATTGCAAAGGAGTTCGTGAGGCATTACCAAGCGCGATTCATGGGTACCCGCGCTACTACGGACCAGATTTTCGCGATTCGGCAAGTGCTGCAGAAATGTCGCGAATACAACGTGGCCACACATCATCTTTTCATCGATTTCAAATCAGCGTATGATACAATCGATCGAGACCAGCTATGGCAAATCATGAACGAATATGGATTTCCGGAAAAACTGACGCGGTTGATCAAAGCAACGATGGATCGAGTGAAGTGTGTCGTCCGAGTATCAGGGACGCTCTCGATTCCCTTCGAATCTCGGAGAGGGTTACGGCAAGATGATGGATTGTCCTGTTTGTTGTTTAACATTGCACTGGAGGGTGTGATTCGAAGAGCTGGGATAGACACGAGTGGCGCGATCTTCAGGAAGTCTGTCCAACTATTTGGCTTCGCCGACGACGTTGATATCGTAGCACGTAACTTTGAGAAAATGGCGGAAACGTACATCAGACTTAAGACTGAAGCTGGTAGGATTGGGCTTGTGATTAATGCATTGAAAACAAAATACATGAAGGGAAGAGGCTCACGAGAAGACAATGTTAGCCTCCTAGCACGAGTTCAGATCGACGGTGATGAAATCGAGGTAGTAGACGAATTCGTGTATCTGGGCCCATTGGTGACAGCCGATAAGGACACCAGCAGAGAAATACATAGGCGCATTATGGCTGGCAATCGTGCCTACTTTGGTCTCCGAAGGACGCTAAGATCGAACAAAGTTCGCCGAACTACAAAGTTGACAATCTACAAGACATTAATTTGTCCGGTAGTTCTCTACGGCCACGAAGCATGGACATTGCTAGTGGAGGACCAACGCACCCTTGGAGTCTTTGAACGGAAGGTGCTGCGTACCATCTACGGTGGAGTGCAGATGGAAGACGGAACGTGGAGGAGGCGAATGAACCACGAATTGCACCAGTTGCTGGGAGAACCTCCCATCGTACTCATCGCAAAAATCGGTCGAATACGATGGGCTGGGCATGTTGTTAGAATGTCGGACGACAGTCCTGTGAAAATGGTTCTCGAAAACGAACCGACAGGTACAAGAAGAAGAGGCGCGCAACGAGCAAGATGGATCGATCAAGTAGAAGGCGACCTGCGGACCCTCCGCAGACAGCGAGGCTGGGGAGTGATAGCCATGGACCGAATAGAATGGAGACAACTTCCAACAACAACGCCGGCCTTAGTCTGATTGGTAAGGTAAGGTATGATACCAAGAGGGGCCACAAGGTTTTATATTTTAGTCATTTTTATGAGAACCTACACAGCTTCTTTACAATGATCTTGAAACCAGTTCTTCAATAATTCTTTTTACTCCTAAAAAAGGTTTTATTTTGACTTCATGAACTCGTAAAATGCTAATGCCGTTTTAGGACTCATTCATATTATCTTACTATGCTCAGCCGAAAAACCATTGTGAAACCATTTTGCCTCCAGTAAATGCATGAACGGGAAATTTGCAATGAGAAAAGTCACCAAATGACTTTTTGGAATAACTGTGACTCACCCTATGCTGGTTTTGATGGCAGCCAGTAGACACATTGGCATAGTCAGCTAAAATTTTAGTTTTTACTATAAGATTTTCCTCCTCCACGCCTCGTAGACTTTTCTCCATACATTGTTTTGAAATTTTGTATGGAGCGTAAATTTTGGTCAAAGTCCCCCCCAGAAAAGTATACATGGTTTATGAATAGCTCCTTGCAGTACACGTGAAATGCTTATCTTTCGTCCACTTTTTTTTGTCAATTTATCTCTTATTTCTATCTTCAGCTCATTCTAGATGTTCTCAGCTTTCTTCGATTTTTCTTGATCACGATTTCACTATTTTCTTCTCCTTACTAATTGATCTAGATGCACTTCCACAAAAAGCTTTTTATGTTTGAAGTTGAATTTTTTTTGTGACAAGCACTCCTGTGACCAAATTTAATACACGTCCTAGAAATTGCCACCTCCTTCGGTTTACAAATACAAACACAAATTATTGCCTGCCCTATCTGAGGTCCACCACAGCCTCTAGGGATGGTTTATGTAAACTCAGTGTCAACAAAATCCCTTCTAATTAGCCGGATTACCTCATTTGCACTTAAATGAAAAGATGAAAAAAAAAGTCAAGCGACGGTTTGAGCAGGAACACCCGCTGGGGATACTCATTAACCATTCGAGTTGACATTCCGAAAAGATAAAACCTTCGAAACGACCATCGCCCGTCGTCGTCATCGGAACTGTGACCCACCTGTTGATTATTCAGTGATAATTTATTCTGCATTATGACATCGACCACGCGCAGGATAATATCCGAGGCGATTTCCTGTTCGTGCTGAGTGCCGGTGTGTTCGATGTAGCGGAAAATCTGAAACGGATAAAGAAATGAATAATTAATTTAACATGCTGCCCATTGAGAAGTTGTCCTGTGTGGCAAAAGATTTCCCTTTTAAATCATCACCATTTGCTGAGTTCATTGCTCGGATTATTTTTGGGGTTTGAAATGTTCTTTTCAACATTCCAATATAGACATTCCTTAATGGTGCTTATGTTCATGGGAGTTCCTCCAAAAAAATGAAATTTATAGAGATCAGCTCACAAAGCTCTCATAATAAAGAACCGTTAAAACCTCGTTCCGAAGAAATCAAACACTACCCTTTTC
Source organism: Aedes japonicus (assembly GCA_034211315.2). Lineage (NCBI taxonomy): Eukaryota > Metazoa > Arthropoda > Insecta > Diptera > Culicidae > Aedes > Aedes japonicus. The sequence continues at coordinate 240,223 of JASCZW010000134.1, forward strand.
ATTTTGGAATTCCGCTCTTGGCTAATGGTGATGGTGAGTTAAATATTTCATGATGGTGAAAGAATTAAAACTCAAATAAATAATTCGCTCGTAATAAAGAGAATGAATGTTTTATTTCAGCGCATAGAGTCGTTCGTTCGGTGGTTTTCCCTTTTTCTTCAAACCAATCTAGCTTTTCCACACAGAGACACGGAGTGGTGGTGCAAGCTGAATTGCGCGCGGTTGCTTTCATATTTTTATATCATTATAATTCCCCGCGAAGGGTTTTTCGGTCTGCCAGTCGGATTGCTTTATCTCCTTGCTTCAGTACAGACTGTGTAATGTACCGCCGTTTTTTGTTTGTTTCTTTTAGGCAACGAGGATGTGTGGCGTAGTCACTTTCCGAACCGGAGAAAGCGGTCTGAATCTAGCTCTGATGTTGATGTTGTTGCCTCTGTTGGAATTTTTGCGGAATAGGAAATGTCGAGAAGAGCCGGATACAAGTGGGAGATACGATTTTCATCAACATCTCTCTAGCTGGCATAATGGAGCCTTGCGGAATGTTTTAAGCCGGAAAAGGATGTGTCTTTCATTGTTTTGCAGAAATTCTACCAACATCCGGTAGGAAAATGATACCATCCATTTGGATGGTTTTAATTATGGGCAGCAAGCAAGTACACGTCGTTTGTTGGCAGCAAACGCATTATGTATCAAATGTTGAGTTTTGTGTTTTATTAATTTCTGTTTCAATTAAACATAGTTTGATATTTTATTCGTCATGGCAAATTTATAAACTTTTACAATTTCGAAAGTATCCTCTAAAAAATGCCTTCCACGATATGAGGCGTTAAATCCTATGGCCGTCCACTTGCTTATCATTTGTGACTTCGTCTCTTTCTATCCCCGCTAGATTTAACCTTCCTTGTGCATTGGGGTTGTTTTTGACCAATCAACATCTCAAAAAAGCTCTAATGTCACAACGGAAGAAACAACCCAAGTAATCAATAAGCAGTTCCAAAGCGTCTTATATTTTATTTGTCGTCAATCAGTAGTAGACCGTTTTGTTACAATGATATTAACAATTTTATGTTACACTTCTTAAATATATAGTGTCTTAAAAAACTAACATATCAGGTTTATATTATTAATGCTTAGGTTATCTTATTGCTTAACCGCAGTCTATCAAGCAATTAAGTTGCCTTAAATGCAACATAAATGCCGCTTTTGGCTCAATATACGGCTGCTTTACTGCAGTGCTATGATAATGCTTCATAGCTGCTATTTTGCATTCGAAATGCTTATTACAGGCTTCAAGCCTTTAAATAGCATTTGAAATCCAACTTTACAACAGATAGCATTCAAGATGCTGATATAATGCTAGTAAAATGCTTACAGCATCCTAAATACAAATTTAGGGTTGATTTACTGCATATGCTAATGCTTATTGGTTACCTGGGTAGGGATCTGAAATTTTCTGACTTTCCCTAACTTTTACAAATAAATATTTTTTGAGCAGTTACATCTTTCAGAGACCTCTTGAGGTGACACTACAAACAAAGTTACACATAGTGCATTCAGAGTCAAAAATAACCCAAGACCGCTCCCAAAACTTTATTTTTAAACCGATTTTTGATACCTTCGCCTCAAATGAAAGGTGTATACTCTTAAAACGACATGCTGGCCGGTTTTTTTTTATAAACTGGTCATTCTTGGCACATATGAACCCAGAACCACATAGACATGACATAGACCAACCAGAGGATTTGGTCACATCCGGATACTCAGGAACTGGTTGGGCCCATTATAATGATCTTTCTGCAATAATACAAGAAACTAATAAAACAGAAATGGTTTAAAAGTGGATTAAGAGTCTGGGTTATTATTTTTATAACTTTAATTCAAGATACTTTTAGAGCAAAACTAACCGATATAGAGTAAAATTATTCTATCGCCTCAAGGCTACTTGCCTCGCGTCTTAATTTTATCATAAAACCTTAGCAATTAGTTCTTTGTCAGCGTTTGTCTTAAGCAACACTTTGCGATGAACTTGCATCACTTTGAAAGGTCTGATCCCTAGCTAAATTATTTGTTTAGTGCTTTGAACACGGCTGTCGTGATAAACGCCCATATAAATTTTACTATATAGTGTTAAGTTTTCTGCACCTGATATATGAGGACATATTTTTAGTTGCTCACACTCATGATCAAAACACTCACTCTTTTCGATAATGATGCAAACAATAAGATTCATAATGCTACCAACTACATGGGTACATTTAATGTTTAATCAACGACAATTAGAGTATGAACAACAATGAAAGAAGTGTACTTTTTGTCGTTCCCCTGAATTATTTGATTCAGGTATTTGTAGATTCTTCCTAGCTTCGTCTAAGAGTGAATTGTGGTTGGAGCCGCCAGTATCACGCCTCTTCCAGTGCCTTCAAATAAACGTACTATGACGAGGTAATTTAAAGAAAGCAGAGAGTGATACTATCCCTGCTGATCATGTTTTGGTCTCCCATGACGGCATTTTGCATGAGATAAGCCCTCTCACTCGCGACAAAAAGACAACCATGAGCTTCGAATGGGGAATTATGGCAGCACAGTTAATTTACTTTAAAAAGCTCATGGTTTTGAATACTGATAAACAAAAACATCATGCCATAGACCAACCGGAGAATTTGGCCATTTAATTTCATGTAGTTATTAAAATTAGTATTGCCAAAATTACGGATTACTTTGTTAAAACAACTTAGTTCCATATTACCAGCTTTATAAGAAATAGGGTAGGGAGCGGCTTAATCAGGGGTCACTATTTTAATCAGTTGGTAGGAAATAGGTCTAAAACTCCAACATTTTCCAAATTATTTCACTTTTAATGATGCGATCATAAGTAATATCTATCGAGCTTATTTATTCGATTTATAAATCATGATTGATTACCAATTTATTACTGTCATTTTAAAGATTTAAAGCACATCATCTAGAAAACCATCAATTTCATACCTGCTGAAGAAGTTCGCTCAAATTTTGCCTTTGTGTATTTTGCATTTAATCGCGTGTACCGGAGAGCATGTCTTCATCAGCTCACTCTAACAGCTAGGCTTGTTGCCAGACGGTGATGTTGAACATTGAGTTAAATTTATTACACATTTGGATAATCTGAAATCACTATTTATTTCATGTTTCTTCCAGTCATAAGGGCATCTCCAGGAGTGCATGGTCGTTACAAAATAGAACTGGATTTATAACACAGGCAACTTCAGCAAGGCGTTCTAGTTGGATAATTTCGAACAGTTTCATGTTAAAATTTAAAACTGGAATACTCATTGTTCTATTTTTGTTCAAATCTGAAACGCGTTTCATCCAAGTTATATATTTTTTATCATTGTAGTAGTGTCTACACGCTAAGATAAGATTACCGAAAATAAGGTTTTCATTTTACCGAAAATTAGGTTTTGGTAGCAAAACCTAAAGTATCGGTATAATTTACCGAAACAAAACGTTTGATTTTACTTATTTTTTCAGTTAGGGGATTTACAGATTTTATCGTTATATTTCATCAAATTTTGGTTAAAAATGCTCTCATTGAACTGCATGCAAGCAATTTCGGTAAAAAGTACCCAAGTAACCACGAGGCTGTAATAGCATGCATATATAGGGTATATGTATTAGGTCTAGTTCATCATTGAAGTTGGATTAAAGCTGAAAAGGGTCCCACTAAGATCGAACTAATGCTATATCTTTTGTTATGCCATAAGACATTGCTAAAGTAGCATTATTGCATTGGTAATGCATAACTACATTCTTAAGCTCATCTAACGTTTCATTTCTTGACAACTGTTGAATTGATGCGATCCCGCTTTACCGATGTTGATTTTGGGTTGAATAAGTGCAATAATATAATGCTTGTGCATAGCAAAAAATCATCAAGTTTACATGCCGTGTAAATGGCGAGCAGTTTAAAAACCCATCGCTTGAAACTATGATTTGCTTTAAATTTCAGTTTAAATGCATGCACATAATAAGATCATAAACTCTCAAATTTACACAATTATTTTATTAATTTCCCCCCTTTGGTTTAATCGCGGTGTAAAATCTTCACAAAAGACACTCAATTTTCAAAGACATCCCCATAAATTTACATGCTCGTGTAAATTTATATAAACCTGATACAAAAATCCAATATGGCCGATACATAAGCTAAGTTTCAGTCTTCAAACGGCGTCTAGGTAGCTTGTGCTGTTATCACGAAGCAGAAAATGTTCGAAATATTCCAGTGGAAGAGTAAGATTTCTTCATTATTTTTTTAGTTTATATTTCAGATGTTGGTGACAATAAACAAATTTTTAATGCCTACCCCGATAGAACACAACTTTCAGAAGGAGGCAGTGATTTAATTAACGCCACGAGAGATCTTTTCTCTATCCGCTTCGTCCACAATATTATGTATTCGAGACGAGCATCGAAGTTTCTCGAATGTCTGCAGAAGTGTTCGATAGAAATGAGAAAGATCCATAAGTACCAATGTTTTATTGAGAATAAAAAGCATCTCACTGTTAATGAACTTATTGCTGCTATAATAAAAACATTAGTTAAGTTTAGAGCATCCTTTACCATATCATTGCCTCAATGATGTGGAGTGAAAACATTTTTTTTCACGGTGAAGAAATTCTCTAATTGATTTTAGAGAAGAATCACCTAACCATTCATGTTGTCACTCAACTTCGTTACTAAAAGTATCATTCGAAACATCACCTAGCATATTTTTTCAAAAACATTTTTTCAGGGAGCAATAAAGCAAGAATGATGAAATTGTCAATGAACATGTAAATATGCTAGTTCAGTACCAAGGTTCATGTGTAAAATTCAATCGAGCTTTAATTTTACATGCATTGGAATTTACAGGCATGTAAATTTGAAAACTAATTGAAGAAAACATTAATTTGAATGCTCTTTTTATGTGCATGTATTTTCATTGAAAATTACAAAATAATTTTAACTGTGTGGTTACTTGGGTATCGTACAAAAATAAGTAATTATTATCGTTTTTCCCTTCTTTCCAACAATACCTAAATTGTGCGGTTTTCGGTATTTTTTACCGAATTTTCCGTTTTTTTGTCTTAGCGTGTATGGAATCAAGACAAACGTCAAACTTTGAATCAACGTCCGGTCGTGCATCTGGTTGAATCTTGTATCCGTCCTACTTTTTCGTTAATAATTTTAATTTGCAGCAACAAGTCTGAACGTAAGATATAAATGGTAACTTCAATAGGAGAATAGATTTGAGCTTGGTTTTTTCTATTCAGATAATGGCGAAGCAAGAAAACATCCGGCGCGGGAAAAATTTTAGCAGGCTGGAGGATTGACAAATCAGCGTTTCTTGGGTATATGCTACCCAAGATTCTATAAAAGGCACCGACCAGAGCATCTACGTTTCTCACGCATCTCAAGAACGTAGGAAGCTCCCCGGCAAAGGTTTGGTGCAATCAGTCGTGATGAAATTTTCCGGGTGTGTAAAATCTGTTCAACGCCTGAACAAAATCAGTGCATCGTCCACAGACAAACATAATATGACACTGGAACTGTTCAAGACGAACCACAACGAGGAGTTTAAATTCCTCGAGTGTTATGAGGTGCTGAAGCAGTGTCCGAAATTTATGAACGCCGAGATGAACGTATCAAAATCACCTGTAATGGAGGCACCTTGCAGTAGCCAAAGTCCTTCGGGTAATTTGTTTAATTTTGACGAGTTTTTATTATTTACCTGCTAAATATTGCCGTTCTACGCAGTTATGCATAGAACGGCACTAGAGGAAAAGCACTCATTTTCGAGATTATACAAAATCTCAACAGCTGAACGTTCGGTAATTCGATTTACCGGATTTCGGTGAAATTTCACCAACTTGCGGTGAATTTGAAAATATATGTCAAAATGTAACAATCTACCAGATTTCTGTAAAACAATCTAAGTGTGCACAGAACTAGATGTTCTTTGAACTTCCGAAAAGTCCGTGGAGCTTTCGAGAAATCCGTAGAACTTTTGAGATATCCGTAGAACTTACGAGAAATTCGTAGATCTTCCGAGAAGTCCGCACAACCTTCCAAGAGTTCGTAGAATTTCCGAGAAGTTCGTAGAGCAGCCGGAATTACCACAGAACTCCCGAGATGTAGTTAAAACTTCTGAGGTCTTCCGAGATGTTCGTAGAATATACGAGAACTTCCAAGATGTCCGTTGATCATCCGAGATGTCCTAGAACATGTCCGCAGAACTTTTGAAATGTTCATATAACTTCCGAGAAGGCCGTAGAATTCCGTAAAGAGCCACAGAACTTCCGAATAGTCCGTAGAACTCCGAAAATGCACACAGAATTGTTGAGAAGTCTGCAGAACTTCCGTGAAGTCTGTAGAGCTCCCGACAAATCCGTAAAATTTCAGAAAAGACCACAAAATTTCCGAGATGCCCGTAGAGCTACTAAAATGTCTTCCAAGATGTCCGTAGAATATTCAAGGACTTTCGAGATGTCCATTGATCATCCGACATGTCGCAGAACTTTTGATATGTCAATATAACTTCCAAAAAGGCCGTAGAGTTCCTGAGATATTCACAGAATTTCCGAAAAGTCCGTAGAACTCCCGAAATGCACTCATATTTTTTAAAGTCTGCAGAATCTCCGAGAAGTCCTTTGAGCTCCCGACAAATCCGTAGAACTTTCGAGAAGTTCGCAAAACTTACGAGAAGTCTGTAGAACTTTCGGAAAATTCATAGGACTTCTGAAAAATCCACGGAAATTCCGAGACGTCCTCAGAACTTCCGAAAACCCCAGTTCAAACATCCGAGATGTACGTATAGAATTTCAGAATTTTAATTATACTGGTGGGGACCAGTATCGCATCGCTTCACGATGTTTCTCTCCGAGGTCTCTACGTTGGAGACGACGAGAAAAACTTTAGTGATCGTCAGTCAGTGCGAATCAAAACAAACCCAAAAAAAGGAGAGAGTTCCTCTCCCATGTGCGCATCAGTAAACAGAGTGCACACAATAGATCGCTAAGAATAAACTATACAAGCCACAGTGGTACATGAGCGTCTTTTCATGCGTCAATTTTTGCCTGTTGAAGTGGCATACTTGTTCCGTCGCTACAACCTACCCCGCAGTGGGATGTTAGGCAAAGATTGACGTCCATGGTTCGAGTACCACTGGATACATGCCCTTTCGCTCAATTTTCAAAAACATCTGTTAATTTTCCTACCTGCCGCACTCTGACGGACCTTTCAACACTTTCTCTTCACATCTTTCATTCTAGCCAAAAACATTGTTGTTCACTCTTGGTGCCGCATGGTGATGAGCGAATATCTCCTTCTACATCATATTTCACAATGCCTACCTTTGAGAGTTACCGGGCAGTTTTTCCACTTCCAGTGCATGCTTTCTATCATTCCTGGGAAGCCTCGATCTGCATTCTCCTGTGCCAGACGAAGCTTGTCAGGCTGGTTTGGTGATCGCATGTAATATTCTCCATATATTTCTACAATTGTGTGGCAGAATTCCTTTTGTTTCGTTCGCTTCGGGGAATCGCGATTTGAATATAATCATCAGTGGCATCTGAAGCAGTTTCGTGAGTTAGTTGGCGTATTGCTGCAGCGCATTTCTGCATAGCGCTCAATCCCGGTTTTCCAGCAGCATTACATTTTAAACGGAAGTAATAATTACGTGCAGTCACTCCTTCTAGCACGCGCAAAAACATGGCCTTTGGCTTCTGGAATCTTCGTTCGAACAAATGATCGCCAAATAGTCTTAAGAATTTCATAAGGTTGAACTTATGAACGATACCATGGAATTTTATAAGGCTGACTTATTAATGGATTTTGTTTCACTCGACGTACAACAACAACGCCTTTAAGCTTTCCGTATTACAAGTGTTGATATATACAAGTGGGCAAGTCACTGGACCCATAACCTCAATGTTCAAGGTTCGAATCCAGGTTGCTCCATATTTCTATTTTTTCGACATCATCATATTTCATAAGATAAGTTTATAAAATTCATCCTGATTTCTTATAGCAAATAATCATAATGCAATCAATCTTATGGACATCGAAAGCTAATTTCGCTGAGTGTAGATGTCGGTGAGAAATAGTGGTCGATTATCATCTGGTGCCCCAACTCAAAGTTCCGTGAAACATAACGACGACCTGGTAATGAGCCTAGCCGCTTCTAGGCTTCTTCTCAGTTTTCTATGCGACGGAAAAAAAAATCTCGAACTAGACAATAGCTATGGAGGATTCTAGAAATAGAAATTCTAGAAATTCATCATGGGGGATTCGTTCTCTCTGTTTAGATGAATTAGTTAAGTTACACCTTAACAGAAAATTTTCATATACTTGCCCTAAACCAGCTGAAAAGTTAAATCCAAATCCGTCGTATCTTCAAAAATCTCTGGTGATAAATTCGTACCATTCGTCAGTCATTTTCAATGTCTTTTCCTATTTCGTGAACAATTAAAATATATTTATCATCAATTATACACACACATTCAAGTTTTTAGGTTTAGAACAACATTTGGAACTGCTGCTGAAGAGAGGGTATGTTTGTTATATATTTTCCCAAGAGAAAAATTTATAACTGACATATAAAATGAATCTAGAACTACAACACTCCTGGAGATGCTCTAAGAGGTTGATCTATTCGATAAATAATGCTTCGCTGTTGAGCGGCAGCTATGGCATCACTGTTGCTTTTGAGAGAGCCCATGTTTTCTCTCTTCTTTGTTAACCATGGATACGTCTGTCGCATAACCTGCTAGTAGACGAGTTTGTCATCCCAGCAATCGACATGTTTTGGTTGATTGTTTTCGAGAGCGGATGGGTAAAACGAAGGAGCGGGTTGAGGAAATTGACGTTTGCAGCAAATCGTCAACTAGTCTATTTTAGTTTGCCTTCACACACATGCACGGAATTGCTCTCATCCAATATTGTTAGTTTATGTACAGACTACGGAGCTGAAGACAACATTTTTATGATCGGAAAACAATCCACATGCTTAAAAAAAACCCTGCAATTGGGAACTTTATTCCATGGCTACACGGAAAAAAAATCGTGTCCAGATCCGTGAACTGCAATCATGAATTCGAGAACAAGCAAAAATACACCGTGAACTGAATCACGTAATCGGGAACTAGTTCACGTTTTTGAGCAAAACTCATGAAAACGTGAACTAGTTCACGGTCCGTTTTCATTTTCGTGAACGCTTTTGTTTTTGTGTATGCAACTTTCTGAGTCTAATGCTCGTTGCTGAAGGTATGTGCTGACAGACCAGAAGTAAGCGGAGGAATCAACGTCTAAATATTGGCTGCTCTAATTATAGATTACATACAGCTTCATCAAATGTTTCAGGTGCTGAATAAACTGCTTAAAACCCGCCCGTACCCTATATCACTTTTATTTTAAAATGGACTAGTTTTCATCTCTTCTTTCAGTTATATTTCATCATGAATGTTGATTTCGATTTCTAATGTTCAGATGACGTAGTTGAGCCGGAACCAGAAGCAATCGAAAATTCTTCGGATTCTGATGATGAATCTTTGGGCCCTACCGGAATCGGTTCCAGAGTATTCGGATGTGGTCCTTGAATGATGTTCTTGAATATGAGTATTCAAAACCATGAATTTCGAACCGACGAACGTTTCAAGTACTTGGAGTTCCAAAATTGTCCTCTTTGGACCTTACCGGAACTGGTTCCAGAGTATCCGGATGTGGCCAAATGTACTGATAGGTTTATGGCACGATGTTTTCGGATATCAGTATTAAAACCATGAATTCTGTGCCGTCGAATGGTACAAATACTCAAGGCTTCAAAATGTTCTCCTTGGGCCCAACTGGAACCGGTTCCAGAGTATCCGGATTTGGCAAAATTCAATGGTAGGTCTAGGGCGCGATGTTTTCAGGTATCCGTATTCAAAAGCATGAATTTCGAACCGTCGAACGGTACAAATACTTGGGGCTCAAAAATTGTCCTCTTTGGGTACAACCGGAACCAGTTCCAGAGTATCCGGATATGGCCAATGGTCCTGTTGTGATGTTCTTGACTGTCAGTATTCAAAACCATACATTTTGAACCGCCGAAAGTGACAAATACTTGGAGTTCCAAAATTGTCCTCTTAGGGGTCCTACCATAACCGGCTCCAGAGTGGCCAAATCCTCTGGTTGATCATGATGTTTTTGAAGATAAGTATTCGAAATCGTAAATTCTGAGAGGTCGAACGGTACTAATAAATAAGGTTCCAAAATTGTCCTCTTCGGATGCATATCAGAACCGGTTCTGGGTTCCTATGTGTCCAGAATGGTCACTTTATAAAAAAGGCCAGTATGTCATTTGCAGAATCTAAACCATTCGTTAGATACCAAATATAAAACCGGTTTAAAAATAAATTTTGGGTGCGAAGCAAATTTTTGGGTCTTTTGACCCTGAATGCACTATCTGTAATTTTTCCTAATGCATTAGGAAGGTTAAACTAAACAGTAGTCTACTATTCTTTCATTGATTGCATCACTGACCACAGTAAACTCCTGATCTAACAACAATCCTACTTTGCTAACACAACTAATTTTCCCTTGGCAACTGTGGAGATGCAGAGGTAAACATCGGTCTTTAACAACAATTTCCAAACTAATCATTTATACCCTTTCTGAAGACCACGAGGACGTGGCTGGCATCGATCTTTTAATTTAATGATTTCGTGAACTTGTACATTGAAGATGGAAACTACTCCTAAGCTCCATTTATTTGATTATCTGTTCAATTGCACCAGTTCTTCGAATCTGAGGCACTTAAAAAAATCCCATAAGCCACATCTCGTGAGGATCACATACATAGCTCACGTTCCGAAAATTCTACGAAATTAAACCGAAACCCAGACATTTTGATTCGAATTCCCGAAACCAGCACCAGTCATTAGGATCGTGCTCTCGTTAACAGAACAAATACTGGAGATAATCCAGTTGAAACCGTTTGCTTTCACCACACCCTTTTCGCGAGCAGTACTACTTGAAACTCCGATAGACACTCACATCCGGCTCCTCCATCACAGTCTGATCTTTCCCCCCAGTACATACATATGTAGATAGGTAGAAACACAAATACTTACCTCATGCAATAGTCGCAGCAATATTCCACCCTCGCCCGGAAGGAATCCAGCGTAGTGTTTTATCGCATATTCCAGACACGATTGCAAAACGCTGGTACCGTTGGTTTTTTGGTAGCCGAAGGTAAGCCCACGGAACTGTGCGCGGCGTAGAATGTTGTTGTTGTTGTTGTTGTTGTTGTTTGCATTGTGATGAAATCGAAACCGAGTGGGCCATTTGGAAGGGTTGGTTGAGACAGTTGATGTTATTTTTCGTTTCCGCCGAAACGTTCAAAGCGCAGTTATGAGCAGTTATGTTGCGAGGAATGCGAGGATTGTGGTTTTTACAGTGAATTTTGTTTTCCGTTTGTATGTGATGAATATGTTTGTTGTTGGTATCCAGTTGCCAGTCAGAAACAGATGGTATAATTCCAGGAATTCATGACAATCGTGACGAAGAGAATGTGACAGCATTAGATTGGATGAGAGAAAAAAAAAGTAAATATAATTAGGGTTGTACTCTACTTATGCAATTAACTGGCTTCACCTAGGCTAAATAAAAGTTATTTTTTCTAGAAAACTTTATTGTTGGCATTATACTATGGCAATTGAGCAATATTAAAAAAAAATCTTAGCTGGTTAAAGTATCAGCTACACGTTTATATCCATTTCTATTTGATGCAATTGAAATGAGCGGTTTTTATACATCACCAGCTGAAATAAATGAAAATCTAATAGAACTGGCACGTTTATGGTTGTTTTTCGGAATATATATTTTTCTTGACTAAGAAGGGGTTTAAACTTCTATAAGAACATGCATTTTACCCGAGTAATACACATCCACTGTTTTAGTTACCTGGATAATTCCCATATTTGGTTGAAATTTATATTCATTTGTATGAGAGCCCCTTCTTCCACGGAGCGAGGGTTCTCAAACCATCATACAATCATTGCCTTCAAAACCAGTGCTTACAAATCTCACATTCAATTCACATAATGCCTGGGACAGACATACAACGTACAGCGTTGTACTCCTTTAGTCTAGTACGTGTTTTTCGGTACTGGTTTAAGTATTTGACAGTTCATACAATGCTGTACGTTTTATCCATATGTTGTTTTCTACACAAAATTACGTTTTCCATTAGAAAATCTAAAATTATCCTTGACTAATTTTCTATAAGGACGTATTTAAAATGTGGATTTGAAAAAATAAATCAAAAAAATAGTTTTCGCAAACGACTCATCTGATCAAAATGTTGTATTAGGAAAAGTTTGTAGGTAATGAACAATTCTTTAAGAAAAAATATACTGAAACTGAAAAACAGAAAACTTTGATTTACTCAAAGAATCCCCCCTTCGATCCACTTAATATTTATTTGTGAGCTGAAGTTATTTTCTTAAATGTTGATGAAAAGGTTCAGATGATCACTTCTTAAACTTTTTTTTGTTTTTAAATATTCGTATGTATTTATTTTGAAAATGATAAAAATCATATTTTTCTAACTAAAATTTACTGAAACTAAATTTTTTGCATTATTATCAAATGAAAAGTTTCAATTTTTTTGCGTAAGCCTAGCCGTTCTCAAGTTATAGCGAATTTTATTAACCAAAATTTATGTTTTTGTAATTTTTTTGGCCCTTTTTGAATGTTTGTCGTGATGTCCACAACAAAATGTGTTTTTCATAATAGATTATTAAAAACAGGCAATTTTTCCTCAGACAGGGTGGCAGTCAGACTTACCCGTTACTGTTTGGACGCGATGGAAAAGAATCAAGTTGATGCTTTTGGATATGTGTGTGTTAAAGTTTTGTTTAGGAAGAGAAGAAGCAGTATTTCAAAAGCTAGAAAAGCTTTCAAACATAACCTAAATTAATGATGTATAGAACTTCTCAATATATAGCACTTTGTTGACTTTGTACCTATCTTCATTTCAAATATATGGCAGACTCTATTGTATTGAAACGTACATATAAGAAATTTGTTCCAGACACGGGTATCAATAAAATTTTACCTGACTGTTGTCTTCTCCACGAAAAGCTAAAAAATCCCGATATAGGGTATGTGTCCCTTGACTCAGCTTAATACGTAACGATCGATTATTTTTTCATTATAACACATACATTATTTGAGCTATAAACGATATCCAAATTGCTATACCCTTGCTTAGATAAGGTTAATAAGACATTTGGTAGTATGTTTTACAAAAAGTTACACAACTCATTTTATAACGCCAGGAACTTTCAATGGATATGGCTGTAATGTCGGTCTATAAGCACCAAATTGTGCCTTTTTGTATATGCAACTTTGTCCCATTCGATAGATTTATAATCGAATGCAATCTTCGTTCGGGTTCTTCTATCTGATATTCTGATTTAAGGCTTTGCAAGCTGTACTTGCTCTACATAACAGAAAGTTTATAAAACAAACTAAAATAAAACTGCTTTGAAGCACTTAAGAGATTTTCATATTTGATTTCCATTCGTCCGTTCGATAATAAAAACAATACATTTTTCTCTACAAAGATTTTGTTCTTTTGGTTTGTGTTTAGATGAGCCATTTGAAAAATAAACAATCGCAAACTCAAATACTTCCATTAAAATTTTACCAGTAACAACATTTTCAATGCGTTATTTTTACAACAGACCAAAGAACATAGAAAAAATATGTCTCTATAATTGGGTCTACGGTTTTCACGTCATAGATTATTATTTTAACTATGTAAACAATTTATTTATAACGGGTGGCAATAATCTGTACATCTAGGCTGCATTACTCGGTTAATCGGTTGAATTTATACAAATTTAGATCGTTAAAAGCTCGTGGAGAGAATTTGTTCAGCTTAATCAGTGAAATCATGGTGTGCAAATAGTTAAGGAAATTGAAAATTACGTGAAAGTAAACAAGTATCAATTGTCTAGTAACGACTCAATTTCGTCGCAATTATTTTTTTTTCTATTCCTCAAATACCTTTCATAACTTTTTTCATAACTTGTCCGGGGGTGAGATTCGAACTCGCGTCTTTGCGTGAGAGGTATGGATGTTAACGACTACGCCAGGGTCGCCCCCCGCCGCAATTAATTGATCATCCTGATAGAAACATAATTTTGTTAATTATCGCTGAATTAATGACATATTTGATATAAAGATCGAACGAAGGAGCTTGGCTAACGTTACATCCCGTTACCCTTATTACCGTTTTTGCAGAAAAAAAAACTTTTAAGTTTGATCATTTACTTCAGATAGCATCAGTTTGTATCACTTTCGTTGCGTCTAAACAGAAATGGTAAGACTGACAGCCTCCATGTCTGAGAAAGATTTGTTTCTTATTCAATAATCTATCATGTAAAATACTTTATTTTTGGACATCGCAACTAACATTTAATAATGGCTGCAAAAATTGTTACAACAAAAATTCCTCATAATAAATTTCGCAATAACTTCAGAACGGCTGGGTTTCCGAAAAAAGTTTTTGTATGTTTTTTTTAATGTATACGTATCGTCTATTTTTGGTGAAGTACTATTAGAAAATACGCAATTTCACAAATTAAAAAATATCTATGAAAATTTAAAAACTTACGTAGTGACCGTCTTCAACCCTTCCCCCGATTTGAAGATATAACTTTAAGTTTAAAAAAAAAATATATATCATTTGAAGTTGGGATCCTTTGAGAAAATCAATTTTTAATTATTTTAGCATATTTTTTTTTTGTTTTAGTTACAGTGTATTTTTTTTCTTGAAGAACACTTAATGACCTACAACTTTTTTTCAAAAAACATTTTGATCAAAATAATCGTTTACATGTTATGTTGTTTTGAAAAAATGAAAATCATAATTTACATAAGCTTTTATAGAAAATCAGTCCAGGAAATCATAGGATTTTGATGAACTTTTTTTTTTTTGGGTAGAAATTTACAAATGGACAAAATTTCATCACAACCGGAAACTGTCGAGGCAAAATCAATATATTTTTAGCGTTTCTGACTGGATATGCTCATAATGCACCCAAACTGAGACAACTAATTGTTCATCGCGTACTGTCTCTAGCGAACATGAATTAAAAACCAATTTGACTGCATGAATCTCTAGTGCAAGGTGAATCAACTTGTTTTGTGTTGCGTTATTTTCATTTTTCATTCGTTTCAGAAAGCGGTGAATGTAAATAAGCGCAAACAACTCATTCAAATTCAACGTTTTACCGTGAGGAAGAAAGAGCAGTCCTTCATTTGAAGAATCGATGAAGTGGAAACAACACCGTATTGTGCCTGCAGGTATTTGCAGCCACTTCTCGAATCGATCCTCCAAAATGCCTTTTCTCCAAAATACCTCTCCCGAGTCACAAACTCTGTAGCGATTTCGGCTGTAGCTCGTTTGCTACAACTCCGTCTTTTGGCTTTCTTTGCTTCTGAGGAATTTTCTTCGGCTTCAGCCATATTCGAGTATATTCGAAAAACAAAATCTTGAAGCAGATAAAATTACTCACCAACGCGAAAATGAATGACTGGTTACCAGAACATTCAGTCAAGCAATCAAAACGTCTTGAAGCATCAATAGCCAGAAATGTGCTCTACTCCGGAGGGAACGAGTTATGTTGAACACAGGGATAACGGAATGCACGTCAAAATAAGTCGACACGAATATTTCTGTTCCATTTGTGTGTTCCATTTGTGTGAGAACGCCCCTCCCCCCCTTCAAGAGGGGATGGGCTTAGAACTGCCATAAAAACATTTCTTGTCTCCGAAAACCTCCACATGTCAAATTTGGTTCCATTTGCTTCATTTGTTCTCGAGCTATACAGAAAATTGTAATTCATTTGTATGACAGCCCATATTAGAGAAGGCGGTGGTGTCTTAAACCACCATAGACACATTTATTGCTTTCGAAATCCGTCACCTGCCAAATTTGATTCCATTTGTTTGATTGTTTTGAGGTATGCAGAACTTTTTGCTTCATTCGTATGAGAGCCTCTTCCCCTCACTTTTACAGAGCGGAGGGGTCTCAAACCACCATAGAAATTTGTTTTGCCTTCAAAAACCCCAATATGCCAAATTTGGTTCCATTTGCTTGATTAGTTTTTAAGATATGCAGAAATTTGTGTTTTTTGCGTATAGGAGCTTCCCCCTATCTCCTAATTTCAGAGAGTGGACGGGTCTCAAACCACCATAGAAACATTTATTTCCTTCAAAAAACCTCATACGCCAAATTTGATACGTTGAATTCAAAAATCGACCTTAAAATGCCCGAGATATGGCTATTTTCCTGGAACAGGTACCTTTGAAGGATTCTGGATGCGGCCAGATCTTTCTTTCATCCAAAACATGCCTAGCGACACTTCTTTCTTCTTATTTTTTCATCACAAAGCTTAAAGTGGACATTTGAACACGTTGGCCACTCCCGGGGCCACCAAAATGTTCCTGGGGGAACATGTAGCATTGGCCAATTACATGTTGACGCCAAAACATGCCGTATGACTGCTCTATCTTCATGATAATTCATATATAAGGTTTTGGTCTACAAGAAAAGACTATTGACCACATTGGCCCCTCTTGGTACCACCGGAATGACCCCGGGGAAACCTGTAGTAAACCAATTACATTTTTACACCCAAACATGCCGTGCGACAGCTCTCTCGTCATGAATTTTCATAAAGAATCTTTAAATATACATACGTAAAAAGACCATTCGCCACATTCGCCACCCTCGGGGCACCGAAACGTTCCTGGGGGAACCTGTAGCAGAGGTCAATTACATTTTTACGCTAAAACATGCCGTTCAACACCTCTTTCTTCTTCTCTTTTCATTACAAAGCTTGCTTTAAACTTAAAGTAAACATTTGCACACACTGGCCGCTCCCGAGATCACCGGAACGTCCCCCGGGGGAACCTGTATTAGACCTGTTACATATCAACACCAGAACGTCCCTGGGAAAACCTGTTTAGCACATTAGCAACCCTCGAAACTACCGATACTCATCAGAAGAACATTTTGTAGAGACAACTATGTTGTCGTGTCTAAACATGAGTTTTTTTTTTATTTTTCGTGTTCATATGAAAAATATGACCTTCGACAAATGATTTCTATATTTCTCTACTGTATAATAAGAATGCATTCGAATATGGCGTTGGAACGCCATTTGCTTGGATTACCGTTTGGATTCGCGTTGGAATTGACTCATACAGCTTATGAATGGTTTCAATTTGAATTCGGTACCATTCTTGGAATAGAAGATCCACGAGCGCTTTCAGCGACGATGGAGGAGGAAAAACACTGTGAATTCGAGCTTCCAATGTGGGCCAAAGTGGCTCGATGATGTTCAAATCCGGAGTTTGTGCTGGCCATAGCAGATGTTTAAAGTCCTCATCGTGTTCCTCATACTGCCAAGATATGAATGTGCGCATTTTGGTCCTGAAAAACTCCTTTGCTGTTCGGAAACACAGTTTTCATCATGAGCAAAACCTAATAAGATTAATTTTCAAAAATATTTTCTCAAAAATTACAACATTATAGCATGAGCAAAGAATCGCCCAAAACTTTTTCATAATCATTAACAGTGTGATTTTGCCTTTCATAACGATGATTGTCCCAATTGAGTACAATGATATGGCATCCCATACCATAACATACCCTCCTCCGTGCTTCACATACGCAGACAATCAGTTCTGTATGCCTCTTCCGGTGTCCTCCACACATGAGCCCACCATGTAGTAGGGAATTGCGTGTACGATGATCCATCCAACTTGCTTCCATGGATCAACTGTCCATAATTTGTACTCATTGCACTAGTGCAATCGATTAGACGCGTAGATTTTGGAGATGCAATAACAGCTCGGCCGTACACGGTGTTCAATAAGTTCGGATACACTTTCAAAATTTGTTAAAAAATGAAAACATGTTTTTTTATTTTTTGGATTTATGTTATTGAAAGCTATGTTTACAAGGAACGTTTACAACATTTCTCTTGGAATGACCCCCCTTTGTACTCCTTAACGAGCTTCAAACGTTTCTCGAACGCGTCGCAGGCAGCACGCACGGACTGCATGGGCATTTCGTCCCAGATTTTGAGAATTACCGTCTTGAAATGATCCAAAGTGCTGACCTTGTATTCGTTCAGCTTCGCCATCATATAGGACCAAACAAAAAAGTCGAGAGGATTCAAGTCCGGGGAGCTGGGAGGCCACAAAGTTTTGTCCAGAAAGTCGGTTAAATTGTCCCGACACCAGGCTTGAACCACATTTGCCGTATGGGCTGGTGCACCGTCCTGCTGGAACACGTAGTGCTCATCGCCGTAGAGGCTTCGGAGACTGGGGGCAACAACCTTTTCCAAAAACCTCAGTTTTGTAGTACGCCGCGTTGATTTTGACGTTTTTCAATAAACACCAAGGGTAGCTTACCACGTTTGCATACTGCCCCCAAACCATCACCGACGCGGCACTTTGGAACCGAGGGATGTTTATATTGGATTCAGGAATGCTGTCCCTCGATGGCGCCCACACCCGGTCATTTTGCACATTGTGCGGCTGCTGCAGCACGAACAGTTTCTCGTCCGAAAAAACAAACTCCTGACCAGCGTGCCGAGAGAGGATCCTCTTAGCTCGATCCAACCGCTTTTTGCTGGTAGCCTCCGAAACGCCATGGACGCTCACGTTTTTGTAAGGCCTGAAAACCAAGGTCCTTGGTGAGTATGGTGTGAGCGGTTCCAATGGAAACGTTGAGATCTGCAGCCGTTTTCCGGATTGAGCGGTTCTTTTTGCGCCGAATTCGCTCCCTCACGATCTTGATGACCCGTGGCGTCCTCGCTGAACGCGGCCGACCGGACCTCGCACGGTCATTGGTCGAGGACGTCTCCCGGTATCGCCTGATGGTCGTGTAGACAAAGTTCCGCTTGACCCCATGCGATTTCAGCAGCCGGAATATATCGCCGGGTCGCTCACCGTTCAAAAAACGCTTAATTACGAAGTCCCGATACTCTTTCATCGCGCGTAACAAACGAACAACAACTAACAGAATGTCAACACCGCGCACATTCGGTAGCGTATGAATGAAGCTAAAGCTGACACCAATACCAATGCAGAATATGTACATGGCGCATACCTACGCAATGATGAAAACTTGTATTCGAACTTATTGAACACCGTGTACAAGTTTTGGTTGTGGAGTTCCTCTTCGAACTGTTCGAACAGAAATGGGCTCTTCCAGCGTTGAGTTTAAGGCCGCGGTTGCTTTCACAGTACTTATTCTGCCATCATCCATTACAGTTCACCTCAGAAATGTCCTCTGTCTGGCATCTAAATTTTTTACGTCAACACACACTTGTATTTGCCGCTGTTTTATTGGCCTTCGAATACTCAGCCATAATACGGCAAACCGTCGTTGCTGATACACCCAATAATTTTGCTCTAGCTTCTCGAGCACCGACAATTCGGCCACGTTGAAATTCCGAAGGAGATGTAAACATTGTGCGTGTTCACTACTCCGCGTTCACTTTTTTATGACGCAGTAGAATTTTTTTTTAAGCGCTGTAGAGAATTTTACGAAATGTCAGGTTTCAAAGGCCGGGAGAATTTTGATAATAGCGTACACTCAGTAGCAAAAAAAAAGCCGAGCAAAATTTTGCTTCCAAAAAATGCCATGTTCAACCTACTGTAACTTTATCAATTATCAATATTTTTAGCTGAAACTTTCACCACACTATGAACAATGTATAGATCTTATGTGGTCGAAATTGTATATTGATCAGGCTTATAAATTTTAAGTTTTCATTACATATGTGAAAAAAGTCATTTTTGGACATACCAATTTCAAAACTCCGTATTTCTGTGAAAAATTTAGATAACATATTTTAAATTTCACAATAGCCTAAAAATACATAAGAAATAATGTGGACGAAATTTGAACTATTTCCATCAAGTGGTTTGGACTACAGCTGGCGTCAAAGTTGACGCACCAACATGAGTATTTCATTTTTCACCCGATATTGACCGTGCTGAAATATCGGTGCAAAAAAAAAGCCGAGGTGAATTCTTCTAATAATACTGTATAACACTGTACACGTAGTTTTTTCAATCCAATTGATGCTGTATGCCATATTTTGAAGTTCTTCGTGAGTTACACTAGTTATTTTGGATATTTCAGGCGTAACAAATCGTGTGTCTTAATAAGATGAATTCACCTCGGCTTTTTTTTGCACCGATATTTCAGCATGGTCAATATCGGGTGAAAAAGGAGACATACTCAAGTTGGTACGTCAACTTCGACGCCAGATGTGGTCCAAACCACTTGATGGAAATAGTTCAAATTTCGTCCACATTATTTCTTATGTATTTTTAGGCTATTGTGAAATTTAAAATATGTTATCTAAATTTTTCACAGAAATACGGAGTTTTGAAATTGGTATGTCCAAAAATGACTTTTTTCACATATGTAATGAAAACTTAAAATTTATAAGCCTGTCTTGTCTTGTTCATAGTGTGGTGAAAGTTTCAGCTAGAAATATTGATAATTGACAAAGTTATAGTAGGTTGAACATGGCATTTTTTGGAAGCAAAATTTTGCTCGGCTTTTTTTTTGCTACTGAGTGTACATCAATTACGTGAGGCGTTTTTATGTAATTCTCGACCCTCTTCCCCCTTGTAAAATTTGTTACATATAAATTTCGAAAAATATTGTATGGGTGGTAAGAAAATGATAGCCCCCCCCCCCCCTTAAATGACCTCCCTTACGTAATTAGTGTACGGACCCACATTGATGTTGCCTCTCACAGCTGTTAAATATCTAAATTGTGTCAAAATTCATTCATAAGTCGAAAGCTGATTAGAAACGTCTCAATAAAGGGCAAATATAATAATGTATAAATGAAATAGGGAGAGAGCTCCCATGACCGGACACCTTTCGCAGAACGCCGGACATTTTTCAATACCTGATTTCCATGGTACCAACGGTATATTTTAATCAACAATATTGTAAGAGCATTACAGAAGGAATAATGTAGAACCGCAAATGACGATACTTGTCAAATGTACCGTTGATACCACGAAAATCTTAAATGACCGGTATAGACGGATTTCCTGCGCTAGGGGATCTCCCCCTATTGTGTCAGATCATTAAATGCTTTGTGATGAAAAAAAAAAAACAACAAGAAAGAGGAGGCGTACAATTGTAATTATCTCCTGCTACAGGTTCCCCCGGGGATGGTACGGTGCTCCCAGTAGTGACCAATGTGTCCAATTCCTTTGTTTCTGTGACTTTTTCATTATACCAAAACCTTATTTATGAAAAACCATGAAGATAAAGCTCTCTGCTACAAATTCCCCCGAAAACATTCTAGTGATCCCGAGAGTGACCAATGTGTCCAAATGTCCACTTAAAGTTTAAAGAAAGTTTTGTGATGAAACAAGAAGAAGGAAGAGGTGTCGCACAGCATGTTTTGACCTTAAAAATGTAATTGGCCCCCAATGTGTTCAATGTCCACTTGAAGCTTGAGGATAGCTTTATGCTGAAAAAAGAAGAAGAAATAGGTGTCGCTCGGCTTGTTTTGGATAAAAGAAAGATCTGTCCGCATTTAGAACCCTTCAGAGGTACCTGTTCCAGGGAAATGGCCATATCTCGGCCATTTTAAGGCCAATGCTTGAGTTCAACATATCATTCGCTTGGAAAATGTTACCGCTTTTGCGTATTTGCCAGAGAAAAATATTTGTTAACGGCATAATTCTCATGTTTGGTTCAAATGTTTGTTTCATTGGTTTCCTTCTCTCTCTCCAGAGGGAAGGCGTCTCAAACCACCTAAGAAAAAAAAATCCTGCCCAAAAACCCCCCCATGCCGAAGTTGGTTCCATTTGAAGAACTTTAATTCCAAGAACTTGAGCTTTGCAGAAACTTGTGTTTCATTTGTATGGAAGTCCTCCCCTTCCAGGCGGGGAAGGAGCTTCGAACCATCATAGTAACCTTCTCCGGCCTCAACAACCCCTACATATACGTTTTCATAACAGTAGGTATGATTCTCATCATCTTTGGTTGACATTTGTGTCTAATTTTCATGAGAGCCCACCCCTTTCAGTGAGGGGACGCGTCTCAAACCTCCATAGAAACATTTCTTTGTTCCGAAAATTCCCACATCCCAAATTAGGTTTCATTTGCTTGATTCGTTCTCGAGCTATGCAGAAATTTGTGTTTAATTGGTGTGGGAGAATTATCATAAGAACCTTCCCCGACTCCAAAAATCCCTGCATAAAAATAGTCATACCTATTGGGATAATTCTCATGTTTGGCTCAGAATCGTGTTTCATTTGAATGAGAGCCCCTTCTCCCAAAGAGGAGGGGGTTTCAAACCACCGTAGATACATTTCTTGCCTACAAAAACCTTCACATGTCATATTTGGTTCCGTTTGTTTGATTAGTTCTTGAGTTATGCAGAAAAAAGTTTTTCATTTACATGGGAGCCCCCTTTTCTAAAGGCGGGAGGGATGTCCAACTATCATAAGATACATTCCCGGACCCAAAAACCCCTGCATACAAATTTGCATAACGGTAGGATAGTTTTCATGTTTGGTTTAAATTTGTGTTTCGTATGTATGGGAGCCCCCCTTTCCAGAGTGAAGAGAGGTCTCAAATTACCATAAAAACATTTTTTGCCTTCAAAAACTCTCCCATACCAATTTTGGTTCCATTTGCTTGATTAGTTCTCGAGTTATACAGGAATTTATTTTTCATTTGCATTAGATCCCCCATTGTTAGAGGCGGGAGGGGTCTCGAACTATCATAAGATGCTTTCCCGGACCCAAAAACCACTGAATACAAATTTGCAAAGCAGTAGGCATAGTTCTCATGTTTGGTTGAAATTTGTGTTTCAACTGTATGAGAGCCCCCTTTTTAGAGGGAGGAGGGGCTTTGAACCACCATTAAAACATGTAATGCCAAAAACTCGTCCATTCCAAATTTGGTTCCATTTGCTTGATTAGTTCCCGAGTAATGCAGAAATTTGTGTTTCATTTGTATTGAAGCCCCTCCTACTCCCTTCCAGAAGGCGGAAGAGTCTCAAATTACCATAGAAACATTTCTCTCCTTCAAAAACCTCCACATGCCAAATTTGGTTCCATTTGCTTTATTAGCTCTCGATTTATGCAGAAATTTGTGTTCCATTTGTTTGAGAGATCTCCCTACCCTCCCTCCTCATATGGCGGAAGAGCCTCAAATCACCATAGAAACATTTCTCTCCTTCAAAAACGTCCACATGCCAAATTTGGTTCCATTTCCCTGATAAGTTCTCGAGTTATGCAAGGATTTGCGTTTCATTTGTATGGGATGCCTCCCTTTCAGAAAGGGGAGGGGTCTCAAATCAACATAGAACCTTTTTTTGTCTTCAAAAACCACCGCATACTAAATTTGGTTCCATTCGCTTGATTAGTTTTCGAATCATGCAGAATATTGTATTTCATTTGTATCGGAGACCCTCCCTCCCTCCCTCCCTCCCTTTAGAATGGGGAGGAGTTTTAAACCAACATAAAAACATTTTTTGTCTTCAAAAACCACCACTTGCTAAATTTTGTTCCGTTTGCTTGATTAGTTCCGGAGTTATGCAGAATATTGTTTTATTTGTATGGGAGCCTCCCCTTTTAGGACGGGGAGGGTTCTCAAGCTACCATATAAGCCTTTCTTGCCTTCAAAAATTCACACATGCTAAATTTGGTTTCTTTTGCTTGATTAGGTCTTGAGTTATGTAGATATGAGTGTTTCATTTGTAGGGGAGCTCCTCTTTCCAGTGAAGAGAGGGGTCTCAAACCATCATAAGAACCTTCCCCGGCCCCAAAAACCCCTGCACACAAAATTTCACGCCGATCGGCTCAGTAGTTTTCGAGTCTATTAGGGTCAGACAGACAGACAGACAGACAGACAAAAAACCATTTTTATATATATAGATGATTCTCGATTTTCAACTAGCAACACATTGCACCATTTAATTTGATTCGTTACAAAAATAGGACGCATAACGCATAGACCCTTCTGATAAGTTAGTCTCAGTAGGCTGCAAATCCAAAGGGATCTAGCAATGGTCAAAACAAAATTTGTCGTTGGTGGCTGAGATGAAGGACTATTCAATATATTGGAAAGGTTTTTATTGAATTTCCGCTTGAACGATCCTTTATTTTATAATTTCTTTCACCTATGGGCGTTCATAGTCCAGTTTGTTTATTTTTCACATAATGTTCTTTCTCAAGAGTATGTGCTCTTATTCGAAATCAAATGGATCTAAGAGCGTTTTATGGCAGCATTTTCAAGATACATTCATCATAAAGAAGAACGTCATAAAAGTTTTTCAAAACTTTTATCAGGTTTTATGAAAGTAGCGAAACGATGTCTTGAGAGGGAAATCCAGTATCTTATAAAAATACTTATAAAGTGAATAACACTTATAAATGATGAAGTGTTCTTTAATCACTCTTAAGAACTGTTAATCATTTAAAATCACCTTAACTTGGGAAATGCTCTGATAAAACCAAATGATCTCCAGAATGCTTTGATAAAACTACTATAAAACATGAATAAAACCAATTTGCGTTTGAATTGTTTCTTGGGTCCCGTTATTGCATTATAAAAATTAGTTTTTACGTCAAATTTTCCTAAGAGAATAAAATTCGGTCCATATTACGTGAAGTTAGAGCACTCCAAAGTTGACCATATATTTGCCTATCCTAGTTATTTTGTCTACCCCCTGTATATCCAGTGGAAGCAGAAGGAGAGTGGTAGTTCATCCAGGCTGCTGCATAGAAATGATGAAATAAAATGACCAGCTGATTTTCCAAACCTTAATGCGAGGGAGTTAGTGGATGGTTCCAATTTCATCACCATACAATCCTGCATGAACTTCTTGCGTCTAGATTCCATATGAAGCAATCTTTAGTCATGATACCATGTGTAAATTAATTTGTGTAAGTCGATTATACAAGTATTTTACGATAAACGTTCTCATAGAGCAGGTCAGTTGAAGCTTCTCACTCAATTCACTTTACACCACTAGTCGGATTGTAATTGGATCAGATAATGCTCCCGATAGGGTAAAATTTCGATTACCTCACCAAAGTTTTGAGTTCTCTTATCCTCTGAAATTTTAAATATCCTATGAGCGGCACGAAGCTAACCAACAAATAAACATAAACTCCATTACAGATCTACACATTACGTGCCTAAATTATGCAGTGTACTGTCTCCGAAAAGCCTAGGTCCCTTTCCGGAGCAAATATTTATACACTCCACCATTCGCCGCGTCGGTTGTTGGTGGTATCTTTTGTCTCGTGCTGACTACTTTCCTTCCAGCACTTGCGCTAACGGGGATTTTCATATTAATGATAAGCAAGAGGGGATGGGTGGGTGAATATGCGAGTGTGCGAATCGATGCTGCCATAGCTGCCACCGACCGTTTTGAATAAGAGATTGGACCTAGGAGGAACAAGCTACATGGACGCGACTCAGTTACCTACCTACTAAGAAACGGAAAAAATAAAATTGGAACACACTTCAGACTAACAAAAGGAGCTCTTTTGCATAAACGAGCAAATCCTTCCAAATCGGTAACGATAAAATAAGCCTGCCGCCTCTCACCCGGCTAGAGGTGAAAGAGGTTGAGAGAGATGCCAGGAAAAGGTGTTGCCACCGAAACGGAAGGACATTTGTCGCCGATGAATGTAAATGGCGGTGTTTAACAGTGGCGGCTAGGTGACGATGTTCGGGACGATTTGGCGGGGCTTTTGAATATTTACGTGGCAGTCTTGTGGATGGAATTTTAAAATTGATTGAGAATATTTGATTGCAACGCTTTTGTGTTTGGGTGAATTTTGCAGTTTACAAATTTATGAATAATTTATTCCGCTTAGCATCACAAAACAGGAAAAGGATTCTATGGAATGTGCTATGCTATGTACATCTGATCAACCCGAAAGTATACTCACATCCTTTTCTATCTCGATGACGGCATCGGAGACGCATTCGGAAAAATCCGGCATAAGCCATTCCGGACGCCCAAAGTCTCGTTGTTCGCAGATTCTTTTCGCTTGTCCTTCCCCTCTCTTGGGACAGTCCGCAAGTACTGCCGGCCCGGATGCACTGGCAGGCCAGTTCACACCATAGTCGGTATTCTTTGGACACAGTGTAACGGTTCCCTGCTCGACCACAGTTACGTGGACACTTTTCGATATCGGTGCAACGGAGTTCGATACGATACAGGTGTAGACAACGGATTTCTATGAAAACGAGCAGAAAAGAAAAAAGAAAAAAATAAATCCATTAGAAACACACCGCCTTTATAAGCTTCGGTTGTTTCGTCCGATGGCATTTATCTTCATTTACCTGGAGATTTTTCACCTTCAGGATGCTGCCGTCTGGGTACAGATCTTCCCACAGTTCAGCATTCGAGTCCGACTGGAAGAGGGCACCGTTTTTTGTCCAACTGTACCCGAGTGTGCCGTACTGTTGATCCGAATCCTGGGACAAACACCGTATGAGCAGTGATTCGCCACGAAAAAGTGTCACACTAGGGGGATCCACCCGGAGCTGTGGGGCACCCAGGATCTGTACCTTGGTCGAACGACATTGCTGCATTCCCATGTCGTTTACCTGTAAGGGAGCGGGTGGAAAAGGTGGGTTACGAGAAGTGAAGCAGTGGTAATGAATATAAATAAAAAGAAAATAGAATTTCGCTTTGCTTCGCTGTACAGTATTGTTTCGCAATTAGCTTTTTACTTGTGAATCCCATCTAAGGGTTGAAGTTGACAGTTTGCTGATAGAGGAGGTAAAACTGATGAATAGGAAACACATCATTGACCCTCGCCGTTTCGTTGCAATATATTTTCGGCATGGCGTGGTTATTATTTAATAACAATTAAAAAAACAAACACACATTTCAGGCATTCTGGTAACGCAAGGGCTCAGTAGAGATTCTTTGTCAAGACCCGAAGCTAAGAGTCAGTTCCATTATAGTACATATATACACATTATATATTTCATAATTTTAAATCATCTATGGAATTTTTAGTATTGTACAATTGTTTTAAATCATATTTTTTCGTGACTTTGATAAATTGTCTAAGTTTTATTTGTCTTCTATTCTGGGGTACAATTTAAAAAAAAAAAAGTATTTGAGCGTTAATATCTCATTCGTTTTACAAAAGTATTTTTTTTCACCAATCGATCGGAAATATTTCTACGCTTCAATTATATTAGAGAACATTGTTGGTTTTGGCCACATAATATTGAAACATTCATAAATGTTAAGCGTTGTCTTAAAATGACCCCAAAAGGAAAATGGCTGCATGCAATTACAGACTGAATGAAAATGTCTTGGGCAAATTTGTTCTACATCAATGCTTCTGAAAAAAAAAAACATAAGTTTACGCTTACGCTTTACACAATTAGCGTTGTTTTAGGATATGGTATACTTGCAAACGTATTATGAAGTTTTTGTTGATAAACGTTAAGTATTTAGGGATCTTTCTGCGATGTTTAAAGTTATTCAAAAAAGAACTTGAGTTTAGAGCATCAGATCTTCAGTTGAACCAGTAGCTTTTTGGGATTTATGAGGTTACGATATGTGTCCAAACTACCGATAAGGTCATCCAAACTGTCCTTGAGTTCAGCACCTAAGATCAATTGTAGTAACTACAGCTTTTTGGACTATGTATTACATTACATATTCAACCATATTCAGTGAATATTTTCGAACGTAAAAAAAACCATTATGAGCTGAACTGGAATGATCTAGGTCATCAAAACTGTACGTGAGTTCCAAACATAAAAAATCTACAGTTGTAACAGTATGTTTTTGGGCTATATAAGATGACTTTATGTATTCGAACATATTCTATGAATCATTTGTAAGGCCAACAATCATTATTTTAAAGCTTTGTAATCTTCTAGGTAATACAAACTGTCCTGGAGTTTAGAACTTGAAATCTACGGTAGTAGCAGCAGCTTTTGGGCTGTGCAAAGTTACGTCACGTAACATATTAGCATATTCAGTGAATATTTTTGAACGTAAAAATACATAAAAAGGCAATCTTGAGTTGGTCTAAGTCATCCAAACTGTACTGGCGTTCAGAACTTAATATTTACAGTTGCAACAGTAGTTTTTAGGAAATACAGAGTTCCAACAAATATTCAATCATATTCAATTCATATTATTAAAAATCAACAAATATTATAAAGCAATATTACATGTTCTTGACCGTCCAATCTATCCTTGAGATCTTATAATAGAACCGATAGTTATAAAAAAAAACCTTC
This sequence comes from Aedes japonicus, assembly GCA_034211315.2. NCBI lineage: Eukaryota > Metazoa > Arthropoda > Insecta > Diptera > Culicidae > Aedes > Aedes japonicus. The sequence goes on from JASCZW010000134.1 coordinate 268,592, forward strand.
CTGGGCTATACAAAGCTACGATGTGTATTGAAGCATATTCATTGAATATCTTGGAAGAACAACAGACATTATGAGATAATCTTCGGATGTTCTAGGTTATCAAAAGTATCCTTAAGTTCAAATTTTAAAATCTACAGCTTTAACTGTGACTTTCTGGACTACACAAAGTAACAATATGAATTTGACCAAATTAAGTTAGTCTACTGGAATGTAAACATATATAATGAGATATATTGGGATGTTCTAGGTCTCTAAAACTGCCCTTGAGTTCAGAAGTTATGATCTACAGTCGTATCAGTAGCTTTATAACCTATGAAAAGGTGACGTGTGCATTCAAACACATTCTGTGAATCTTCTGTAAGGTCACCAGTCATTATCAGATTGCCTTGGGATGTTGAAGTTCATAAACACTGATTTTGAGTTCAGAATTCAGTGAACAAACAAACGGTGAAGTTCTTTATTTCCGCGCTCCGTTGCTTTCAAAGAGTTTCACATCTATTTGGCTCCAAAACCAATTGATTTTTTCTCGATAGTGTTTCTCCGCAGTTGAAATCTAGTTTTTTTTACACGAAAAGTTTAACCAAGCAGTGAAATTACGGTTGATAATTGATTGCAATTGGCAAGAGGCAAGCCATCTTGCATTGCATATCTGCGCGAGTACACACACCAGCAGCAGTGTTGACGTTCATTTGTTTATCTGCCAACTACCACTGATCATCATCATCATCGTTAAGCTCCCCTTCTAACCGGTACACGGCATCACACACATCATCGCGCGGCTGCAGCAGATTAGTGATACATATAAGATAAGTTTTTGTTCCTGTCTCTCCTGAATACATAATAATTCAATTTTGAGTAAGTGTGTGTGTGTGTGAGAGTGGTTTTAGCTTTAGTTTGTTTTTCTGTGTTTTATTGTTTATAATTGCGTTAGTGGTTGAGCGTCATCTGGTCCATGGGTTGTTTTCTTTCAACCCAAAACGAAACCTCTTAACGTTTATCAGCTCAGTAATGATCTGACGAAATAATTCTCGGCCGTGACCTATATCAAAAAAAGGTGGAAAAAGAAAAAAATCCAATTCCTTCTGGTTAACGAAGTACACCCAGGACTTTCCATTTCTTCTGGGGTCACCCAAAACCCCTGATTCCCCGATTTTAAGAACAGAAGCCGCTTCCTCATCAGGGCTGTTCTCATTTGATGATATTGCCGAAGGTATCTTCAACTACCTTGAAATTTCTGAACTTTTCAAAAGCATTGTTATTGCCATAACATTTCTTGGAAGCAATTAACATTAAAATGGTCCCTCCTTGTAGATATCATTTCTTTCGATGGATAATTTTCCAAATGAGGTCAGGGATTTGATCACTGTTTTGCAGTGGAATTGTCGAAGTCTTGTTCCTAAATTGGGATCTCCCAAATTTTTAGCTCACAATACCGGTTGTGATGCATTCGCTCTTTGTGAAACATGGCTCTCTTCCGAAATCGATCATCCGTTTTTTGATTTCAATATTGTTCGTCTTGATCGTGAGGATTCACGAGGAGGAGGAGTACTTTTGGGAATCAAAAAGTGCTACTCCTTCTAGAGAGTGAATTTTCCTCCTATTCCAGGTATTGAAGTTGTCGCATGTCAGGCTGTTATTAAAAATAAGAGCCATTGCATTGCTTCTGTGTATATTCCTCCTAGGGCCTCAATAAACCAAAAACAACTTTCAAATATATGTTTGGATCTTCCTACTCTGCGGTTGATCATGGGAGATCTTAACTCTCACGGTACAGGCTGGTAAAACTGTATGATCACAATCGTCCTTCTTTGGTATATGACCTCTGTGACAACTTCAATATGACAGTTCTCAATAATGGAGAAGTAACACGTTTGGCTGGTCCATCATCAGTTGGCTGTAGATTAGACCTCACACTTTGCTCGAATTCATTATCGTTGGACTGTACGTGGAATGTGATCCAGAATCCCCACGGCAGTGATCATTTGCCTATTAAGATTTTGGTTGCAACCGGGTTCAGTACATCGGAATTCATCAACTGCGCATATTATCTTACCCATCACATCGATTGGACAAAGTTCAAGACAGAAATAAATAAAGCGGTAGCGATGGTACACAGAAACAAAAGCGTTCACGAAAATGAAAACGGACCGTGAACTAGTTCACGTTTTCAGGATTTTTACCTAAAAACGTGATTTAGTTCATGATTACGTGATTCAGTTCACGGTGTATTTTTGCTTGTTCTCGAATTCATGACTGCAGTTCACGGATCCGTGCACGGATTTTTTTCCGTGTAGAAGGACAACCCCCGCTGGAGGAATAAAGATTGGACTCGGAAAAAATTCGACACTTTGTTTTGGGTGTAACTTTTTATCGCGTGGGTAAAAATCAATGAAATTTTGAATAATACTAATTTAAAGTGATTTGTTTATGTGTGCCAAATTTTATTCAAGTAGTTTTCAAGATGCATTCGAAACAAGAAGGGCTACGCCAGCAAATCTTGGGCGCGGTGATCGATAATCCTGGTCAGTCGCACAGATGGATCGGCAAAAGGCTTGGAATCCACCATTCCACCGTGTCCTGCGTTGTGAAGATGTTCCAGGAGACGAAGACCATCGAGCGGCGCACTGGAAGCGGCCGAAAACCGAAAACAGAATACCCAGAGAAGGCGCGGAAGATAAGGTAGTACTTTAAGAATAACCCGAACCATTCCACCCGAGACGTGGCCAAAATGGTCAATTCGTCGAAGTGGTTCGTCCAGCAGACCATGAAGCGGGCAGGGCTACGTGTTTTTAAGGTCAGAAAGGCGCCAAACCGGACTGACAAGCAAAACACGGTGGCCAATTTGCGTGCGCGGAAGCTGTGCCGTGAGTGGATGGTTAAGCCAGGCTGTCTCGTCATGGACGACGAGACATATATCAAGGTGGACACCAAATCCCCGGCCTCGAGTTTTGGTCGGTACGTCTTGCATGGAGGTTCTCGAAAAGTTCCGTAAGAGAAAGATGGACAAATTCGCGAAGAAGTACCTGTTGTGGCAGGCGATCTGCGAGTGCGAACGGTACAGCAATTTGGGCGATAATGAAGAAGAAGTTGAAAAAAAGCGGAAAAACTATCTATTATATTGTAGCATTATATTTGCTGCAAAGTTTGGTCAAGTTGATTCAACTTAATCGTTCTTCACTGATGGATCATCGGCTAAGGAGTCAGCAGGCTTTGGTATATGTAACGAAATTCATAGCGCCAATCGTAAACTTCAAGCTCCTGGTTCCGTTTATGTCGCTGAATTAACGGTAATACACTTTACGCTAGAAATGGTTGCCTCACTTACATCGGATCAGTACTTCATTTTCACGGATAGTCTCAGTTCTATAGAGGCTATTCGCTCATTGAGGCCAGTAAAGCACTCCTCGTATTTTCTCATGAAAATACAGGAGCTTCTAAGTGCTTTATCTTCGCGTTATTTTATCATCACCTTTCTATGGGTCCCTTCTCATTGTTCAATTCCGGGCAATGAGAGAGCAGACTGGCTTGCAAAGGTGGGCGCTATGGAAGGCGATATTTACGACAGACAAAACGCCTCACTCGCCAGCTGGCAGTATAAATGGAGTGAAGGAGATTTGGGATGATGGCTACATTCTATCACTCCCAAGGTGCCGAAGAAATGTTGGTTCAGAGGATGGGATGTGGGTCGAGACTTCATTCGTGTGATATCTCACCTCATGTCCAATCATTATTCATTAAACGTTCATATGTTCCGTGATGGGCTGGAAGGCAGCAATCTTTGTAAATATGGACAAGGTTATCAGGACGCAGATCACGTTATTCATTTTTATAGCTGCCTTTATTTCGTTAGTTAAGGTGACAAATTTTCTTCAAATGTCCTATATCTAAATAAATTTGATCAACATCTATTTTAATACGTCTAAGATTAGCAGAAAATAGTCAAAAGTTCCAAAGGATGTGCTTATATGGAAAAAATAAAAAGTGATATTGTTAAAAAACCTTAGGCCCAACTTTGGAGACTTAACTTTTTGTGTTCCTAACTATGGCTTATTATATTCATTGGACAGTTTAATAGTAACATTGTTTAATATGCAATTGGGGTTTATGAGTATGTGGCCGAAAAGAATATCTTCATTAGTATCTAAACGAAAAATCTATATTATGTAGGCTATGATGTTTAAAGTGTTGTACATAGAATAGAATTCTTTTCAGTTTTATAAAGAATTTTTCTCTTCATATAGGATTCGTAAATTTTGAGTTCAGTAAAGGGAATATTGCTAACAATAAAATGTAGAAAACCGTTCGATAATTGTTCTTAATGTGAAATTTCAGGGATGAGATGAAATTGCATTCATGGATAGACCCAACATGAAGCCTTTAAACCGACATTACATCCATAACCCTCAAATGTTTGCTCTGAAAAAGCTTATTAGCTTCTAGAATGCTTTGTTTCAGAGGACACCTATTTACTCCAAGGTAGGAGAATACTTTTCTACATTTACTTTTCTCAGAAGGGTCGAACAAAAAGCGCACCGCACAGCCACTTCCATCTTGATAAAACATAATCAATGAACGAGGGCCACATCACTACTGTCGGTAGATAGGAACGTGAGTGTAGTCTCTTTTAGGGTTTCCTCCACCCTTGGGCGGGTGAGAACATAAAAAGCACAGTTTCGTGTATTTGCTCTATTTTGTGATTCTTAATTCCTTGTCAGCAGGAGATGAATGGTCCTGTAATAGTTTGCTTTATCAACCAACCATGGGTTCACCGGCTAACCCAGCTACGGTGGCGATGTGATAAAGAGCCACCCATACTTTCAGGTTTGGAAACTAGAAATGCTTTCGGAGTTTTGAAAATCCGAAATCATACTCTTGGTGGTGATGGTTTTAAATTGGAACACCCTCCCCAAGGCATCATGCACAGACCTTGTAAGGAAGCAGTCACTTGTAAATTAGATGCTTTATACACTTCAGCAAATCATCTGCTCTGTACAGGAGGGTGCACTTGGATGGATGTTCTGCTCATAGTCAGTTAGAGGAACGTGGAGCACAACTGCAACTCAGCTCTATGATCATCAACGAAACTGATAAACCAGCAGCAGTCCGTGCTAGGATAGTAGACATTGATTAAATTTGAACCGGGAGCAGAGTCCAGAAGCGGAACAAGAAAGAATGGGATGGGAGGGAAAAACTACCATCATCTGTACAACTAGCGATCGAACAACCACCCACTCAAACCCAGCATACTGGGTAAAAGCAAAAAGATAGAGTGAGTGGTTTACCGATGATTGTTTATCTCAAATTGACTCTCAAGATAAATTAAGTGGAATTGATTTTGCTTTGTAGCAGCCGTCAAACGTTTGGATGTGATGGTTCAGTTGTTGTAATTTGAAGATTGATTGCAATCGAAACCACGTGGACCGATTGGCTGGCCTGGAGCGATTTGCTTTGAGCTAAAGTTTATCGACTAGCAATAAATGTAATTAAAGCAACAATTTGTAATCGATCTCCAAGGAAACCTGCACTGATAAAAAAGCAATGGTAAATTTTATGTGTCCCACACATAATGTTTTTGCAATTTGACCCACAATTGATATCTATGTGTAAATCCACATACATTCTATGTGTGATGATAATGATGTGATGGGAAGCCACCACCAGTGCAGGACTTGCAATGGCGTACAGTTCCTCCTAATGGCCAGATCAAACTGCACATTTCTGTAATCCGCACTATTCCGTTGTATGAAGGGCCAAAAACGGGAGTGTAGACCCGTAAGCAGAAACACTTACACGAAACCCACGGAAAGGATAAAGAATCTCCTTCCAACGAAACGCTCTTATTACAGGAAATAAACAGTAAGCAATACACATTAGGATTTCCGTCTGGTGGTTTGTTAAAAATTGGGTTAGCAAACTCACTGTAGACTGTCGGAAGATAATAAGACCTTCGCTAATCTCGATCTGACGATTGCCATCAAGAAAGGCATAATTGTCATCCATGACATAGGCCAGATAACCACAAATCCTACATCCAGCCTACACTTCCTCTGGCACCCTGTATTCCCCCCTTACCCTTGGGAATATTATGTATATAATGTACGTAATAGAATATAATAAATGTATTTACAAAATGTAACTGAAAGCCACTGGATTGTTATTGCAAAATAAATTTGGATATTAATATCTGAATAGCCCTGGAAAAGCTGGAAAGCAAAGAAGATCAGTCCTTTCAACAAAAATAAAATTTCAATGAAAAGATGTTTGATTTGTTTTATTATTTTGAGAATCAACACACTATTCTATAGGTCGAAGAAAGCAGTTTAAGTGATCGAAGAGCCCAATTCGATGATTTCTGAAATAAATATAATATCTTATTGTAATATCCCTAAACACATAAATTTAAAAACAATCATGTACTGCAACTATCACATGCCAGTTTTTTATGGAATAGAAGTTGTAGTTCAAAAATAGAATTTTAATGAAAAAGTTATGCTGAAATTCTGAAAAACAAATTGAGTATTACAAGCATTACATTGTCATGCTGTTCTGTGCCCTGGAATGCAAAAGAAATTTGTAATGCGAAGATGTCGCAAAGCGTGCTGAAATTATTAATTAAATGAGAATATAAAATACACCCTACTAGAACACGATCTTCAGTCGCAGCCACTCACTTTCCTATAGTCAAGTTGACAACGTTACCCATGCTACGCCAACCAGCTTCTACATGCTGAAATGCTGAAACAATGTGAAGAAAACTACAGTAGAAAAAACAATTAGTGTGATATAACCACAAAGGAACTGACTCTTAGCTTCGGGTCTTGACAGACAATCCCTACTGAGCCCTTGCGGCACGTAAATTCAGCGCAAGGGACAACAGTAAAGCTACAGTAATCGACATAAATAAAATGACACCATACATCATTCTTCATTCTTCTTAAATATTTTTGAAAAATACCTACATTATTAGTCTGTTAAAAAAGTCGGGTAATAACACTTTACGTTTTCGAAAAATAAGAGAATCCATTGCTTAATATACTTATTCTTCCTGTAAAATACTGTAATACTCAAAATGAGTATGGCAAAAATTAAACCCCAATTATAAATAGAGTACGGGACGGGTTTTAAGCAGTTTATTTAGCACCTGAAACATTTGAAGAAGCTGTATGTAATCTATAATTAGAACTGCCATTGTTTCGACATAAATCCCTCTGCTGACTTCTGGTCTATCCGCACATACCTTCAGGAATTAGCATTATACTCAAAAAAAAAAAAAATCATAGCCATGGAATAAACTTCCCAACTGCAGGGACTTTTTAAAAGCATGCGAATTGATTTCCGATCAAAAATATGTTGTCTTCAGATCCGTAATCTGTACATAAGCTATCAATATTGTAGGAGTACAATTACGTGGCTGTGTGCGGAGTCAAAATGAAATAGGCCAGTTCACGATTTGCTGCAAACGTCAATTTCCTCAACCCGCTCCTTCGTTTTACCAATCCGCTCTCAAAAACAATCAACCAAAACATGTCGCTTGCTACGATCACAAACTCGACTACTAGCAGGTTATGAGACAAACACGTACACGACCGAACTTTTATTTTGTCATTGATCTTTAGACTGGCAATGTGTATTTCTTATTTCATTTACTTTCACGCATATGTTAGCCAAAGTGACTGTGACGACAAACGCGATGTTTCGTTTAAAAACAAACAAACAAATCTAGAGTTTTTTTTTCATTAGGACGAATCTGCAATTGAGAGACCCTCTTTGATTACTTTCTCTTTCATTCATATTCCATTCAGCGTTACGTTTTTCATTCAACTATTTTTAGAGTATGGTAGCCAGCACTGTTGTGTTTCTATCTGTACTAAAGAATCCCTCAAAAAACTTATAATGGCTCTGTATAAATGAAAGAGAGCGAAAGAGGAGAGGGTCTCTCATTGTTAGATTCGCCCTTTTGAAAAAAAATCCTAGAAATGCAAGAGACAACAGACTTCACGTTACAATACTGGTGCGCTTCATCCACGGTTAACAAAGAAGAGAGGAAACCTGGGCTCTCTCAAAAGCAATAGTGCTACCGCTCAACAGCGAAGCATTATTTATCGAATTGATCAACCTCTAATGATTGGAGGAAACATGCAATAAATATTGATGAAAGATTATCTAAATATGAAATAAATTTAACTCAATGTTCAACATCACATTCTGGCAACAAGCCTAGCTGTGAGGGAGAGCTGATGAAGACATGATTAAATGCAAAATAAATGCAAAATACACAAAGGTAAACAGAATACACAGGTATGAAACTGATGGTTTTCTCGATGATGTTCTTTGAATCTTCAAAATGACAGTAATAAATTGGAAATCAATCATGATTTACGCATCTAATCATAAGCCCGATAGAAAGAGGTTATGACCGTATCATTAAAAGTGAAATAATTTGGGAAATTTATGAGTTTTAGACCTATTTTTTAACAACTGATTAAAATAGTAACCCCTGATTAAGCCGTTCCCTACCCTATAACGTCTTAGAATTAAAAAATACTTCAAAGTTAAGTCGTTATAATAGTTTTGAAATTTCAGAGTCAGTGCTTAATTCTTAACATTGACTTAATCAATCGGTCTGGAGAGCGTCAATATCAATATTATTCAAGCCGTTGTCGTCCAACGTGAGGTACGTCTCGTCGTCCATAATGACCACCACGTTCCACTTCGCCGGGCAGATCTCTGTGACCAGAATCTGCAGCCGTTGTTTCTTGGTTTCCACTTGGTTCTCTGACACGTCTGGCTTGGTGTCACTCAAGCAAGCTCAGGTCCAAAGTGTCGTCTTTCGGGGGTATTGTGGGGGAAGATAGTGTGTATTGTTAAGCAACCGTGTAGATGTCATAAACGAATTTATTTTTCTTATTGATTCTGTTTCCTGCAACTAAGTGTCAAGATCTAGAACTAGATTTTTAAGGAAAATACCACAGCCGTGCCAAAGTGAATTTTGATTCAGAGTGCAGGCTTAGTTTGTAAATTAATCAGTGCAAGAAGAGTGTATTAAGGAGCGTATCGAAAATAAGCTATCCACAAATTTTCTTTCAAATTATGTTGAAAACCGGTATTTTATTCATACAAAAAATTGATCCTTTATTGTACGAGGTTAAACTTGAACATAATGAAGACCGGATGAAATTTAAGTTATTCCTTCACGAATTTTAGAACTTTGGATCGAATGCTCTTCATCAAGTTCCGGACAAGTGTTGCATCGCATTTTTTGGACGCTTGAGCCCAAATTTTTTTGAACTCCTGCATGTTCCCAGCTGCTTTACCAGTCTTCTTGAAGACCCTCTTCACGATTGCCCAGTAACGTTCGATGGGTCGAAGCTGAGGGCAATTTGGTGGATTGATATTTTTCTCAACGTAATCTATACCCTTTTCCGCAAGCCAATTGAGAGTGGTTTTGGCATAGTGAGCCGACGCTAAATCCGGCCAAAACAGTGGAGGTGTACTATGCTTCTTATATAAAGGCAACAATCTCTTCTGGAGACACTCAGATCGATAGATTTCCGCATTTATAGTTCCGTTATTGTAAAAAATGGTTGACTTCAAACCACAGGAACATATTGCTTGCCATAGCAGTACCTTTTGACCGAATTTCTCCACTTGAATCGACCTGTCCGCATCGCTCATATCCTCTCCAACGACGGCAGTAAAGTATTGTGGACCTGGAAGGGCTTTTGAGTCCTCCTTTACATAGGTCTCATCGTCTATCAAAACGCATGCATCCGGACGCTGCAAAAGACGCGCATACAATTTCCGGGCCCTTGTTGCTGCTCGCTTCTTCTGTTCTGCACTTTGTTTCGAGATTTTCTGCTTCTTGTAGGTCTTCAGGTGGTTTCGCCTCTTGATACGCTGGATCATTCCGACACTCGTTCCTGCTTTTTTGGCCAAATCACGTATTGACATTGATTTGTTCTTCATGATTAGAGATACCACTTTCTGCTCCAGTTTCGGGCTCATCCAAAGAATAGTGTTCCCCGAACTTATTAACACTCGCATGATGAATTCCAAACCGCTTCGCCAATTTTCGCATAGTAATACCCTTCTCACTTAGCCATGTGTCCAGAACCTTAATTTTCACTTCCTTTTCCATACGCGACATTTTGAAAACGCAGAATTCTAACCGCACAAACAAGTAAACAAAAGAAAGCTGACAGTCAACGCACAGCATGCAGTGTTCAGAGCATAAAAACCCATCACAAATACATGCGTACAACGCAAACGTATGTGGATAGCTTATATTCGATACACTCCTTAATGACCACCACGTTCCGCTTCGCCGGGAAGATCTCTATGACCAGAATCTGCAGCCGTTGTTTCTTGGTTTCCACTTGGTTCTCTGACACGTCTGGCTTGGACTGACGCTTCTGCATGTGGATATCCTTTTTTTCCAAGCGTTTCAAGCTTATCGGTTTAGCAATTAGCTTATTCCTTGCTCTCAGCTTAGTGTTCTAAATGCACTTTCACAGTCATGAATTAAGAGTTTTCGATGCGAGGTACCATTTTTGCATTGTGTTTTGTATTTGCATTGTGCATTGTGATTGTGTGGCAAGTACAATCATACCCTATTCCCAGGTTATCGAGAAATGTTCCTTAGCGAAAAATTCCTAAACCAGACCGGGAATCGAACCAAGCCTCCGCCAGCTTGGTGTTTCATGTGTATATCCATTTTGGCCAAATACTTCTTGACCGTTTTGCCTTACGCACGGAGAGAAGTGGCCAGCTTGCCTTCCGTCTACCGTTTGAGCTTCTGGTCGCTTAAACCAGGCTTCCGCTCGATGGACTCTCCCTTCTCCAGAAGTGCCAAAATCTTGTAGATGTTTCCGCGATCGAACCCGACCGACACGAAGTGGGCAACAATGGCGACTTTAATAGACCCGGATGGAGCAGGAGGTATGAACTAATCATTTCGAAGTTGTTTTACTGTTTTCGCCATAACTGCTGTAAATGAACTGATGGAGCTGTCAAATTTCCACAGTATACAGGCCACTTGTATATATTAACTTCTAACCGGCAAACCTTATGGTGCAACTTTCTGTTTGACCGTTAGTTGTTTTATGCGCTATTCTTCAGACACGAAAATGCAGCAGAAAATTCTCAAAAACTATGCGGTTAGGTTAAGTAACATCCCTGTTGGAATTATCCAAAAATTGTCATGGCGAATTGAACATAAGGTCTACACTGTCGATGAAATCATTTTGAAAACATAAAAAAATTCATGATGATTAAGTTTTTTTTAAAATTATGAACAAAAATAAACCATGCCAAATGCTGGTGGTAATTATAATCATATTTTCAACCGGCAGTGTTAGTTAGTCGATACTTATGACGGTAACCAGAAAACGAGTACAAAATACATCTTGAAAGCATCTTAATAGCATGCTCATGTCCAACCCAAAAGAACTACTTCGCAATTAAATTTCATAGGCTCTAGAACTTTAAGAAAACTTGACGTAGGATATGTGTCCCTTAACTCAGCCTATTATGCAATGATCGATTACATTTTCCATTATAACTCATTAAGTTTTTAAGCTGTAAGCGAGATTCAACAAGTAAGATACTTGTTAATATAAGTTTGATAACACATTTGGTAGTATGTATCACAAAAAGTTACACAACTCTTTTTATAAAGCCAGAAACATTCGAGGGATGTGGATTTAATGTCGGCCTATAAGCACCAAATTGGGTCTTTTCATGGATGCAACTTCGTCCCATGCGATGGATCTATAACTAAATGCTGGCTTTGTATGGTTTTTTTCTTTCTAATTTTATAAATTAAGGCATTGCTAGCTGTATTCGATTTAATAAATACAACATTTCACAAAACAACCTAAAGTAAAACTGCCTCGAAACACGTGATGTTCATATAGGGTAAGGGGATGTAATGTTAGCCTAGCTCCTTCATTCGGCCTATGTACCAAATGTGTCATTAATTTAGCGATATTCAACAAAATCATGTTGTTATTAGCATGATAGATGTAATCCAAAGCAATTGAGACAATATCAATCATCTTATAGTTGTTCACTTCCGCGTAATTTTCGGTTTCTTGAACTTTTGGGGCATCATTATTTCACTGGTCATGCTGTACAGATGATCTACACAATTTCAAGTGATCTAAATTTGGCTTAATTGAATCGATAAAGCGAGTAATGCAGTCTGGATGTGCAGTGAACAGTTACACGTTACATACTAACTGTTCACATAGCTAAAATAACAATGATTTTACAAGAAAATTGTAGACCCAATGTTGGGTACATATTTGTTTGTATGTTCCCAACTATGGCCTGTTGTATCAATAACGTAGTAAAAAGGTTGTTATTGCTAAAATTTCAAGTGGAAAGTCATGAATTTGCGGTTGCTTATATTCAAGTGGCTCATCTAAACACAAATCGAAGAGGCAAAATAATTGTATAGTGAATTATAATATTTTCATTATTAAATGACTGATAAATCATATATGAACATCACTCAAGTGTTTCGAGGCAGTTTTACTTCAGTTTGTGTTGTGAAATGTTGTATTAAGTAAATCCAGTACAGCTTGCAATGCCTTAATTCATAAAATTAGAAATAAAAAACCGTTCAAAGACTGCATTTAGTAAGAAATCCATCGAATGGGACGAAGTTACATCCATGAATATACCCAATTTGGCGCCAATAGACCGACATTAAATCCATATCCCTCGAATGTTTCTGACTTTATAAAAAGAGTTGTGTAACTTTTCGTTATACATATTACCAAATGTCTTATCAAACTTATTTTTGCAAGTGTATAACTAGTTGAATCTTGCTTATAGCTTAAAAACTTTATGAGTTATAACGAAAAATGTGATCGCTAGTTCCATAATAGGCTGAGTCAAGGGACACATACCCTATGATTTATCAGGCATTCAATAATGAAAACATTATAATTCACTTTGCAATGGGTCTTGTTCCTTCGGTTTGTGTTTCGATGAGCCACTTGAATATAAACAACAGCAAGTTCCTTCATTTCCACTTGAAATTTTACCAATATCAATCTTTTTACTACGTTATTGATACAACAGGCCATAGTTGGGAACATGCAAAAAAATATGTCCCCAACATTGGGTCTACGATTTTCTTGTAAAATCATTGTTATTTCAGCTATGTGAACAGTTAGTATGTAACGTGTTACTATTTTCTGCACATCCAGGTTGCATTACTTGCTTTATCGATACAATTAAGCCAAATTTAGATCACTTGAAGATCGTGTAGATCATCCGTTCAGCTTAACCAGCGAAATCATGATGCCCAAAAAGCTCAAGAAATCGAAAATTACGCGAAAGTGAACAACTATAAGTTGATTAATTCTGTCTCAATTGCTTTGGATTACATCAGTCACCTAAATAGCCACATGATTTTGTTGATTATCGCTGAATTAATGACACATTTGGTACATAGGCCGAATGATGGAGCTAGGCTAACATTACATCCCCTTAACCTATATTGGTTTCGAGAATTTGTTGAATTAATTATTTTTCCCTTACTGGAAAACCTGATTTACACTCGCGAATCTGTGATAAAAGGCCAGAACTTAGAGTTTTAAAATCGGTTATAGCTCAGTGTAGCTCAGCCTAAGAAATATTAACAAGGAATGTTTAATCGATCTGTGATATGAGCAAACGTGAAATAGTTGAACTGAATGTAAGCGTTTATCTCTTATAAGGAAGAAATGCATAATTTCAACCTGCACATTATTCGCTTATGCTATGCACCACCTACACATAATAACATTCCTAACAGTGATTCTGGTTAGTTCAACATTGTAAACCATACGTTTCCGTTACAACAGTATAGCTACAGTAATCGGCATAAATAAAATGACACCATTCGTCAAACCTATTACATTGGGGACGACCCCGGCGTAGAGGTTAACATCCATACTTCTCACGCCAAAGTTACGCGTTTGAATCTCGCCCCCGGATAAGTTGCCGAAATATTCAAAAGGTATCTGAGTGACTACGATGGGAGATGAACCAGCCTAGGGCTGTAAATCTCGATAATCACAGTTTACGTTGTTGAATAAACAAATGAATCCATTGCTACTTTTACTTATTTTTCGTATACAGTACTGCAATACACGAGTATAACACAAAATTAAAGCCCAATTACGAAAATCACATTTTAGAATTAAAAAAATATTTCCAAACACCACTCGTTAGCATTGTTTTAATATTTCAGAGTCAGTGCTTTGTTATTAACATTGGCTTAGTCAATCTATCTAAGTAGTTTAAGTAGTAAGCCACATTAAGTACTTTACAGTAAAAAATACAGGGTGGAAAACAAATAGATTCAGAGGAGCTCGTCCGTAGAAGACCGACGAGTAGATAAAGAATCATCCGGAAGCTCATCGAAAGTCACAGTTTGTACAATTCAGGAAAGTTTCTCGATGCCCGTTTCTGACAGAACAATTCACCTTGGACTAACTTCACTTATCATACCCTCTGTCGTGCATCTAGCGAAAAAGAAGTTATTTTTCTTTTATTATGAATTCTTTTAAAATCAATGCAATAAAAACGTTGGAAACAATATTATTTAAATTATTTCAAGCATCAAACTCTGATCATAGCATCAACAATTTCATATTACAAGTTGAAATCCGAAAAATCCCATAATGAGCTTTCATTTATGCCGGTCACTGAGGGATTCCATCCAGAATGTGCCGGAAATCCCAAAAATCATACCCGATCATCATTGATTTGGATGAAACTTGGCACTTGAGTTCGGTACGTTGGAAAAAAAAAATTCCACTGGTGTTAAGATAATTTGGGTTCAAGAGTAACTTTTGAGATGGGCGTATGTGTTTTTTTCCAACATTTTACTTGAAAAATCGTAGTTCAAAAACCATTACATTTAGAGAATAACTTTATATAAGGGAACTGTAGGGAACTAAAAAGCCTTTCTTAAAAAAATATACACAGAAAAAATTTTTTTTTTTTATCAAAAAAAATCAAAAATAATTACTAAAAATAAAATATCTAAAAAAATATATTTTTAATATTTTTTTAATTTGTTGTATGGAAATTTGAGGAAAAAATACACGTTTTAAAAAAAAACTCTAGGATGGACGCTCTTATAATTAAAAAGAAAATTCAAATAGCGAACTTTGGTGTATATTTCAAATTTTGGTTATTCATTCTTATAAATAAATTTTGGTGTTACAATATGGTTTTGGAGATCATTACAAACAATAATGATCATAATGATAAACCACGTAAACGCAACCGTTTTCAAGATATTTCTGATTTTCTTTCAATAAAATTTCAAAACCTCAAAAAATACGCCCTTTTCATAAATTACTCGTGATATTAAAACAACAATAGCTAACGATTGTTTCTCTTGTGTTTTTAGCCTTTTTAAAACACATGTATGTGCCTCTTACTTACTCTTAACAGCTCGTCGATTGAAAAAGCTTCACTTAAAGTTATAAGACAAAAATAATGAATTATGGTTGGATTTATATTTATATATACCATTTATTAGTCTCGGTCATTGATAATATTACATAAACATTATATAAACTATTGATTGCTTTTATATATATTATGAATCCTGCCTTCTTCGTCATTCGAAAACAGTTTTACAAAAACTTCGTTTTCTGAAATTGGAACGAATGAGTGGTACTTTTGTGTACCTGCAATCGTTTTAGTCTGTCGGTAAATTTCATTCCATTCTGCTACCTCCTGTTCATACTCTTCATGTGATACATAACAAAACGACATTTTTGTTAAACAATCATCACTTTTTTGGTTCGCCCATTCGAATAACTCTAATGCACTTTTTATAGGGTGTTCATGTTGTACAGCAAGGCTTGCATATCTTGCCATTCGTTTTAATGTACCACCAATTGCATCGCAAGGTCCCTTACCGTGGGATGTTGCGAAAAAATGCCATTCAGCATCAATATTGTATTTCTTTTTAAACTTACAAAGGCTTGCAAAGTTCTTCCTATTTTTATATTGGGATGCTGCCCCGTCAGACATAAACGTAGCTTTCTTTACTTTAATTTTTGTTTGCAAAAAGCTTATTAGTTTTGAAATAAACACCTGCACCGCAATCGTATCATGTTTCAACACTTCTGAGATAACAATGAAACTGATATTTTTAAGTATTCCAGATTCCGTGTAATAAATGACAAAAGGGTGAATAGTGGCTTGCTCATTACTCCAATAACTACTTTGAACAGCATCTTGAAAAACAAATGAATAATTTTCAGAAAAATCACAAATTATTATTACTTCGCCGTCTTTAAGACAACTTTTATAATCTCTCAAGAAACTAGACTGCTGAGATTTGACAAAATCGTGGGATACTAATTGTTCCAACTTTTCACAAAAATAAGCAATAAATTCATCAATTGGTTTAACAAGTGTCTCTAAACTACATCTATCAGTTGAAATCCATTGCTCAAAAGATATTTCAACTAAACCACGTTTTCTAATTTGTCTGTTAAACTACTCTCAAAATCTGAAAAGCCTGGACATCGTTCGCATTCACGGAGGTAACATTTTTTAGTTCTAGTTGATGAGCTACATAATATTTCTTCAAAACACAATTTATAATCATTCTCGAATGAATATTTTCTAAGACCATGAAGCATCAAGTTAATGTTCTCATGAATGGTTGCAAACACAAATGTTATGAGAACCTGTGCTGCCAAGTAATTTGCAATGCTTTGGTCTTAGTGCTGCAAAAAGCTAAACCCAACAGCATTTTGATGCATCTCTTGAAATTTAATGAAAGCTTCTCTTAATGAACAAACTAAAAGGCGCTTTTGAATATGAACCCTCTTACCTTCACTCCTCACTGAAACGTAGTCGTTCATACCAGGGGTTGCTCGAGTAATCTCATCACTGTCGTAAAATTGCAAAATTTGGTTTTTTATTTCCGGGTTCAGACCGTGTCCCAGCTTTTCGTTAGGGGCAGCTAAAACACCTTCGTGCTTTGCAAGGAATTTAGCTTGTGATACGATGTACTTGTTTGTTATTCCAAATTCTGCCATTACTCTTTGATTTGTCCAAGATTGTGGTAAAACCGAAAGTATCCTTACTTGATCGTCCCTCGAAGTTTCTGGATCAGCATACCGGTCCTTTAGCTGCGCGATTATTTCGTCATATTCGGCTGCTTTCACTTTCAATTGTTCCAGGTCATCCTCCTCCGCTTGATCCCCAAATATGTGTGTCCGAATGCCGTTTGAAACATCTTTGAACTTTTTGCGGGCATAATTTACGTTCAGGAACTTTTTAGCCGATATTGGCGAAACGTTGATTCCAGCTACGCCCTTGTTAAATAGCTCAATATTATGGCGCCTTGAATAATCTTGCACACTGCTATCAGATGGCACTGACATTAATGATATTGCCGATGGCGTTTCCTCGAGACCATACAAGTCTACTTGCCGTGATGTAGATGGTTGTGGATCCATAATGTTAGTAATTGATGGTTTCTCACATACTTTTTGACATTTTGTTCGGTTAATTTACGAAGGTTTTTTGAGCACCGTTTAGTGGGAAACGGCATACAACACTTCTTCATGTTAAACTCCATTTTCAGTTCACTCAGATAGATTTTACTGATGAATGCGACTATGTATGAGCATATATATTGGCTGTGATACCTTTGGAAATGCAGGTATAAAACATCTCTGGTAGTTTACAGGCAGCGTACATTAGCTGTTTTTTTTATGAGAAGATATACCTGACATACGTTATAGCTGCTATTTGTCTACCTACCTTAAACAATATGTGTTACTTTCATCGCTACATCACCGAACTGTTCGGAGTGTAGTTTTCACACACTACACCCGACCTCTAACATCGTTGGAGCTTGGCAAAATAGTCAGCAGTTCGATTAATATGCTTCTTCTATATGACCCTCCGCATAATTTCATCATCTGTCCATTTCACACTTGTCGCCCTGCGACATCTATCTCGCTGTTACTTTCATCGCTTTAGCAAATTCGCTCCCTTCATTCTCTGAGCGGCCCGACCGATGCAGCCATAAAACAATTATAAATATATTGATTGCAATATTAAAACAATAGTGCTATTTATCTTGTTCTTTTCAAATGAGTCTTCTTATCATCCTGATATCAAAAGAAAAGAGGACATTAGAGTAATGTGAACGTTATAATATGAAGATCTTGGAAAATTTATCATTTCTGGTGGAAATCTCGATTAACTTAAGAAAAGAGCGAATTTTCTTATGCTTTTCATTCTATTGAAATAAAATCCGAAAAATCTCGAAAACGGTTTGCGTTCAGGTGATTTATCATAATGTTCATTATTGTTTTTAATGATCTCTAAAATCATATTGTATAATTAATTTTCATTTATAATAATGAATAACCAAAATTTGAAATATGCACCAAAGTTCGCTCTTCGGAAAACTTTTTTATTATAATAGCATCCATCCTAGAGTTTTTTTCAAAACGTGTTCTTTTTTCTCAAATTTCCACAAAACAAATTTGAAAAATATTAAAAATATGTTTTTTTTTATATTTGATTTTTAGTATTTATTTTCGATTTTTCTTTATGAAAAAAAATTTTTTTTTTCAGTGTACATTTTTTTTACAAAGCCTTTTTAGTTCTCTACAACTCCCTCATATAAAGTTTTTCTCTAAATGTAATGGTTTTTGAACTACGATTTTTCAAGTAAAATGTTGGAAAAAAACATACACCCATCTCAAAAGTTACTCTTGAATCCAAATAATCTTAACACCAGTGGATTTTTTTTTTCAACATACCGAAGACGTGTACCAAGTTTCATCAAAATCGAAGATAGTTGAGTTTGGTGACCGACCGATTTGGCGTGGAATCAGTCTCACTGTACACGGTAAATCTGAAGTATGCAATTATGACTTCAAAGTAGGCACTTTGCTTGAAGACTGGAATTATGCATAAAATGCCTAAAAAGTTTTTATGCAAAAATGCCTAAAAAGGTTATCCGTCAAAAAGTGAATAAAATTTAGGCATTTTTCAGCATGGGAAAGAGATTAGAAACAATGCATTTTTTAAATGTGATTGTGTTTAGGAACTAGTCACTTTATGAAATGAATATGAATAAGAAACTTAGCGCCAATATAACAAAACTTCTGATCTGATTTTTTTTTGTAATGGACAACATTCTGTATGGATTTATCCTAAAGCTCCACACATGTAAATAAAATACATCATAAGGTAGGAACATGTTTCTTTTTGCTGGGATTGATGGTTTGCAGAAGAAAATTTTCAATTCTGGTTATAGGTTATAGTATCAGTAGATATATATATATATATATATATATATCTATTTAAATGATCGAATTGGTGCCAACGGCTGAAAATCGCTCTAATAAAGAATTAAAAAACAAAATCTTATCAGTGCCTCATAGCCTGTCCATGATATTGGATTAAGGCTGGGCTTGCAAGAACTTATTTTTTTATTGTCACTTTTTTCCGGCAAAGCCAGTCAACTAGAACAAATCGATATTTCCACTTTGATGACAGCCTTTTTTATGCATTTTTTCTATCGCACTGGAATAAAAAGGGGACTTAAAAGTATTCATTTTTTGGGATTGAAAAGTAGGCATTTTTTGACGTATGGAGGATGTTCATTAAAATGCATAGAATGTAGTCAAAAAATGACTACCTCAGAATTACCGTGTATGTTAAACATACTCCTAGGAGACAGTGCACAACGAAGACAATAACCATAGTTAATTCCCAAGCAATTTCACCCCAATCTCAGTGTCAGCTGTCATCTCACAAGCCAGTGCAAAGACCATGATGAGAAGTAATAAATTTTATAATTACTATTCTCATCCATCCCCACTACTCCCTTCATTGCCATTGGCAGTCAGCAGGGTGGCATTCCACTCTGCAGGATTCTCCCGGTTTCGGTTTGTACCATTAAACTACCTATAAGGTAGATATACCAGTTATGGGAAGTTCACCAGCGATCGTAAGAATGGTCTTAATTTAAGCTTTATGAGCCGTAATTCATGCTATTTCTGAAGTACTCTATGTTTGGTACAACTACCCTACCTGGCAGCAGCAGTAGGGAAGAACGAAAAGAACGGACGTTATTCTCATGACGGAATGATCTTACTTGCAAATGCGCGCTTTTCATTTTGATGCGTAGTGCCGACGACGATGCAGAATTTCAACACCAGCTGTCTGCCATGGAATGGATAATAAGCGGCAGTCTTTCTTCATTTTCGCTTTCCGACGGAAAATAGATCAAGTGCACGCGAAAACAGAGCACAGCCCGCGAGCATACTGCAACAATAGCGACAGTAACAGGCGATGAAGATGGCATCTCTGCTGGCAAGCACAGGCCAACACCGAGGAGGATGTGATAATGAAGAAAATTACAAAAATAGTTTTAATTTTCATCCCCGTCACAGTTTCTCTGTTGTTCGTGACTTCAATCTGTTGCGGTTTCTTACCACCCACCCAACCAGCCCGCTGAGATTCCGCAGGATGGTTGACAGACGGCGCGCGGTTGATAGCGACGACCATAAACAGGCAAAAACCTCCTCGTGGGTCTGGCAAACCAATGGAAAGCTGGCAATCGCTCGAGTGTACGCCGCCTCGGTTTAATTAAGCATTTCGCTCTAATTGGATAATATTTCAGAACGAGCAAAAAATCTGCAAATTTTCATTGGAGCAATTCGCGGTCGGGTGTGAACGATCCCATTTAGTTGGATTGAGAAGGTAAGCACTTGAGGTAGCCTCCTCCGGTGTTGCGACCGAAGGAAATCGGCTGACAAAAACAGTTGAACAAATATGTATTCTTTTCGTCGTAGTTTTGATGCAAATCGATGTAAATTTCCTAAATGGTAATTCAGTGCTAAGTTTATGCTCAGTTTATTTGAAAGTTGGCTTGCTGAGAAATTTATGACGATTGATTTTTGAGGAGTTTAAATCATAAAACCCGCATTTCAAAAAAACTAATGTGTTTTTGTCTTTCTTATCGAGTATTTAGAATTCTGGCCATCTTACCTTTAAAATTGAGCAACCAACTGTAAATAACGGGTACCAATCATATCCAGATCTTACGAAATTAAATTTGTTATGTGATTTATGGTTACTAGTTGCATCCCGGAGGGTTGCAACCGTTAACTTGTCCAAATGTTAGCAATGTAGCCTGGGCATTTGATTTGATCACAAATGAATTCGTTAATGGATACTTGTGTTTTTTAATGCGTCGATTCAATTTAATTTTGATCCATGTTAGAAACTGGATGCTTCCCTGTCTTTCAGTTCAGAAAAGGGTATGGGTGCGTTCTGCCGACACGGTGGAGGCAGATTTTATATGTGAACAGACTGCCATAAAAATGTTCAAAAGTGCGTGAACCAAAAATTTATTTATTTGACAACATCTTCGACATAAAAGTCGCACAAACTGGTTAATCGACACTCTTAATTCTAAATTTAAAAACTACTTTGCTAACGTTAAAATTGAAACAGTCACACACTTCATTGAAACGTCTACAACATAAATCCAGTGGATTGTTCAGGCCGTAATTCGTTCGATGGCTGGGGATCCACAGCAGTTGCCGACTTCGGAGCTGACTAGTAGGTACATAAAACCTCATATTTTCGAGAAGACTGCTACAGTCGATGTTGCACTTGAGCAAGTCGAAAATGAACAACCTTTGTAGCATCACTCGACGACTCACCAGCGGTTGTAAATCGAGGAGTGCGCATCCATGTTCGTATGGCGGTAGGTTCACTGGGTCGTTCCATGGCAGGCCACGTAGAGCATACCTTATGAAGCGCTTCTGGACTCTCTCATTGCGAGTTATATGGACGGCATGATACGGAGCCCAAACCTGCACTCCATATTCAAGTACACTGCGAATTAAAGCACAGAACAGGGCCTTCACCGCATGCACGTCATTGAAATGGGCTGTGTTCCGGCGTAGGAAACCTAGCATCGCATTGGCTTTCGCAGTTGTCACTGAGCTGTGTTCGTCAAAGCGAAGTTTACTATCAAGTATGACGCCAAGATCCTTGATCGACGTGACTCTTTCTAATGGCAAGTGGTTCAGCCCGTAGTCAAAAGATACAGTAGTCCGACATCGATTGAACGTCATTACTTTACATTTCGCCGCATTCATTTGCATTCCGTTCATTTCACACCAAGTTGAAACACGTTCAATATCAGCTTGCAGTGCACCGCAATCCACAAGCGACTTAATCACGCGAAACAGCTTTAAGTCATCTGCATAGAGCAGTTTCCCAGACTTGAGGCTATCGCACATATCATTTATAAAGAGTACGAATATCAGAGGACCAAGATGACTGCCCTGCAAGACGCCGGAACGAATATCAAATACATTCGACCTAGCATCGTGCACTTTGACAAAAGCTTTGCGCGCAGACATATATGATTTCAGCCATTGAATGATCCAAGAAGGTAGTCCCAGGCGGGTCAATTTTTCAATTGCCAATTCGTGAGGTACCTTGTCAAACGCTTTTGAGAAATCAACGTAGATTGCGTTAACTTGACACCGCTTTTCCAGCTCATTGATCACACTGTGGGTGTATGTCATGAGGTTCGACGTTGTTGACCGCTTTTTTACGAATCCATGTTGATGCTCGGATATCACAGGTTGCAAGGCAGGATACAGCACGTCGTGCAATAGACTCTCAAAAACTTTCGCGAGGCAGTTCAAAATCGATATCCACGCAATGTATGTTTCCAGCCTTGTGGATTGGAATTATTGATGCCAGTTTCCAAGCATCCGGAAATACTCCTTCGATCAAAGATCGGTTGAAAATCGCTGCGACGGGAACAGACAACGACTGAGCACATTCTTTGACAAAGACGGGCGAAATGAGATCGGGACCAGGACCTTTAGATGAATCGACAGAGCTGAGAGCTTTCTGAATATCGTCATCACTGAAAATGGCTTGGGGAAGTCGAAGGTTATACGATGGAAGACTTTTCAAGTATTGCTGCGACATTGGAGGTGGGTTGTCGTCGTGTACGGAACGAAAGAACTCGGTGAATAGATTCGCAGCTGCAACCGACGAGCGAGAGCTATGAGACTTGTAGGAAACATCAATGGGAACTCTGGCAGAACTCTTGCGATTGTTGATGTAGGTCCAGAAGGAAGAAGGATTTTGTCTGAAATTTGCTTGGATACTGTCGACATACTCACGGAAACGAATTTGTTGCAGATGAGTGTACTCCTCTTCAGCAAGCTTCAACTCACTCGTGTTCGTAGAATTCCTGATGCGGAAGAACCGTTTCCTGATCTTTCGTAAGCGGTTACGACCATTGCGGAGTTGTGGCGTCCACCAAGGTTGGCTAAACTGCTTAGAAGGCCTACGAGGTTTTTCAGGAACAGTATCCCGGATGATTTGATGGATAATTCCATAGAAAGTGGTAACTGAGCCTGCGGCTGAAGTCCAGATCATTACGCGGCGTGATGCCTGATAGAGAATCATCCTCGCGAGAACGGGCGTCCTCAGTTAAAATGAATGGCTTATGATGAGCGTCAATTTTTAGAAGAGCAGATGGAGCCTCGAAGAGATCTATGATACATGGATCACTTACGAATACCAAGTCAAGTAGCTTTCCGTTCGCGTTCAGAGGATCATTCACCTGATAGAGGCCCGCTGACAACATAGACTCCACTAGGGCAAGCTCCTGTTCCGTTGACATATTAGTTGGCAAGTATCCCAAAATCTCTTCATCAAATCGCCAGATTAAATTTGGTAGATTGTAGTCTCCAAAGCACACGATTACATCACGGGGGTTGGCTTGACTTTGAATTTGGTTGACTGATTCCACGTGCAGCAAACGAATAAAAAAAATTGCGGAAAAACAACCCGAACAGCCGCTTGTTCCAGACTATCACAATCCACTAGATGTACGGCCTTGCAGTTCAGCTCCATTTTTACAGCAATCAGTACGCCACCACCTCTTCGCAGATTGCTGATAGAAGCATTGCGGTCGCATCGATGAATAGCGTAGTTACATGCTAATTCTGCGGAAGCGATTTCGGTGTGCAACCACGTTTCCGTAAGAACAACAATATTGAAATCGCTGGCCAGCAGAGAGAGGAGCAGTGTGTTTGTTTTAGTTCTCAGTCCACGGACGTTCTGTTAGTATACGGTGAGTGGTTTAGAGGTGAAAGGACGAATGGGAGGGGGTTCTGGAATTAACATGGCTGGCTGGATGTGCTGGTCGTTGGGCCTGCATCCACGTCCTGCACAGGTTTCCAAAAATTCTATTCCAAAAAAATCGGCAAAAATGATCAATGTCACCCGAATTCACGTTATTTGCAAACAGTTGAAATGTTGCATTTAATCATATCAACTCAGTTGAAAAAGCTGAAATAGTTTATCATCACAAATCAATATACTTTTCGAAAGCTATGTAGTAATAATGGAGAACTGTTCCATTATTCATCTCATGATCCATTATTCGTATTGATCGGAAATGTTGCTTTGATGTGAACTATCAAAGTCACCAATTGCAGCCACCATCGTCTCGATCTACATCCCATGCAAAAAAAAGCCCGATTTCAGGAACCGTCGTTGAAACCCTGAAACAAAGCTAGCACCTGTTTATCAAAGAGCGATCCGGATTACTTCCGGTCTTCTACCTTCAAAGCCGGCAATGGCGGCTTGCGCGGAAACAGGAATTCTGCCGTTTGACAAGTTCATTTTAAGAGCAATATGCCACCGGACGATCGTATTTCTCGAAAAAACCGCCGGGCCGAACGGGGAGGGCAGCCTCTTGGCAGAGGCGAACCGACTCTTCGCGGAAACCGCCGGTCAAGTGCTCCCGCCGGTGTCCAGGATTCATTGGTGTGGAGCCAGGGGCTGGAACATGGTAAAAATAAGAACTGTTTCGTCAATAAAAAAAAATAATTCAAAGCAGGTTCCAATGCGGTTGCCATCAGAAGAAAGGTAGCTGAGCTGCAATCAACCCGTTATGCAAATCACACTGTCCGTTTTTCGGATGGATCACGAGCGCTAGGGGGAGTTGGTGTGCGTGTCTCAGGGTCTGATCTGGTCGCCTGTCATCGCCTCCCAGAACAGTGCAACGTTTTCTCTGCTGAGGCAGCAGCGGCTCTGATTGCTGCAACAACACCAGCTGACCGACCGATTGCCGTCTTTACGGATTCAGCCAGCGTAGTGACCGCACTAGAGTCAGGCAACGCAAGACATCCTTGGATCCAAAAGATTCAGTGGAAGGCACCACCGAACACAACGTTTATATGGATTCCAGGTCATTCCGGATTTCCGGGAAATGAAGCGGCCGACCACCTAGCAGCTTCCGGAAGACGACAGGCTTTTTATACAAATCTGGTCCCAGCTTCTGACATGAAAAAATGGGTAACCAAGGTCATCGAGAACAAATGGGCCGAAGAATGGCTATGCGCTGGGCAAGGAGGAACCAGGGAATTCTTCTTACGGGGGATTAAAGGAGATATCATCAAGTAGGAGCACCCCAAGGATCACCGGGAACAGCAGAAGCTGTCAAGACTGAGGACTGGACACGTGGGTTTTGCCTACAACATGGGTGGTGGTGGCGAATTTAAAGTCATGTGCTCAATATGTCAGGTGCATCACTCCGTGGAACACGTCCTTTGCCACTGTCCACAGTTCGAAGGCCCAAGAAGACAGTTCGCGATCTCAGAAAGTATCAATAATGCTCTGGGAGACGATCTTTCATCAATCGCGGCGGTGTTTCTCTTCTTGAAGGATAACAGCCTTTTCAACCGGATCTAGAGCCACACAGAGAAAAGATAAAGGACTTGAAAATAGAAAACATATTTAAAATAAACAAATAAATAAATAAGGGACTTAAAGTCCTCAACACTTGGGGGGTTCCTTCCGGACTCTCCTCGTATTGAGTGAAAACTTATTATAATAAGGGGATTCGTCCCCCAAACTTTGGTAGAGCCCCTTCAGGACTCTTCCTCGTATTTTTCAATCGAGAAAGAGACGAGCCAGCTTCTAGCTGAAAGTCTCTATAATAAAGAAAAAAAAATCTTTTATTTCCGAACAACATGAACTACAAAGTGTTAAGATGAAAATGGGACTGGTAACCCTAGACGCTATATACATGATAGGCAAAATAACGTGCCTAACTCTTCATTTTTTGAATTTCTCTCATTTATTTGGTTCAAACCGTGTTCACAAAAACATGAGCGGCGCTGAGCTTGAGCTTGGTTCTCACTAGTGCGCGTTCATCCAGTACGCGCTCTCCTTCTCGTGTTTCTGTTTAACGAGCACATCACACATGGGAGCACCGGATGAACGAACGTGACTCAGATTCGAGCTCAGGGCAAAACCCGAGTTTAAACATCATGCGTAAAACTCGAGTTCGAGCGTAAACCGTAGCGTGCCCTGCTTGATCACTGACGGCCCGTCAGCGACCGGTGAAGGCAAAGGATGATTGTGTTTTTCTTCGATGGTTACATCTGTAAGCAGTCAACACAAGTGTCGTGTTGCATTGGTGCGACTTTCAGAAGAATATTTTGTAAAAAAAATCTTAATTTTGACAACGCCATATAGCTCGCCAATTATCGCAACTGGATAAAACTTTTGATGCGTTAGTTATGTAAATGTACGTGTTATGGCGTTATGGCGTATTGAAGGCTGCCACGAGCATAACAGAATAAAAAATATCTTCTGGATATGAAGCTAGACCGTGCGCAAACATAGATGTTTTGAGCGCCGCTGCGAACGTGGCACAAAACATGAGCACGAAGCTTACGCTCGTGTTCATGTTCATTTTGATGAGTGCACGTGTACACTTCAAGAGAGTGTTCATTTGAGAGTGTATACTTCATCAAACATCTGCGCTAGGCTGCTCATAGAAGACTGGGTTCAAATTAAAGTAAACAAACTGTAGTCTCTTTTTATACCATATTTTTTATATTCTTTTCAAGTTTTTTATTTATTTATTTTCTGTCGACCTATTTTCTCACATGGAGACAATCATCCAGGGAGACGACTCCACCACATGGATCCTACCTATCGACTTATGAATATGAGCCGAGACCAACGGCTTTACTACCCTTCTGAAGGAAGACGTGACCAAGATTTTTTCGCCTCAGAAAAACCACCGACGTCGACTGGGATTAAACCCAGACCCAGTGGGTTGCCAAGTAGCAGTCACGCTTACCACTACACCACCGACGCCGATTTTCAAGTTTCACTTATGGAATAATAATTAAGAAAGAGTTCGAACTCAAGAACAAACAAATCATTTTGTATTGAAAAAAAGTGCGGCCAACAAAAACATTGCTCACTTAAAAAACCTATATGTTTTCGATAAGTTTCCGACAAAAGACCCTTCGAATGTTTATGTTTTAATATTTTGACGTGTATTGCTAACCATGTGTCCATTTATACACGTGTTCACGTTTGATTTAGTTGAAAAAATGGAGAACGTAGTGATTTCGAAAGTAATTCCCTTGTGTATCCGAAAATTGGTGGTTCGTAATGTGCAAAACGGTAAATCACAACGAGCTGTCGCTTGGAAGTACGGTATTAGCAAGGCAGTGGTTGGGAAATTTCAACTGAAACAAAAAACGTTCGAATCAGTGGTGGATCACCCAGGCAGAGACAGGAAGCGCAACATGGATACACGAACGGACACCAAGATCATTCGCGAAGTCAAGAAGTCAGCTATAAGTTTCTGGTCGAACTGTTCGTTGCGATGAGGCGGGCTGCAAAATGGTGAGTCGACAAATGTGATGGCGCGTGCGTCCCCGCAACATAGCTCTGGACCTCACAAGTTTCTACCTCATGCTTCCACGGGTCAAGAGATGACAAAAGACCGCCAGCTAAGGGTTGCGTACTTAACTGGTAGTGCAGCCTGGGCACTGTTGTCCTTCTGACATCAGCTAGATTGAGGAGGTGCGAGCCGAGCGTCTGTCCACCAAGGAGGTGCGGCTCAAACAGCGGCTGAGTAAGAAACGCTGTATCTCGTCAGCTATACCTTAGGAGGCAGTCTCACCAACGCAATGTAGGCAGCGCGACCCCGGTAAGCTAGTATGCTGAAATCGCACCCTACCACGAAAAATGTAAGTAGGTATATAATTTTGGATCATCCATGGAATATCCGAGTATTGTATGAAAATTTTAATTTGTTTTTCCTTCATGGCAATGATAATGCAAGTTCATCTACCATTGCAGCAGGACCACAATCGAAAGACATGCAGACAGTACACATTTTATTCTCATTTTATATTATAACATCCCTTCACAATATTTTGTATGCTATTTTCAGCTTTGCATTTACACATCGTCGTAAGTTTAAGTCCACCATTGAGCGAGATAAGGCGCTATAACCTTGGCAATTATTGCCAGGCTTTTGATTCAAATGCCAAAAGTTCACCCACAGGCAAAAGGAGCATAACCTAATCTTTCTAGCATGTATGCTCCCAACGATAAAGTACAAATTATCATACTGTTTAACTCTACATGGATGCGTTTGGTACGGGAGGTCCACGCTTCCTTTCTTCTCTTGATTCAGAGTAGTAGAGCGATTTTAGTTCTTTCTGGAATCGCTCTATTTCTTGGAATCCTCTTTGCGGCACATACTACGCAGTTGGCCTGGCCGATGACAAGAAAAATGATGTATTCAAGAAACCATCATTTTCCAGGATGCCTTCAAGAATTGGCTGTGTTAGTGTGAGATAAGATTAGATTAGATTAGTTGAATCTCGCTTACAGCTTAAAAACTAAGTTATCATTGAGTCAAGGACGGTACACATAACGGGTGTCCACTAAATAATGAGAACGAAAAGAATGGGTCAGGAAAAAAATACCAGTGAAGTTTTGTTCAAACTGATTTATTTTATTAAAAGGGTCAACTTAAATCTTCAAACTAAGTTTAGTGAATATTATCATATGGTCCGTGGTCCGCCGTGCGGCCTGGCTGAAGTCGTTATGCTGGAACATGACCGTTGGACGGCAGCCACATCGATTTTTCGGATGCAGCTTTTTGATCCTGTTGGTAAGATTGCTTGGTGTTCTTGGCCTTCCAATTATCGCTTGTATACCATGGAGCTCAAAACACCGAAGAAATCCTCGATAGGACGGCACTGTGGCAAATTTGTCGGATTCCGGTCTTTTGGGACATATGGTATATTTTGGCTCTCCAAAAACGTTAGCGTTTTTTTGCGTAGTGCGATGATGCCTTGTCCGGCCAAAACACGTATTTGCCATCCGAGTGATGTTGTTTAAGAAATGGGATGGGTATTTTCTGCAAACACTCTCTTTGGTACACCTCCTGGTTGATGGCCAAACCGCTTGGTTTGAACCACGGCTTCGAAATACCCTTATCGGATATTACGATGTATAACATAACCTTCGATTCAAATTTGTGCTTGAACTTATACATTACTTTTGGAGGAGTAGTAGATTTGTCCTTAGTGTAGAATCGGTCGTTTCCCGGTATCTGAGACTTCGAAAGAGGAAAGTAGCTTTCGTCGTCCAGAACGAAAGATTTTCCGCCGTAATTCCGAGTCATCCAGCGGCATTGGGATTTCACGGTTTGAATCTGCTCATCTGTTGTACTCTGGGGATCTGGTTTTCTTTCTACACACTATTCCTTCTTTCTTTAGCGTCTTGCAGATGAGTGACTTCGAACAATGGAACTTTCGGGCTGCTTCCCGTTGACTTACCGAATCCTTGTTGTTGAACATGCTGCGCAGCGAGCGGAGCGTTTTCTCATTCATTATTTTCGCTGGACGGCCGCAACCTTTCTTCCGGGTTACTCTCATGCATGCCAGGATACGGTATACGGTGGATACCGGAACTTTTTCACGACAAAAATGGTCCACCGTGTATTTTTTTCCACGATCTTCGTTCGCTTGAAAGAATTGTACAACGCGCGCGCGCAGTTCTTCCTGTTTCGACGGCATGCTGAACACGACTGAACATGTTAGAGTGAAATAAGAGTGTATGAAAATTTTCTGGAGAGTGCAACGATTCATTCATCTAAAGTGACATTTCTATGCGGCCGTTTTTGTTCTGATGGAAAAGTATTGAAATCATTCTCATTTTTTAGTGGACACCCGTTATGTTTATGTTATGTAAAGTTCTGCGGAAAAGATATGGGGTTTTTACGGCTAATTCAAACGGGCTTTTTCTCATCGGAGAAAACTCCATGATGAAAATAATAATTAATAAATAAATAAATACACATTTCTTTTTGTTTTAAATTCATTATTTACAGTCAACAATTTGTAATTAAGAAACACTAATAACATTTTTAGTTTTGTTTTGCCCGGTCATTACACCAACTGAATTTGCATTGCTGTCCATAAAATCGTCATTATAATTCATTAGTTGTTGACTTTACAAGTACATAACATTACAGTTGGGACGGTATCAGTTTTAATTAGTTCAGTCTAACGCATCAATTTCAAGCATTGCATATCCCTAACAGTAAAATACGAAATGGTACGAAACTCCAGCTACTTTTGCGCCCCAGGCAACAAGTCATAGAAGAATCCTTAATCCTAAGTTTGCTCCATCCTACGTTTCCGTTTCGTTGGCGTAAATTAGAAATGATGGCAAATGGAAGCATTTTAAATCCAGGGTGGCCACACAATCTTAATATTGAAATTCCCGCATTGTTCCCGAATTTTTCCCGCATTTTTGCTTTATTTTCCCGACTGTTAAGATGAGTTAATATAAATTACTCATAGCTAAATCTCTGAGCTCCCAAACTTTTTCCAGTTTGATTTACCACCAGACACTTTCCATTTATTTAAAATACGCCTTTTTGTACGACATGATGAGCCAATTTTCAACAAATGTTGTCAAATTTGGTAGCTCCTTCTTGGTTCTAGCCAAAATTTGTCCAAACCATTTTCTTTTCTCTGTAATCCGGCAAACAACGTCAGACGGCATTGAGCACAGCTGCCCAAATTCTTCTTTGACCATGTGTTAACACCCTTACAAACGCAATTCGTTAAACTTCAAACACATTCGCCACCAAATGAAAGATAAGTTTATTTTTGGCCTCACCTGTTACAGCCGTGTAGCCAGAACTTCTAAGGGCATCTTCAACGGTGGTTCAAATCGTGGTTTGGATTTATTTGTTTAGACCAAACGCAAAATCATCGCTGCATAGCTGGTGTTTGTAAATTTTGTTTTATACCGGATCTATTTTGCATCATTTCAGAACTTACATAAGCTTCTAAGTTTCTTACTGAATACACTCTTTAAAAATTTAATTTAATGAACTTCGGAATATCTATGAAGACTGGGTGGAAATATCTATAATGAACATGCTAGAAGTTGATTAAACTTCTCGGCAGTTGAATAAAATAATTGGAAGTTTCCAGATAATCATGAAGTTTGCACGCTGTTTTTCGAGCAGAGAAATGGTAGAACTTTGGAGAAGTTCATTGAATTGCCGAAAAATTATTAACGTTTCTGGAAACTTGGATGAATTTCCAAAAAGTTTGCTGATCATCCATGGAATAGGAACAACTTTCTGGAAATGACAGGAACTTAGAAATCAGATTTCGCTTCACAGAAGTTGTTTTAACTTCCAGCAGGTACATTTTCTGTGATAAAAAGCAGAATATCACACATAGTTAAAAAACTGAAAAAAAATTGAAAACAGGCTGGATATTGCAATGAATATGCAGAAACGCATGTGGTCACCTTCTTCTGCTGACAACGGGCCTGAACAATGATAATGATAAGACATTAAAACCATTAACGCCGCTGATGGATGATGACATCGTCAGGCAGCGGTGCCATTCTATTACCAAAACGCTGGAGCTGCCAGACATTTTCAGGAACTGTTGAGACATAATATGAAGATCAATTCTGAAAAAATATATTAATTCTGAATCGACGCCGTTTCATGATCATATTATAATATCAAGTCAGGTGTGATATGAAGCAGCGAACTATTCTGTTTCTTAAACTGCTGACTCCGTCTGCAGCGACATATGAACCAGCGTAAAACAAAGTTTAATATATAATGATCAGCAGGCATGAAGAACTATGATATGTATGACGGGCGCTCGTTCAGTGCCATGCTCTGGACTCTCGGATGGATGTCTGGGCGTCGTTGATCTGTTGATATGGGCGCTGGTGATGTTCGTTTCACTTGAACTACAAATATGAATTTCTGGATAGTTACTGAACTATGGACGTGACGGCGGAGCTACCAGGCTCGTGGTGACTCTGCTGAACCCAGCAGTGTTCATTCAGGTCTCGGTGCTGGGTGGCGCATGAACATTCTGTAAAATGAAGGAGTAACAACATCGACGGAACTCAAATATCTGTTAGCGCCGCCGGAAATAACAATGATGCGCTCTCTGTGTATATATGTCAGCGTGACAATAGGCGCTCTTCTGTAAAAAATATCATCGTTGTGACGCGTAATACGCTGTCTGTGAAGCGCTGTAAAACATCCGCAAAAATACTATTATCTGCGCAGCAGCCTTCTCTAAACATAGCACTACCTATCTCAATTCATCATCGATGTTGAATGGAGCATGTTGGTGGTGCTGCTGATACAAAGCGTTGTGCATGTAAAAACGTATGTAATATTAATAACGCTGGTAATATTTCTATATGAATTTGGTCATGTACCTTCTACTGGCGACTTCAATCTATGACGCTGCCGTCAACGGGCGCTGTAATACTCGAATAAAGTAGTAAACCGATACAGGCAAAATTATGTTGGCGGGAAAAATAATATAACGGTCAGATGTAAAATTAAAACAACAGATGTGGTGTTCAATTCTTTCAGATGACAATTGAATCACTGATATGAAGGCATCGGGCAGCAAATGGACTATGGACCATGGGCGCAATAAGACGTCTGAACAATCGAACATATGATATAATAAACATCGGTGAATATATGGACAACGACAGATCCGGAAAATTCGGACTGCCGTATGATATATGAATAGTCTCAAAAATATAGTAATATGACAATGGATTCATGGGCGTGCTGATGAATCGTGTATTTATAAAAATGACAGCATCGTCGATCTCGTTATTGTGGATCGTCGTCGCTCATCAGCAACAATATTATCGTCAATATCGTCGTTGCAGGTGGTGGATCATCAACAGGACAGGATGATCATCTCGAACATTTCGATCAGATCATGATCATCAATTTATTGTTGATCATGCCTTGATGTATTGTTGATGTGTGTTTGATTTGATGATTAATTATTAAATTGTAATTGATTTATGATTGAAGAAGTTGATGTGATGTTATTTGATGGTTGATTGTTATGTTGATTGAAGTGATGATGAAATTATGTGTGAAGTATTTGATGGTGTGATGTTATGGTGATTGTGAAGAAGAATTTATTTATTGGTGATTGTTATTGTTGTATTTGAAGTGATGCCCATTTGTGTTGTTATTAAGAAGTGACATTATGATTATCGTGACAATATTGATGTGATGATAATGATGGTGTGATGTATGATGATGATGAAGAAGAAGAAGTGTTATTTGATTGCTGAAAATGGTTGATTGTATTGATTGATGTGTTGAACCAGTTGCCGTTATGATGATTTATTAACATGGTGAAGAAGTTGATGGAGTGTGATTGATTGTTATGATGACATTGATTGTTGGTGATTGTGCTGTTATTGATTGATGATGATGGAAATTTGCCGGGTTGATTATTTGATTGTGATTATTTGTGTGAAGTTATTTATTGTGTTGATGAAGTGTTATATGGTGTGTTAAAAAATTGTGTTATTATTGATTGAAGAAGTGTGTTGTATTGTGATGCCATTTGTGCATTGTGATATGATGGGCATTATTTGTGTGAAGTGTTGATGTGTAATTGTTATTATTGTTGATGTGTGAACAAATTTGATGATTATTATTGTTAAATTTGATGATCCTCTCAAATTTGTTGCCGTTGATGTTGGTGATTGTTGATCAAATTGATTATTGATTGTTGATGGTTGTTGGTGGTTATTTATTATGATTGATTGATTGATGGTGGTGAACAGCGAAGAGCCCCCCACCCAGTAGCTACATTATTATTATTATTATTATTATTATTATTATGTTGTTACGTTGGGTATTCGTTATTGTTGATTTTTTGCCGTTTACTTGCCACTTCCTTCCCTTACGTTTTATTCGTTTACTACTGATGATTGATTGATGGTTTTGTTTCGCCCATTTGATTTCTACACGTTTTACCGTTACCATTTATTACAAAAGATGAAGAAAGTGACCAATTATTATTATTATTTATTTTAATTATTATTGAATGGAGGAACACATTTACAGT